>JAWWEV010000044.1:3813920-3853830 GCA_035583235.1 Hafferia zeledoni | reverse complement strand
TATTATTATTATTATTATTATTATTATTATTATTATTATTATTATTATTATTATTATTATTATTATTATTATTTTGGTCACAGATGTTTATGGATGATAAGGAATTAATGTGACTCATAATGTTACTTCTAAGGCAACAGCCCTGTAAAGATTCTCACTACTTAATTTAAAATACTTATTCGTTTGGATTTTTTAAAAAAAAATCTACACCAAGATGATGGTTCAGGGTGAAGTTGTAGAAAATTTCCACCCAAACTGATCTCTGTTGCTGACAAATATCTATGAAAGGTGTTTGCCTGCCTGGGAAGGGAAGATCTCCTGTCTGCAGGCAATGCCCTTCCACTGTGGTGTTCAGACTTTCCTTTTAACACACCAAGTCAGAGTACACAGAGAGGTCGAGGCTGTAAAGACAAAAGTGGTACAACTGCACCAAGTGCTGTATCCAGGCACTTTCCCAGCTGGAGGGATGGACTGATCCCTGTGTGGGCCTGTCCTGACCATCAGTGCATGGAGTGAAGTGGCTGCTGGGAGAAGAAAACATTTGTTCTAACATTTCCTTTCTTTCTTTTTTTCTGTTTAGCTTGTCTGCTCATTTGCAACTTACATTTACTGGGTTCTTCCATAAAAATGGTATGTTTGCCACTTCATTCATTATTACACTGTTAATTTGTGTAACACCTTTGAAAGGAGTAGAGATCTGTGAGGGGAATATTGGAGGGTTTTTAATCTCTGCTGTTTGGATGCTGATTTAAACAAATTTAAGTTTAGCCTGTCCTATTAGTTATAATTCAATAGTGCTTTAAAAATATTGTAATGTAATTGTGATGTAAAGCAGATTTGGGGGTTTAGTCAAAACAGGGATTTTGAGAAATACTTCAACTCATCACCATTCACACTGAAACAGATCTTGAGGAATTCCTGAAAAAAATTATTTTTTTGGGAGTGTGTCTTTGGTGTTTGAAGTAGCTTTAAACAAACCCACAGCCTTCAAATAATTGGAAGATTCAGTGGTTTCTAATTTAAAATACAAGTGTTAGAATAAATTTTATCAAGTTGAGTCTGGACATGAGGCAAAGGCATGGAAATCATATTTTAGTGACTTGCAGTCTGGCCATGATGTCTTTTAAGCACATAAGGATTTACCTCTCAAAATTGGTATGTTGGACTTCTCTAAGAGTTCTGTTCCTCTGAGGAAAGCACAAGTGACTTGCTCTGGGCTTGGATAAATGCACTGCCTCTTTATCTTCCCTGAAAAAAACTGAGCTGCTTGTCCATTAAAATAAAATGTTATTTTTAACTTTTCATTTGGCATTGCTGATCACACTGCTGGCAGCAGCTGCCTGGAGGATTCCAGGCTCTTGGAGGTTTCTCTGGAGCCAACTCTGATTTTCTAAGACATTTTTTCAGGTTCTTTCAAGAGTCCTTTAGCAGCTATTTTGCATATATTTAACCTTGCTTAATATTTAAAGTTGTTTTTTCATTTTGTTTTGTTTTCTGGACGTGAAGTTTCAATGCAAACCAAATTCTAGGTTTGCAATCTGTAAAGAAAAAAAATTGAGAAAAATTATTTGACTCATGTAATTAGTGTATTCTGTCTTTAAATATACCCATAACCTTTTTCTGTGTTATAACAAGGTTGTGAACTTACTCTTTCAAACATTTCAAACTGTGCTTTTTAACCTGCCAGGATGGGGACAGGTAGGATGTGTTTTGAAGTGGGAATTTGCAGTAAGTGTGGGGAGAATTGAAACTTAGAATTGGCTGGAGGTCTCTGTGGTTAAAATGGAATCACAGGTGGATTTATAGCATTGAACAGACCTTCACTTTCTCAGAATTTCAAATATTTTTCTGTTCAGATAAGCCATCCCAAAACTCAGAGAATGAACAAAATTCTGTAACCCTGGAAGTTCTGCTGGTCAAAGTTTGCCACAAGAAACGAAAGGTAAAAGTTATTTGACAAACTATTAATGATGTATATTAGAGCAAAACATTTACCTGCTGCTGGACTGTCCAATTAAATTGCCATACAGTGATGCCTGTTGAAATTAGTCTTTAAATTCATTAACTGATCTATTCAAGTTGTTATCTACTGGATTTTTTTGCACTGCTTTGTGAGAAATAACTGGGAGTTTAAAGACATTCAGCTTTGTTCATCAGAGCCAGATCCACTCAGTGGGAATTTCAGCCACTTCTGTTTTAACTTCATTTCTTGTGTCTCACATCATTAAACTGTTCATTCTGTTGTGATGTCCAGAGGCTCAAACTAAACAGGCAATCACAAAATCATAAAATAGTCTGTCTTTTAGAATTTAGAAATAAAAAGGAGCAAGTTGTGGTTGTTTTGAATTCCCCAGTCTTTCCTTGCCTTTTCTGTACCTGGGTTTTTACTTTGATCATTTTGATTATTGCAGATTTTCACTACTATGAATCATAAACAATTTTACATATTATTTTTAAAGCATCTTTGAATTTACTTGCAGTTTTATCTGTGTTTGTTTCACACCAGTTGGCAAATCATCTTCACAGCTCTGGGAATATGGGAGGCTCAGCAATGAATGCTGGAATTTTTAACCAGAAAGGAAAGATTTGCAGACAGAACTTTGTGTATTTTCCCTGAAACTCTTAAGCTGTTTTGACATGTTTTTAAGAGTTAATATTGTTTCTAGCCAATTTTGTTAATTGCTACAGCATGGATAAATATGGTGAAATCAGGAGGTGCTGATGGTTTTCCCAAATGTTTTGCTGCCAGTTTCATATTTAGGCCATCTTGCCTTGTTTTCCCAATGTTCAATAATCTGTTTGAGAGGTACTGCATATAATAATAAATCTCAGGTAAGTGGTTCTTTATCTCACAGATAGCACAAAGTGCACTTTGTAATATTGCAAGGAGAAGATAGGAAGCCCTTGAAATGTATACATATAACCAAAACATTTAATTTCTTTAGGTAAACAGAATTAAATTAGTATTAATGGCTGTTCTACAATCTTTCTAAGTGCCTCATGTTAGTGTTAATTTAATCACTCACAGAAAGATGGCTGCTGCCAGAAGGGCTTGGAGAATGCCAGTTTTATTTACACTTACAAATATCTGGTTTTGCATTTAAAACCTGGGATCGTGCCAGATTGTTTTGATTTATATCTGTTACAAGGCTTATTTCCAAAAATTTGGCAGAGCAAATACAATTCACAAATGATATAAATGTTAACACTTAATATCTTTGCTTTTAGCCCCAAAACCTGACCCCCATGTCTCTTGTTTTGCTGCAGGATGTCAGTTGTCCCATCAGACAGGTTCCTACAGGTAAAAAGCAGGTGCCTTTAAACCCAGACCTCAGCCAAATCAAACCAGGCAACTTCCCATCACTTGCAGTTTCCAGCAATGAGTTCGAACCAAGCAACAGCCACATGGTGAAGTCTTACTCGTTGTTATTCAGAGTCACTCGCCCAGGAAGGAGGGAGTTTAATGGACTGATCAACGGGGAAACTAATGAAAACATAGGTAACTTCAGCCTTTCAGTCTGCTTGTACAAGGTTTGTCTTGCAGGCACATGCAGAGTTGTCTTGATGTGCAGTGTAGGCCACACTGACAGTAGCTCAGTGACTGATTGGGCTTTCATTGGTTTGCAGTCTCTTTTGGGATGGGGCTGAATTCAGCTGGGAACTGTGCTCCTATTTTTGTGTAAATTTAACAGCAGTTGTCTTTAATGTGATGGTGAAGGTGAGGCAGCACTGTTAGAGGGTGGATATCACAAGAGAGCCTTGTGGTCACTGAGGGTCTCCACCATCCCTGGTCACTGCTGACTCACTGTAGGTGCTGGCACTGTCTCTCAGCAAAAAAAAGCCAATTGACAAAATACCTAAATAAGAAATTTTTAAAAGCTGTTTTATTCATCTTACTAAGATGTGTTACAACACAAATGTTACAGGAGAGTGCATGTAGAATGAAACACTTTATTTCTCACTATTTTATAGCCACAAGAGGAGGAAGATCAAATCCCAAATTCTTTATGCTGACAGAATAATACGATGAAACTATAAATACATGAGAACATACCTAAAATATGATTACTGTTAAGCTAAGTGCTCTTTCCATTGCCTTGTCCTTTTCTTTTGTATGACACAGCTGACACAATGAGCAGCCAGTTAAATGTTGCAATTGCATAGAGACTGTTTGGTCTTTTGAGTCTGTGCTTATATAATGATGGAATTCCTTATTTCTGATGTGCAGATGTCAATGAGGAGCTTCCAGCTCGAAGGAAAAGAAACTCTTCAAACCGTGAGGATGGGGAAAAGACATTTGTAGCACAAATGACTGTATTTGATAAAAACAGGTGATGTGATTCAAAATGAATATTGTTTCTGTTAATCATTAGAAATTTGTTTAATAATAAACTTAATGTGTTCTGTATTTACAGTGTAGGATGTTTTTGGCTGCGTTTTAGTTCTATTTGCAATAAGAGCTTAGGCTTGTTGTGTTTTTTAAAAGTCTTTACAGGCTTCATTTTATACTGACACCTGTTCAGTGAATGTTCAGAATACAGTATATGAAAATAAGAGTTCTGTCTATGGCAAATGCAGATCTCAGGTGGGGGTAGGAACGTGGGTTCTTTATCAATAAAATTTGAGCTACAAGAAAAAACTGCTTAAAACAACTCCAAGTGATTCTGACAAAATGGTTATTTATCCAAATACAGTTTTAAAATTTCTATATTTTGAGAAGAGTTGGTTTGGGGGTTTTTGTGGGGTTTTTTTTTCCTTTTTTTTTTTTTTTTTTTAAGAAATTGCTTTCTCTAATCTGTATCTTGTTAGAAGTTTTAACAATATTTTTTTCTCTTCTATTACTTAATTCCACTGGAGAACTTTAATATTCTAAACATGATATGAACCATTAGGTGGTTTTGTAGTGATGGTACATAAGGACATTCTAACCTTGCTGCTGTATAAATGAGAATGTCTGATGTGCAGCAGAACCAAATCATGCATAAAAAATTATGTTTTTTTTGGTTCATGGAAATGTAGTTACTGTGGAATAGTGCATTTAATAGGCAAACAGTAAAAATGAGGTGTTTTACAAATAACCCATGTTTTGTCCTGACAGACGATTGCAACTTCTGGATGGGGAATATGAAGTGGCCATGCAGGAAATGGAAGAGTGTCCCATTAGCAAGAAAAGAGCAACATGGGAAACGATACTGGATGGGAAGGTATGGATGGTTTGAGTGGCTGAGAGACCTTTCTTGACTTAAAATGGTCTGGGTTGAGGTGGAGCTCAGTTGGAAGTGCAGTCAGCTGCTGGTGCTCTGAAAAGGGATTGAACAGGAGATAATTCTCTTTCAGTGACTTCTGAACTTCTGTTTTATAAAATCAGGTAGTTTAAATGTTTCTTATTGCAACAAGTTGAACAAATCAAAAAGGAACAAACTGCAGAAGCAGAGTATTTTAGGGAAAGAAAGAGAAACCCAGAGCTTTCATAGGTGTGATCTTGCACACATACCTTAAGAGAAGGCTGATAAAATGTAGTGATGAAAAGAGGAGGGTGTGTCAGTGTAGGAGAAAGGGTTGAGCAGGGAGAAATTATTGACTGAGTTGACTCAACAGAGATACAGTGAATGCAGGTGACTGCACATACTTAGAGTCAGATGCTCCCATGGCCTGGGAGAGTATCAGTTCCAAGTAACTGATGAGAAGAACATGAAGATTCCAGATGGTTGCAAAGTATTTGTGTCTCAACATGATTATATAATTATGAAAAAAGCAGAGATGATCCAAACTTTGTAGCAAAAATACAATTATAAGCTCAATTATCCTGTTCAGCCTTTGCCTGGATTAAAAAAAAATCACATCTGCCTCCATTCTGTGAATATTTTCTCATGATTATCTTTGTACATGGAAAGACAGTAATTCTGCTATTTTATTTTTGGTTTCCCCCACCAGAGGTTGCCTCCATTTGAAACATTTTCTCAGGGACCTACACTTCAGTTTACTCTTCGTTGGACAGGAGACACAAATGACAAGTCTACAGCTCCTATAGCTAAGCCTCTTGCAACACGAAATTCTGAGAGCCTTCCTCAAGAAAACAAGCCCAATTCTGTTAAACCTACTCAGACTATAGGTGAGCAAACTTTGGTTTTGCTGCTGAATAATCATCTGCTTAACCCTTGTGTGCCCAGGGGGTCCTGACTCACTGGTGCAAATCCTTCAGGTAATTCTCAACAGGAAAAAGCAAAAATGGGCAGGCTTTGTTGTATCCCATACTGTGTGAGTTTTTTAAGGTAGATTTAACAGCTAAACATAGTGGGGTCTTTGAAATCATGGCAATATTGAAGTGATTATACACAATGCTCATAAATACTGCCATGAAATACTTTAGGGGGAAATCTGTCAGTAGGATTTCTAGGATTGTCTGGTTTTCTCTACTCCAGTTACTTTTCTCTGAGTTTTTGGATTTATAGGTGCTGTGGTTTCAGCTGGAATAGAGTTAATTTTCTTCTTAGTAGCTGGTACAGTGCTGTGTTTTGAATTTAGGATGAGAGTAATGTTGATAACACTGGTGTTTTAGTTGTTGCTAAGCAGTGTTTAGGCTGACTCAAGGACTTCTCAGCTTCTCACACCACCCCACCTGCAGGAAGGCTGGGAGACTCAAGGAGCTGGGAAGGGACCCTGCCACCCAGACTGGCCAAAGGGACATTCCAGACCACATGGCCTCATGTTCAGTCCATAGACTAGAGGGAAAGCTGTCCTAGGTACTGTCTTTATTTTGTGTTGCTCCCAGTTGTTTGTGGGTTTGGATTGGAATGTTGTGTTGGCAGGTAAGGCCCAGGGACACCTGGAAAACTTAAGATGTACAGAAGACAACAGGCTGCTGCTCCTGTTGTTAGAACACCTCTGGACAGGACTCTGGAGTGGCACTCAATTCACTTCAGAATGATCAGCATTTCCAAGCCTGTACCTGGACTGGACTGTGAGATTCAGGAATCTCCAGGTCCCTGTTACAGAGGTGACTCTGGGGTGCAGTGGTTCTGTCCCCAGGAGTGTCTCTGGGGTGTGCAGGGAGGCCCTGCCTGTGAGCAGTTGGTAGTGCTTTGGAGAGCTTGTGCAAATGGCATTTCAGTCTGAGTTTGTGTTGGATACATGACTGGGAGATTCTGGAGCTGGAGTAGTGATGGCAAGGGAATTACTGTTATGAAAAAGGCACTGCTTTCTGTGCAGTTGTGTTGCAGTACATGTGGAGAAACTTGATGGTGAGGCTTCCTCAGAGTGGCAGTTCTTTGTGCTGCTTTTAGAGCTTTAGTGGGATAAAAACGTGAGAGCAAGAATTTCACTCCTACCTGAGCAGAAGCCACTGTCTAGAATGATCCCTAATAGCTCAGCCAACCTGCAGACATCCTTCTCTTTGGAAAGAGTGCAGGAATACTTGAATAAGACTGACTCCTGTTTTCTGAATTGAGTATTTTACCTGAGCTGTGGATCACAGACACCAGGGTTTCTTAAACTGGGATGAATGGCTGGCAGTGTACACAAACATGAAGTATCTCCAAGAGAAGCAGGGAAGTACCTGGTCTTTCACTGGAGAAGTTGTTGTGCTTTCTCTTTACTTCTTTGTACCACAATTCCTTTTATTTTTACAATCCCAGACTATTCTGAGTTGGAAGGGACCCACAAGGATCATCGAGTCCAACTCTCAAGTCAATGGCCCACATAGGGGATTGAACCCATAATCTTGGCATTGTTACAACCAAGTTTTAACCAACTGAGGGTTTCTTGAAGATCTATATTTTAATTTGTTAGGCATGTTTTATGCTCAGAGTTGCAAAAGAAAGGACAATGTGTTGAGTGGCTCTGGGAGGTGGGTGATAGTTCACTACATATTAAATGTAGAGGCAATAGGAACATGGCAATTGTTGATGTGCCCTGGAACCCGTTTTCTTCTTGCATCAGAGAAGCCAAATATTCCAGTAAATGGGTAAAGTTACATCCAGAGCAACCTTCCAAAATAGTACAGCTGACCCTTAATACACAAATCTATTGTGGTACATTGTGCAGCACTGCAGGATATCCCTGATGGTTCTGCTGTTTGTAGGGTCTGAGTACCAGGAGAGTGAAAACAGGAGGAAACTTGGACCAGAGGTTCTGATAGTTAAAGTTCCAGTGCATCTTTCCCAGTGCTGTATGAATTTGGTGTTGTCGTTTTGCCTTGGCACGTTTCCCAAGGCAGACCAGTGGAATAAAGGCATCAAAGACTCTAAATGTGGCAGCTTGAGCTTTGCTGTAATTACAAAGTGCTCAAGGTAACTGAGCCATGGAATTGTAATTTCTCTGATGTGGTGCAGGCTGAAGTGTCAGGACTCCTCTCTTTTTCATACAGAAAGAGAATAAAATTTCCCTTGTTCTCCAAAATATTAAATATGAAATAAATGGGTTTCCTAAAGGATCTCCTTGTGCCAGTAGAGTTGAGCCTTGTTTTCCCATCTTTGTCACCATTCAAAAGCAAGTAGGTTCATTATTTGGTTTCTGTTGAGGATAGATTTATAAACTTACTGAGATGCCTGGGGTTGCTCGTGAATTGTATGAAATCAAATAATCTCATGGAGATTAAAGTATATGGAAGCGACTTGGAAGTCATTGAGCACTGTCATTACACACACAAACAGTAAGTGTTGGAGGGTTAAAGGTTCACTTAAATATCTTGTGTGTTACTTGCATTTCTCCTGTCTGTTGGGTGACTTGGGAACTTCTGAAATTGAATTTAAGCCACGTACATGAATGCAGCAATCTGAAAGCAGTGATGGGTTTATTTCCCAGATTTCAGTTGATTATCTCTTTGCTTAAATAGACTAAGAATGTTGATTTTGCCTCACTATTTTTAAGTTCTCTGATGGCTTCTCCAAAGCTGGAGGTACATCTGGTGTTGGAGGTAGTGGATTTACCTGTAGGTCTGTGAAAGAATCTGAGCAGAGACTTCCTTGTTGCTGGCATGAGCTGCTTATGTCAAGGTACGCTCCAGTAGCCCATTTCCTGCAGCAGCAGTGCCCTCCCAGAACTTCCATACCTGAGTAAGAAACAGTGTCTGTCTGTTCCTCTGCACCAAAGAAATCTACATCTACACATGTTTTTTTCAGCTGTGAAAGAATCCTTGCCCACAGACCTTCAAACAAGAAAAGAGAGAGATGTTTTAAATGAACCTCGACAGAAGTTGCGAATATTTTACCAGGTATTGAAAACAGGCATTAGAGGGAAAAGCCAGATTTCAGCTATTGTGTGGAATTCAAGTGTTCACTTCCCAGCTGGGTGGGAATTTCCATTTGCCCTTTTAGTGGATGCCTTAAGGGGTCTCAGATTCACAGACTAAAAGCCATTACACATACTACTTTTTACAGGAAGTATTTTAGAAATCCAGCCTTCCTGGGGGCACGGCTGATGTTCTGAATGACAAAGGACATCTTTTGTTAGACATCTGGAGGGGACAGGTGGTCTTCCTGTGGGGATAAAATTCTTGAAATACCAGTATTAGAGTACACTGAGCTGATGGAGTGTTCCCAAGATCTTACTATCGCTGTAGAGATTTCCTGAAATGATTTCCCACTTGATTTGGGGGGTTGGGAAGGGAATGAGTGAAACTAATACTGTTCCTTTGTGTGCACCAGTTCCTGTACAACAACAACACGAGGCAGCAGACCGAGGCCCGCGACGACTTGCACTGCCCCTGGTGCACACTGAACTGTCGGAAGCTCTATAGTTTACTCAAACACCTGAAACTTTGCCACAGCAGATTTATCTTTAATTATGTTGTAAGTAATCTCTTTGGAGTTAGTCTGACAGATACTGCCTATGCAGGGATTCTGTTGCTGACCTGTTAAATTGTAGCACTGTATCTACAGGTTGGAAGCCTCTTCTTCTGAATGTTATGTGAATGTTGGTGTGTTGTGTGGTAACTAGAGGATGAATTCTGGCTGTAGCCACTATTTTTGCATCACTGTGCTCTTCAATGTGACCTCGAAAACAATATAATCTATATTTGGTTGGAAGTCCATTGAAGCTTTAGGACATTTAGAAATGTTCTAATTTCTAGCAATCTTTTCCTGATATTTTCCTTAATTTCATAATTAGTACCAAGTGGTTTTATGTAAAACAGTTAAATAGGCTTTAATATAATTTGTTTCTGGAGGTTAAAATTTATATGAGTGTTCTAAAAGGAAACTTAGAGCTATATTGGGTTATTGATGGGTGATTTTTAAGGTAGTCAGAATTTAAAAGGTTACTTGTTTAAGCCTCCTGATGTGTTCTCATTGCTGTCTGCTCAGTGTCTTTGCAATTCTGTTCCAGTATCATCCCAAAGGTGCTCGGATAGACGTGTCTATCAATGAGTGCTATGATGGCTCCTACGCAGGAAATCCGCAGGATATCCATCGTCAGCCTGGGTTTGCCTTCAGTCGCAACGGGCCAGTCAAGAGAACCCCCATCACACACATCCTGGTTTGCAGGTAGGGATGGAAAACAAGGTCCCTGTGGGTTATGGCCCATAGACCAGATTTGTGAAACCTGGAGAGCTGTAAATCTGTAGGTGCAAATGAACAGTGTGGAATGTCATGATTATGTCTAAACAAAATGTAACTGAAAGATGGGACAACTTCACCTGTGATTTTTTTGCATCTTTTCAGTTATCTATTCATAATGATGTAGCTCTTTTTAACTGCCTTATCCTAAGGCTTTTACTTCCCCAAAAGTTGATGTTGGGAGGTGTTGGATTTTTAATGGGCTTTTTAATGGAGAGTCTGTCACTCCCAAAATTTTTGCAAAGGAGTGCTTAAAATAATTTGTATGAATCAATTGCTCAGTATTTGCATCTCTGCTGTGCTCCTGCCAGGCCAAAGCGTACGAAAGCCAGTATGTCGGAATTCCTGGAGTCGGAGGACGGGGAGGTGGAGCAGCAGAGGACGTACAGCAGCGGGCACAACCGGCTGTACTTCCACAGCGACACGTGCCTGCCCCTGCGCCCCCAGGAGATGGAGGTGGACAGCGAGGACGAGAAGGACCCCGAGTGGCTACGGGAGAAAACCATCACTGTAAATATTCCCGTTCCTACAGGATTGTTTTAAGGGGATGGTGGTTTTCGAAGGATGATCTGCAGTTGGTGTAGGGGGCAATCAGGCATATGTCGTGAAAATGATGCATTTTAAGAGTAGAATAATTTGCTGAGCATCTGTTGATGGAAATTTATGAAATCAAAGGCTGATTTTTCAAGTATGCCTTCATTTGCAAAGCTAGTTCAGTACCCATGAGTTCAAACAAGTTCTCATTGTTCATGGCTGGTTTCCTCCTTCAAGAGCAGATGCAGGAATCAGGAGTACACAGTGTGGGGTTTATATAATAAGGATATAATTTATCATCACAAGTCTCACCATGAGATTACATTTTTCTATTCTAACTTTTTTGACTGCAGAGCCTGAATTTTCTATATATATATTTCTGTGCATAAGTTGAATTTTGGGTATGCTCTCACTACTTGGCAGCAGACTTGCAGTTCTGATGGGTGTGTTTGTTTCTTTTCCTATCCTTCCTCCCAATCCTTTCTGTCTCCAGCAAATTGAAGAATTTTCGGATGTTAACGAAGGAGAGAAAGAAGTGATGAAATTGTGGAATCTTCATGTTATGAAGCACGGGTATGTTACTGTGCTAAGTTTTGATACAAATAAATTACAGATTTGGTTGATCATTTTGCATTGCAATTCACTAAATACTTAAGATTCAGTTAGCTCAGATGTTTAGGAAAGGATCATTAAAGGATCATTTGGTAACAACCTTTTGAGAGTTTAAGCTTTTTTAAAAAGTTCTTGAGCCTGGTAGCCCTTGGGCTTTGAAAAGCAAAGAACATTGGAGATTTTGTGTAGAGTATGCTTTTGTCTTTGAAAATGTTCTACTTGCATAGTAACAGCTTTTTAACCCTCCAGGTTTATTGCTGACAATCAAATGAATCATGCCTGTATGCTGTTTGTGGAAAATTATGGACAGAAAATCATTAAGAAGAACTTGTGTCGAAACTTTATGCTCCACCTGGTCAGCATGCATGACTTTAACCTCATCAGCATCATGTCCATAGACAAAGCTGTGGCCAGGCTCCGAGAGATGCAGCAGAAGTTGGAGAAGGGGGAATCAGCCTCCCCAACAGATGAGGAACCCTCTGAGGAACAAAGCGGGACAACGAACGGATACAGTGAAAACACCGCCAGAGTTTCAGAAGGGGAAAGCGTCTCAGGTGCCACCAAACAGAGCAAGAAGCAGAAGCTCTGAAGTCAAAGAATTGTCATCCAACGGACAAGCATTGAAGTGACATTCTAGGGTGCATGAGCTCCATAAAGAATTACACACAGAAATGCAGAGGTTCCAAACAGGCACTGCTGGATGGAAATAAATGATTTCAACAAGGATATTGTTTAAACAGGGTTTTTATTCAGTTACTTATGCAAGTACTACATGTATATTGGTTTTGGTGATGTAATGACAATATTCTAAGAGTTTGAGCATGAAGAGCAATATGGAAATCTTTTTGTAATTTTAGTAATTAGTGTCTTAAGAACTTTATGGAATTTACATAATTTAAGTATATGTAAAACCGTTTTTATATTAAGATTTTTGCATCTGTATCTGGCTGTTTTTCCTACCATGAAGTTGTGAAACATTAGGGAAAGGGGATTGGGATACAGTTTCTGCTTTTCTTATTTAGAAATTCTCCAGTTAGCTTTTTGTGAAAATAACGTCTCATTATTTACAGTTTAACCTTGATCCTTGTATTTGAAATCATTTATCAATTGATCATAAATTACAAATTAGGTTTTTTTACACTAAAATTCTCAAA
This sequence comes from Hafferia zeledoni, assembly GCA_035583235.1. Lineage (NCBI taxonomy): Eukaryota > Metazoa > Chordata > Aves > Passeriformes > Thamnophilidae > Hafferia > Hafferia zeledoni. The sequence continues at coordinate 3,840,977 of JAWWEV010000044.1, read as the reverse complement.
GTCGGCGAACTTAGCACTTCCTTTGTCTCGTGCCTGTGTGGAAAGATCTTGGCTTTTCATGTTCCAGACACAGTGAAGTTACCACCTTGGCTTTTTTGAGGTCACCAGCAGTTTGGGTTTCGTGGATAATTCTGATGTATCGATCGCCCAGTGTACCATTTTAAACTTGAACATTAGCTCCTTTATATTTTTATTACACATTTACACAGCTACAGCAAGGATTTGATGGAACCCCTCTTGCCTGGGGTTGCACATCATGGTGTGCCATGCTAAGGCCGGAGGCTCCTGTCCCTCTGCAGGCAATTCCGTCGCCAATTCCCGGGAAGTTCCTGCCTGAGGACGGACTGCAAGGCCAGGCCGTGGGTTTAGCTTTGGCTTTCGAGATGCCACTCTTGAGGGAAAAATGCACTGTAAAATTGGACCAGAAAATGTGTTGCACTTCTTATGTAAGTATTCTGTGATGTATTGTATTCAATACAGATACTAAGATGCTGACTAAACTATATTTGAGCAGTTTTGCACTGCTGTTAACACATTTTATGCATACGTTTACAGATTTTTTCCAATGGAAAGTGGTTTCACTACTGGTACAGTATCAGCACCGAAGGGTTTATTCCAGCAAGCACTGTGGTTGAGTGACATCACCTCAATTTTTTATTATCCTTAAAATATTTCATTTTTCATATTCTTTATTTATAAAGGAACAATGCTGCTGTAAATACAGGTATTTTTTTGTTTTTTATTTCATTCCATCACCATGAGATGCAGTTCCCTATTTGTTGAAGGGGTATATAAGCTTTCTAATGGTGTCTTCAGAAATTTATAAAATGTAAATACTGATTTTGATGGTCCTTAAGATGTGTTTAACTGTGAGACTATTTAACTAATGGTGTGGATGTGATTTGTCATCCAGTATTACGTTCTTAGTCACTGATTTTGTGTACAAAATAGGAAAGAGGGAAACTGCAGCTTTCATTACAAACTTCTTGAATTTGCCAGCTCTCTGAGTTTTAGCAAACTCTAATTACGCCTCTGGATAGTACATCATGCATTTCTCTCTGGCTTTAATTTGCTAAAGCTGTGCACATATGTAAAAAAATAGATTATTTTAGGGGAGATGTAGTTCTAGAATTATTGCTTATGTCATTTCTTAAGCAGTTATGCTCTTAATGCTTAAAAGAAGGCTAGCATTGTTTGCACAAAAAGTTGGTGATCCCCCCAAAAATAGTAATGAAATTACTTCTGTTCAGTAAACTTTGTATGTCATGTCAATTTATAATAAAAGCTGAAAAAATCCCCTTGTTTTCTATTTATAAAGATGCCTTTTCTATATGTACCTTTGAAGATGCCATGTAAGCTGGTTAAAAAGAATTGGAACGGTACAGTAGATGTAAAAACAAAACCAAACCCCAAATAACAACAAAAACCAAACCAGGTTCAGTTGTTTAAGTGAACCATTGTTTTTCATTAAATGTTTTGTTTGAACTCAGCTTTTGTACATAAAGTTCAGTCATACGAAATCTGCCATGGTGGGTGTCCAGTCATTCTGTGTGCAGAGGCCTCCAGCAGCACCTGTGCCAACTCTTCTGCATGACTGCCAAAACTTGGATTGGTTCTTCCTTTGCCACATTCCTACAGCTCTGTTGAAGGTATCTCCATACACTTCCAGGGTTTTTAGCCAGAATATTTCATTCTCCTTTCTTTGGGTAGAATGGAATACCTGAGATCAACCTTTAAGTTGTGCTTTACTGTTTAGAACTGTTACTTAGAGAACTGCAAATGAAGCACATCAGTTGTGATGTCAGTTACAGAACTAAGACTTGTGTATTTTTTACATGCAAGTGGTTAATGTTTCAAACATTTTATAAAATGTTTAGTTTAAATTGGTGTTGGTGTAAAATACCAGTTCTGTGGGACTGCAGGGGATGGATAACTCCAGGAACTGCAGGACAAAACAAGGCAGGAATTGCATTGCTTGGCCAAGTAGTGACTGTGGAGTGGCACACATGGGGAGGAACCTTTTTCCATGTCAGAAATAATTCAGATGAAGCTGCTGTTGGCCAGTTCATTCTTGTCTCCGACGTTGTCGAGGTTCTCCTCTGGCCTTTGCTGTTCATGGCAGGTCTTACTGATGTTTTGTATTTGCTGATCACAAAGGGTCTGTGCACCCTGAGTCGGAACTTAACATGATTTGGATATTTAATTCAGTGCATTAAATACTATATTCAAAAGTATTAGATGAATTGAAGTTGTTAACTTTCAATGTACATTGCTTGGAGTGTGACTGGAATGTAATCCTTGAATTTTGGGGGACTGGGATAAAAATTCCCTGCCTGGAATGAAGCAGTTGCCAATAATGTGAACTGTTCTGATTATCCACCTTATCAACAAAACTACACCCCAAGCCAGCAGTTTGATTTACCTTTGGCAGTACAGGAGCCATTCTGGGAGGGCAGTTTTGATCATGTTGCTCCAGGTTAAGTATTTCTGAATTCACAGCCATTTGGTGCCATCATCGAGCGGTGTTTGTCGAGTGAAGGTGTTCCTGTGGGACCAGACCCTGTCACAAACCTGACACTTTCCTTTCACATCTGAGAAAACAAAGGCTTTGGAGTAGGTAAGTCCTTCCATTACTCCTTCCTGTGATTCTTGGGCTGCTTGATTGGAGTGAAGCTGCAACTCCTGAGGAGATACACCCACCCCCTTGTCCCAAAGGAAGTGTTTGTGAATGATGTATTTAGGAGAGAAAGCTGCCAAGCCAGCAACTTTCCTTACTGGTTTCACAAGTTGTTTTTCCTTTAAAAGAGACCAGAGAACTGGAACAGGCTGCAGGTAAAGCAGAACTAAGGGAATGAAATAAATCTGTGTTGGCCCAACAGAGACTTTATTTGAAGGTGATTCAATATCTCTGCTGCCCACTCAGTAACATGGGCCAGAAACTGCTGATGGGCAAGAGCTGCACCAGTGATTGCACCAGGAAGAGATGGGAACAGTAAACCAGAGGAGACAAATCAGCCTTGATGGAATATTGAAACTTCAGCTGGAAATAAAAAGAAGTGCATAGGTGAGAAACCTGGAAAGAAATTTGGACTTCTGAGGGACAGAAGATGAACCAAATAAAAAATAAATTGGGACTTCTGAGGGACAGAAGATGAACCTCACAAAAGACAATGTTTCCTAGAGCACTGCAGCTGTATTTAAGAGCTATTACATTTTTAGAATGCTGTGATGCTCAGTTTTATGCCCCAAGAGATAATTTACCAGACCAGACACAGTTGAGGGATAAACTTTATTTAAAAAAATTCAAATTTCACTTGACACATAAGTCTTAGTTGAGGTAAATGAATGTACTAGCTTAGGAAAACAACTCTGGGGGTCGGGTTTCATAAGCCATTAACACTCTGTTGTTTGCAGGGCTCCAAGAGCTAGAGGTGGAAATTGTACAGCAGGTGTGAGGTTTTCCATCCAGCTGAACTCTGCTGCGGAAGAACAGGATTTACACCCTTCAGTTCAAGCCTCTCCCCCTCCTTTTGTCCTTGGTTGCTTTAGTGCTGGGTCTCTTGCCCTGAGACTCTTCACTCCTCCCCTGCTCACAAGGTGCAGCTCCAAGAGGGGCTCAAAGTACCTCATTTGCAATCTGGACAGCGAGGCTTGTGCTGAGTTGAAATAAAAAAACAACACAACAACAAAAGAACCCACCACTGGCAAACTGCCCTTGTTCAACATCCAGCTCCAGCCTGAAGGCAGAAAAGCTTCAGAGCAACAGCTGAGGCCTCCCGTGGCCCTTCACAGTCATTTCAGCTGCTTTTAAGTGTGTTCTGAACGAACTGACACGGCATTGCCACCTCTGGAAGTACCTGAATTCAAGGTTTAAGCTTTATTTTCTAATATGTAAGTAAATATCCTGCAGAATCTACAGCCTGACCAGCCCCTCCAAAAGCAGATGCAAAGGTACCTGGCCCAGTGGTACCTCAAAAATGTGGATATTCACAATTTTAGTTTCCATGTGGTAAAAGTACTAAGTTCCAACTAGTAGTACCTGATACCTGAAGTGTGTAAGTAAAACTGCCAGCACTGCTACATGCAGCAAGATTAAATCTGCTGCTCCCTGGAGTGCCAGCCCAGCCCTCTCTGAGCAGGGCTGACCCTGTTTCATCTACTAAACCTTACTATAAAAGTACTGAAAATACTCTTCACAGGAGAATTAAAGAACACTGAAAGCACAGGATAAGCCACTATCCTCTTACTCCCTAACACTGAAATAGTTGAGCTTGAAAAACTAAGAGTACTGCAAGCTTTTTGTTGCTAACACTGGATAATCTGACCTGCAGGAGGCCACTCTGTCTCACTTCATGTCTTACAGCAAATTCCAACCTAACTCTGCCACGTGCAGGTTCTTTGCACCCATCTGAGTCTACACACTTTTGTTTTTTCTTGTAAATGGTGCAAATATCAACAGCCATCCTCCTTGTCTGAAATTCTTGAACCCCTGCTACAGATGCTTGGGGAGAAATAAATGCAGGATGGCTGATCCTTCTGTACTGACAGTGAGAATGGGGGAAGTTAATTCAATGTAAAATTATTTTACGCTTTAAGTTTATTATGGTATAGCATAGGGCTAATGTAGCATAGTGCCACTGAAGGGAAAAGGGCAGTATGATTGTCTAAGCTTTACAAAAATATTGCTATTCTAACATGATAAAATATAGTTAATTTTAATTGAACTTGAGGTAAAGTAACACTCACTGAGGGGCTTCTTAATATAACCTTTAAATCCACTAGCCCTGCAATCTTTTGACCAGGAATAGGCTTTGATAAACTCAATCTTAGTTGCTCCTTAGAGGAAATAGGTGTAACTTTATGTAACTTCTGAACTCTTAATTCACACTAATTTATCCCATCCTACTCCACAGAGGAGACAACTGAAGTACCACCATCTGTCCAATCCGACTGCAGGCAGGGTCTGCCTGGGGCCCATCTCCCTTATCTCCAGGTGGGTCTCCAGGAGCAGTCCCAGCTTGGAGCACACACCTGCACTCCTGCAATCTGGGATTGGCAGGAATGCTGCCCCTCAGAACAGCACTTCCATTGTCTCTGTGGCTGGACAGGAGAGACAAGGCTGTGCTGAGTGCCAGGATCCACAGCTGCCAAGCCCAGGTACCAAATCACTGAGAATTGCTCTGACAGAGGCTACACATGAATTGTAAGCAGGGAAGACTTTCAGAGCAGGTCAGGATCACACCCTGCTCCATGTATTGGTCTGACTGAGGCAATGTGAGCATCACCATGTGGCTACTCCAGAAAACACATCCCAAGTGACAACACAGAAAACAGTTCAAGAAATACCAGAATAAGGCACTTGAGTGAGACAGTAACACCTGGCTCCACGCTTGGCCAGACAGGCTGGCTCAGTGTCCCTGCTCCGGAGGGACGAGCAGTACCGTGCGGGGGGACGGCTGCAGGCACAGCCCACTGTCCCTTCCCTCCTAAGGCAGCTTGGTGCACAGGGAAGCACAGCAGGACCTCACTGCTCTAAACACTGTGCTCTTTCTGAGTGGTATAAATACAGCTTTGGTCCACTACCACCCCCAGTGCTCATCTCACAGAGCAGCAGCTCGAAGCAAAGTTAACTCTACACAACGTGCGTACCCTGAGATGAGAGTACAATGAAATACTGACACAGGGGAAAAGGGAAAGGTCTGATGGACTGCTTAAATTAATTTGCCTAAGCAAATGCCTGTTTCTAGCTTTTTCCAGAGTAACAAATCCAATGTTTCACAATTATTGCTTCAATGAATCCAGTAGGAAGTACAATATAGTGGAGTTCAAGTACTATAAAGACAAGTTTTTCTTACCAGATGGTTGTCAAACAGCTGGAAGCCCAGGTTTTAACCTTACACTCTATAGCAAGAACAAAAATCCCTTTACTCACTGCTAAAACACCAAAACTTTCCAGCCTGGGTATGAAAATGAACATCCAAAATACAAAGAGCCACAGCACTGATCAAGTACCCAGTCAAAGACCACCTCTCTGTTGTTGGAGCTGATGGTTACTCGAAGCTTGAAGTTTCCTCCCTCACTGCTGCAGGGCCCCAACTGCACGACTTCCATGTCGAACGTCACGGTGGAGCCCGAGGTCACCGCAGGCAGCTGGTTTGTCATCTCCTTCCCATTCACAAACACTGCCCCTGAAACAGTGAGCAGATTAACAACACCCCTCACCTGCTGCACCCACCCTGCCATCCCACCCCTGCAGGCAACCAGGTAAGTAAGTGACCCTGCTGCAGCTGCTGCTGTACACAAGAATTGCCTGTGCGTTCCCCAGGGATCTGAAGGGCCAGGGCTGTGGGTTTGGGGCAGGATTCCAGGCTCCAGACTCACCATTTGTGCTGATGCACACGGCTTTGTCCCTCTGCAGGGAGTCACAGCCGTTGTGCTGCTCCACACACACCCCCAGGCTGTCCCGCCGGTCAGGCTGCCCCACGGTCTCAATCCTGCCAAGCAAAAGGTTAAGTCACACCCTGAAGCTTTAAATCAAAACACACCATGAAATCCAGACTGCCACACCAGATCCCTGCTCTGTGCTCCAGGGGGCTCAACAAATTCATCTGAACTTTTGGGGAGATCCCTGTTGAATGACCACAATTCCTACCAGCTTTCCCAACAGCTCCACTGAGAACTCTCTATTAATCTGTACAAAGCATAAACGTGCTTCTTGCAGACCTTAGGTACTATTTAATAATTTTTTCCACTGTCACAGCCTAGAAAAGTTTTCCAGTTGTCTGAAGCAACCAATGTGCACAAATCTACAACAGCTGCACCAGGTTACTGGGCAGCATCACATATGATGGCAAGTCAGCTGCAGTTTCAGCAAGGATTTACTAAGCTCCACTCCAGCAGGTTTTTTGAGCCCTGCAATGTTCTGCCCTAATGGGGTGAGGGTGTTGGTTGGGGGGAAATGTTTAATTTAGGCTTTTTTAATAAATCAGCTTGGTGCAGCAATGCCTAGAAGAGCATTTACAGGTCTGGCTTCTGCTCAGCTGCATTTAGGGTTTTGGTCCTGGGCAAGAAAATGCAAACAAGTTGAAAATGCAAATGACCAGGGACTCAGTTCCCTCTGGGCCCCCGAGGCTGCACAGTTTGCACACTGAAGGGCTCCTCTGCACTTGAATCCTTTCTCTTGTACTGCCACCTCTCAAAGGTGCTAAATCTGACTCAGGGAGTGACTCAGGGAACTCAGACAGCCTTTTCTAGAAAGTAGAACAGTGGTTGGTTATTTTCCTTGCAGTTTGAGATAACAAACAGCAGTGATATGAGGTTGTTGCCAAACAACAGAAAAATTTCAGCAAAGCTTTCAAGGAATTGCAATTAAAGTGGGCAGTGGACTGGCACACAAGGGGTTAATTCTCCCAAGACAAACGATAAAATTGGAACCATGTTTTACTTTTGCACTCCATTAGGTTTTTCAGTCCCCTGGGAATGTCACTAAGAGAGCAAAAGTCTTGAACTATAAAGTGAAGAAAAAAAATTAAATCTCCAAAAAGCTTTTACTTTGGAAGGGATCCAAAGAGTTTTCACAAAGCAACTTTAAATGAGATTTCAAATTCATTGTGGTACTCTGCTTTAGATTTTAAACTCTGAGTTACTGCTGAATCTTTATAAACAGCCATTTTGTGCATAAGATAGCACTGATTCATTCCAGCCTTTAGTTAAGGGAGCCTTTCTTGAGTTTTGGGTCAAAAATGTTTGCCCAGTCATAAGAATAACCAAAAATGGGTAACCATAAACCCATTGTAATCCCTGGGATTTAAAATTTTTAAAAGCCCTCAGAATACATGGGAGGACATTGCTCAGTAGGACATTCCAGTCTCTTCTCCCCTCTCCCAATGCTGCACAACAAAACCTGTCACTGCAGCACAGACACTGAACCTGCTCAACCACCACCAGTTTCCATTTGCTCAGAGCACAGAGCAGTCAGTCTGGGGGGTCCCCTGGGCTTCCTGTGGCAGCTGTGGGGGGCTCCTCACACAGTCAGTGTGACCATCACGGGGCATCTGCTGGGACACCCCAAATCACCACATGGACTGTGGCTCCCCCCTGCAGACAAAGCCTTGGAGAGATGCAGAGCACATCACTGGGCAGGAACACTCCTTGTCCTTAGGGCAGCTCCCTGAAGGCTGCAAAGGAACAGGATGAGACTTGACCTTAAGCAGTGATATTTTCCTACCACTCATCCAAATGTTTGACCTCAGGACAACTGACAGAGTCTGTCTTTAAAAGCAGCTACAAAGCATTGTGTTTGTCACAGCTTCACTTTGCACTGACGAGCTGTGCCTGGGTCCTGCACACAGAGAACACTCAGCAGCTTCACAAACATCTGAGCTTGGACCTCACTCACTTTGGTCTGCTCTGCAAGGCCCTTGTCCCTTGAGAGTAACACACTCGTGTCCCAACAGATGGAGAAAGCCAAGCACCAAGTACCACATTTCCTGCTCAGCAAAATCTCTCCCACTTCCAAACAAAAAGGTACTCTTGGACCTTGGAAGAGGAACACAACCAGTTTTTGAGATTGTTTCAGATCATGTGTCCACAAGAACTATCGTGACAGAAATCCTGAGACTGAAAACAATCTCCCCTTGGAGGGGAGTCCCCGTTACCAAATGTGAAGCAAACGATTTTCATGTGCTACCAATAAAAAGAGATAAAAGGCTCTGGTCTGAGAGAGAACCAAGGGAAACCTCAAGGTTCTGCCTTTAATTTTGCAGGCATTTCTGAGCCAGAAGTTAAATGTAGCAACAGATTTCAAATGAAAGCTTCAGATCTTTTTATCCCATCTCAGACAGGGGAGCTGAACACCCTCACTCTACAACCTCTGAAGTTAAGATAATCTGTTGTCAAGAAGGGCAAAATGAAACACCACAGAATAAGTTACAAAACTACCATGAACAGCCCCTTTTTATTGCCTTTGGGGGTTTCCTCCTGTACAGCAAGTAGTTTTATTTAAGCAGAGAAAGATGAAATAAAGCTTCAGAGTCTTTGAGGTCTGTAACTACAACTGACATACCCACAAGGACATTCCCCATACCCCGTTAAACAGCATCATCTCAGGGATAGGGGACAGGCAGCAGAGCTGCCAAGGGCTTTAATCACATTCTGTGACAAGTGGAAAACTTGAATTTCACAAGATCCTTTCCCCACTCTGCATTTTCCAATGCCAGTTTCAAGCAGGGTCTGACCAGCACTAATTAGCTCAGATGTTAAAGACAGCAGTGCCAGACTGTCACCCCAACAGCACATCCCAGTGTTCCCATGTCCAAAGCCTTGGGACAGTCTGGGAAAGAAAACACCCCCTGGGCCAACATAAAAAGAGCCAATGGCAAAGCTCCACTGAGTTCAGCCAGGAACAGCTGCTACAAAACTCCAGCAAGTTCAACATTCCAGGCATGTGCTCAGCACAGGCTGTATTTTACCATCCCTCAGGAGTTCCCTTCTCTCTGTTTTATACAAGTGCAAGTCCTACAAAACATCAGGTGTTTTCCTACAAAGCCAGGACGCAGAACTGAAGAGGAGCAGCTCAGCCTTCACACAGGCACTGCACCTTGGATGTAAAACTCAAACAGTTCAGCTGTGACAGCTCAGGGCACCACCAGCTCCCCACCCAGGACTTGCCTGAAGGTCAATGTCTGCCCACAGGAGTACGTGGGAGCCTTGGAGTAGAGCACCCCACACGCCTGGGAGTCGTTCCGGAGCGCGATGTTCCTTCGGCTGCTCAGGCTGTAACCCTCCAAACCAGCCGTCCACTCTTCAGGGAAAGCAAACAAACAAACAAGCAGGGAAAGTGTGAATCCCAACTTGCTCCTGTCTCTGCAAACTCAAGTCAGTCACCATGTCCACTCAGTCCACCTCATGTGCAGTTCAAGCTACATTAAGCACAGGGGCTGGGTTTGCCTTTTTCTGATGGAGAGATTTGGGTTTAAAATAAACTGCAGTCACAAAAAGCATTTCCCAGCCCAGAGTTCACCAGAAGTTCACTCTTTGCTGCAATCCCTGCCAAGTCCTATTGTAGGCAAAGCAAATCCTTCATTACCCACTGCTGTTAAACATTTGCAAGTGAGGAGAATATTTAGGTTTTCCCCTCTCCAAGGTGAGAGCCTGTTATGGGCTGTAGGTCACCAAAAATACTTAGGTTGGGGTGGGGGAGAAGGCAAACTAATGCTTTCCTTCTGGCTCAGTGATGCTTTTGAAGGCTAAGCAGTGAATGACCTGCTGGTTTCCTCGTCTGACCAGCGGTTTCTCATCCCTCTGCTCGTGTTTTTGTGTCCAAGCATCCCTGAGGAGAAGGTGGGAGATGGCTAGTCCTGTGCCAACCTCTGTGCCTTGTCCCCACTGCAGATTTTCTCCTCCCCATGCTGCGCGACACACGTGGCCCTATGGACTGGTGCCACATGGCATGCCCAGCTCCATCCCAACTGGCTCCATTTGGGATGATGTAACCCCGGTCACAGCTGCTTCAGAGGGCTCTGGACATGGGCTATACCCACCCACCCCTGGCCACACCTGCACCTGGATGTCACTCACACTGGGAAACAAAGAATGAACTGCAGGATGGAGGGACAGTCCATCCCACATCACACACACCACAGCCAAGGACACCCCCTGCCCACACCACAAGCAGCTCCTCCCAGCTGGGGACCCTCAGGAGGTTGCCCTGCCAGGGGTTGGAGGTGGGAGCAGCCCCCGTACCGTGTGGCACCAGCGTGGTGCGGCCGAGCTGGGGGACACTCCAGGGGCTCCACTCCTGCCGCCCGTCCCCGCGGGCGCACACCCGGAACTGGTAATCCACGTGGGGGTCGAGGTGCAGCACCATGAACTCCGTCTCTGAGCCCACATAGGCGTCCTCAAAGGGGCTGGCAGTGCCCTTGCGGAACTGCAGCCGGTAATCCTGCGCCGAGAAGTCGTCGTCCACCTGCAGGAACAGGCACTGCCCTCGCCAGGGACCCCTTGGCTGCCCCGCAGGGGCACAGCTTAGCATTGGATGGGCAACATTTCAGAGCAGGGACACATGAGCATTGTATGGGCAACCCACAGGGTATTTCAGAGCAATGACACATGTTGGCATTGTATGGGCACCCCATGGGGTATTTATTTCAGAGTAGGAGCACATGTGAGCATTGGATGGGCAACATTTCACAGCAGGAACACATGTGAGCATTGTATGGGCACCTCATGGGGTATTTCAGAGCAGGGGCTTGTGTGAGCATTGTATGGGCAACATAAGAGATATTTACTTCAGAGCAGGAAACCTCACAGAAAATAACATCAGTGTCTCAACCAACTAACACCAAAAGAAGTATCTGAATTATTCAATTACAGTTTAAAAGTATCTACAGGAGGAGAAACATTTAAAAAAAGTCTTTTCAACCTAGGGTGATATATTATTATGTATGTTGCCAGATTATATAGATATAATTAAGATATATCTGTATCTTGCTAGATTATGTATCTATAACAAGATCCTTCAGCCAAAAGCTGAAAACAACTTTGCAAAAGAAATGCAGTGTCCAATGTCAACTACAAGGAAAACTCACTGCTGTCCCTCACAAACTGTCACAGGGAATGATTTCCAGTTCTTTGATATCCCTAACTCAAAAAACGTTTACACACACACCCCTCCCTCAAAAAAAAAAAAAGCTCCACTACCCCACAAGCAGGGGCAAATTCAGGGAACTCCTCTGTGGCACAGAAAATCAGAGCCCACGTGACAGCAGTGCCCGTTGCCTCTGGGTTTATAAGCTGAGTCCACATCCTTTACCCATGCAGGATGGACAGCCAAGCACTGGCTGTTTATAGACCAACAAACAACTAAACAAAGGTTTGTTTCATGCTGCAAAGGAGAATTTCTTTAATGCTGCCAAGAGCTGTCCAACAACAGCTAAACCACACCAGACCACAGCATTGGTTCACTCAAAAACAGTCTGTGTGTTGAAAAGAAGGGCTACTGGACTAACTAACCACAATATTATTATTTCTCTTCCCACCCACTGCACCTTCCTAAGAGCACAAACACATTTAGGTGTAAAAGCATAACAGAACAGGTTCAGCCTCATGCTGGGTCTGCTAAAGCATCTTCCAAGGGAGCAAAGGCATCACTTGAGCAGTGCAGGTCAGTCCCACTGAGTTTGGCTGTTACTGCCAACAAACCAATCCCTCATTTCCACAGCACAAACAGGAAGGTGGCAATCACCTCTGCCACCAACACCCTCCCCAGCAGCTCTTGCTCTTGTTTGTACAACAGCAGCACACAGATCACATTCTGGTATTTATTTGCTTAGTGGGAAGGCTACATGAAGGAGTTGTTTCCTGCTTGCTCAGCAAGGGAAACAGAGCAGGGTTTCATCTGCCCCTCCCAACCTTCCCACTCACAAGGAAGGACATTTTGGGGCAGAGGAGCATCTTGGCCCTTTCTTCCTGCAGGTGGGAGCAGGAGGAGTCTGAGGGCAAGACTCTAACACAGTGTCACTGCCAGGCAGACACAAACCCCAGCACCCACCACCCCATCACTACATGACCTTGCCTTTAAATGACATCATTGCCATAAAATCTCTTCTAAAGTTTCCAACTACACACTGGACTAGTCCTTGGAAGGCAGTGGAGAATTCAGAAAGGAAGTGGACTGTTCAGTCTCTTTCAACAAAACTCACATCTAAAGGATTCTCACCCAGGATATTTTACCTACCTTACACCATCGGACTAAAATACCTCCAGGCTTTTCCACAAACTCCTCCAGCTGCACAGGAGGGCGAGATGCCACAGTTCCATGGCTGAATATTTGATTTTTCAGGATGGTAAGGAGGCAGTCATCCAGCTGGGCAGACAGACAAGGCACGTCAACCAAGGAGGGCACTTCTGGTAAGCTGAGAAAGGAAAGTTTGCTGTAATGAAAGGGGCAGCTCCTGCAAATTCCTGTTTCATCCATGCACTGAATCTGGGCAGATTTGCAAAGGGAGAACAGCTGCAGAAATTGGCACGTGCACTCCAAACTTCAAAGACTCAGAAAGCACTGTGTTTCAGCCCTAACCAGACTGTTTCTCAGTAAATACTCTGAAACACAGGCTGTTCTACAAGGAGTGGCTGAAGCATTCACAAATAAACAGCCTCTATTTCTGCAGAACAGATGGAGGGTGAAAACCACTCCATTCTGTGAGTGCCAGCCCCGCTGAAAGTCTGTGAGACAAACAGGACAGAACACTTCAAATGAATCTTTTAAGGCAATGGAGCAGAAAGCTTTTGTTTCAGAGGAGAAAGGATCCCCCACACAAGGAGGGCAGAAATGCTGCTGCCTCCACCACCCCAGAGGGTCGGGGTCTTACCTATCCAGCTGAATGTGTAAAGCTTTTTTGGTAAAGTTGCAAAGTTTCTCATTCTGCTGTCCCACATCTCCATCCACTGCACTCTCTCCTGCAACCCAACAGTAGAAATATTCCTAATGAGACCATGTCCACATAAAGCATTCTTTGCTTCAAAGAACAACCAGTTCTGACATGAGCAACCAATTAAACATGAAGCATCCTCAGCACTTTTGCTAGTCTTAGCTGGAAAATACAATTATAGGTAACAACATGAAGCCTAACCAGCAACTTTTGAAGCTCTCAAAGCTCCCTGTAGACACACCCATAACAGATGTAATAGTTTGCCTCAGGTCACAGACAGTAGCAAAAAGTGGGTAAAATGCCAAAAATCAGGTTTATCAAATTGTCCACCTGCTTTACAGAAATATCAGAAAATAAAGAGGCACTTGAAAGGAAGAAATAGTTTCAACCATTCATGGTTGCCAAAATTGAGGTGGTAACTACTGTCATAGTGAAGGGAATAATCCATGCATTGAAGTGTGGGGATAAACAGAAATATTTTCCTGAGCTTCCCATACAAGGAGCATCCCACACCTCAGCTTACAGAGACAGCTGCTCCAGTCTCCCCTCGGAGCAGTTTGGGCAATTTACAACATCAGCAAGCTCAGTCCTTTTCCTAGGGAGGGTTCCAAAGCTCCAAAGGAAGGCACACGTCATAACTGGCAGCAGCAGATTTAATAACCACGGAGGTTTAACTCCTTTCTGACTCAGCTGCAGCCTGTGCTTGCTGGGCAGCCTCAGGGATGCTGCTGGGCACAGCACCAGGGGATGAAGGGCATAGTCAGGTTCTCATGAGACCTCACAGAAACTCCTCTAGAACACCAGCAATTCGCCCCAAATTCAGTAACGTGAGAGTTAAAATAAACCCAAGGTGACCACCAGCTGTCCCAGAGCTGTGACAGACAAAAACCCAACAAATTCCCCCTTGCAGGGTGTCAGTGCTGCTGGAGCAGGAGGCACAGAGCCCCCAGGGCAGGGCACAGAGGGGGAGGCTGAGGGGGCTCTGCCACCCCAGGGACACAGCCTCGTGTGCTGCAGCTCCAGGGCTGAGCTCATGGCGAAAGAAAGCTAAAGTTGAGCCATGAGAACAATGCAAGGAAACTGCCAACACACTCATGGCTCAGACTCGCTCCCTGGGAGTTCTGCAGTGTGGGGAAAACAGTCCAGAGTGACATTCCTTTCTGCAGAGGTATTTCACATCAGCAGGGCACAGGAATATTCCAATGTCCTCCTGTGCCTGCCTCATCTGCAGGCTTTGGGGGGGAGGAATTTTCCCCAACAGGGGCCATTTCATTCCTCATGTTCCCCCTCCACAGTGAACAGAATCACACTCAGCAGCACAATCTGTTTATTTCAGTAAGACAGAATTAACTTCACCAACAGAGAAATTTGCTATAATGGTACCCAAGATGTACTTTATTTCAGAGCAGCCTGACATAATCCTCTGTCTGTCCTGGACAGGCAGTGACCATCTCTGCAGTGAGACATTTCCCAAGCCCTTCCTGCCCTTGGGGAGAGGCTGCTCTGCCTGATGTACAGCCAGGACTGGAGTGAAACCTTAAAATACAGACTCATAGGAGATAACATGGATCAGTTCCCTACATCTACCCAACTTGGAACCTTTTCTTAACATTTGAATTGAGAGAAAATAAGCCAAATACACAGATTGTTCTGGGAATATTCCAGATTTTGGCAGTGGAAGACAGAGCTGAGCCCCAGGTGCTGCCTTAGCCTTACCTTCCCGGAGCAGCTCATCGGCCGTGCTCACCCCGTGCTCGATCAGCTTCTGGCACTCATCCAAGGGCTTGATGCTCTCCTGCTCTATGACATCCACCTCCTGCAGCAGGGACAGCAGCCTCTCATCCAGCAGCTTCTTCAGGGTTCCCTTCAGGTCAGTAAAGTGCTGCTCGAGCACATCCCTGGTCACCGTCGCACTGTCTTTGATCTGAGTTCAGGCAACAGGAAAGGACAGTTCAGGAGAAAGGCAAAGGCCACACATGGCTCTTCTTATTCTTGTATTATTCTGAACCACCTCATCATCTGCTGGAGGAAAGCTGTGAGTGGAGGCAGCTTAAAAAAATGACTACTTGTAGTTAACAAATTAGTGTAGTCATTTTTAATACATGTACAGCAGGGAGGGGGGCAAAGAAACCAGCCTGGTGGAAGGGAAGAACATACTAACTAAACCAAATACAAATTGGGTTATAGACACCTTAATCAAGGAATTTTTCCAGTCAGAAAAATCCAAACACTCTGAAGGCATTCTCCCTGCTGCCCCTCAAAAATCCCACTGCTGTAATCCTACACCTGTGCCATTAGACACAGGTAATCCTCCTTGGAAAGGAAAAGGGATCAGGCTTTTAAAAGGCTATCCATGAGCACTTTTCCAGGCCCTATCACTTTAAAATCATCATAAAACTGCTTTCTTTTCAATGTTGTTCAAAGAGCTGCAAGGCTGCTCTGACTCCGGAAGGACCAGACCACAGATGGTTCTACAAGTGCTTATTAAAATGGTTGCAAACTTGCTGAATCTGACTTTTAGGGAAGAAAACACTCTTGAACATCCCTGAGCCAAAGATGCAGAAGTGAGGAGCAAACCTCCCCCTGTGAACAACTTTTCTCTGTCACACACACAAGGAAATGCTGCAACACACTCGTGGTCTTACACGTAATTTCTAGATCTTTAGAAGCACAGACAACCAACACAGGAAGTTCTCTGGTTAGGTAAAACAAATTTCCTCTTCAAGTAATATTCATGAAGCTCTGCAGCTGCCCCACAGTTTGGTTTGGTTTCCCTTCTCTTGTTATTTCAGTGCTTGGGGGAAAAAAGGAAGTTTTAGCTCTGTGAAGGGGTGGGGTGAGGGAAGGCAGAACAGGCACTTCTCTAAGCCCACTGTGGGCAGATACAAATCGAGCAGCTCAGCCCCAGAATTGGACACTCCTCACTCTGCAAAAGAGGAAATGCAAGTCCCTGGACACACAGAGCCATGTGAAGTTTGTGGAAAATCATGTCCTGTTGGTCCAAAGGAAAAGGATGCAATGGATGTGATCCATTCACATGGGCCCAGCAGGCCCAAATAACAAACCCCCCACTATCCAAAGCCCAGCCTGACCCACCCAGCATGGGGGACACAGGGAGCAACTCCTGGGGGTGGGACTCTCTGGGGACAAAACAGCACCTGGTCCTGGAGGGGGAAAGAGAGAAAACACAAACATGCAACAGCAACACAGCAAAGAAATTCGCCCTGAGAGGAAAAGGAAAGGTGAGGAAACTCCACACTGCACAAAGGGCCCCTCTCAGCTCCCTCTGGGCCATCAGGCAACACCTGGAGGTGGCAAGGTTTGGATTCGAGACAGCCATGCACAATTCAGTCTGTTCTGCAGCCCGTGGTCCCAGGGATGACCAATTGATGTGCACGGGATCACCCACACACACTGGGAGAAGGACACTCCCAGCGGCTCCCTGTCTGCTCCAGGAAAACCACCAGGACACCACTGAAACACTCCCTGAGCTGGGTTTGGCTTGGGTTTTGTTTTATGTACTCCCTGCAGAGCTGAACCGAAGGCAGTGAGGCCTTGCCTGAAGTCTCTGCACCCCCAAAGTGCCCAGAAGCTGCCCCAGCAGAGGAGCCAGCCCTGCCCACACCTCCCGAGCAAACCCTGCCCTGGCTGCGGGGAACAGCTCGGACAAACCCAGCCTGGCCCCCCGGCAGCCCCTGTGCCCGCCCCACGGCTGGGAGGGGACAGCGGGGCATCCCCCGGGGGGGCAGCGTGCCCGGGAGGGGCCTGCCGAGAGGGCATGAGGATGGTGGGACACCCCTCTTTGAATCAAGCTCAGCGTCCCAGCTGCTTTAGGAAACGTGGATCCTTTAGACAACTTTATTCCTGCCTGGTAAACCTCGCTGTGACCCCAGACGACGAGGCGCAGTGACAGATCCCGGCTCACCTCACAGCCCCCGCCTCCCGACACGGCCCCTCTGCAGCACCCACAGCCCGGAGCGCCAGCCCGGCTCCCACCGGGGGAGAAACACCCGGGATGGGCCGGCACAGGCCCGGGCAGGGCTCCGGCCGCTCGTCTCGGGGCAGCCCCGCAAGGCCGAGCCCAGCCCCGCACAGCCCAGCCCCGCACAGCGCAGCCCCGCACAGCGCAGCCCCGCACAGCCGAGCGTCCCAGAGCCGAGCGTCCCAGAGCCGAGCCCCGCTCAGCTCAGCTCAGCTCAGCCCCAGCCCCAGCCCCAGCCCAGCCGATCAGAGCCCCGCACAACCGAGCCCAGCCCCGCACAGCTCAACTCAGCTCAGCCTCGCACAGCCCAGCCCCGCACAGCCGAGCCCAGCCCCGCAGAGCTCAGCTCAGCCCCATCCCATCCCGCCCCGCAGCCGCACCTGGTCCCGCGCCTGGCGCAGCCCCCGCAGGCGCTGCTGCAGCTCCCGCCGGTAGCTCCGCGCCGCCTCGATGCTCTCCCGGGCCTCCTGCAGGAGGAGCAGCCGCGCCTCGGGCTCGCCGGCGGCCTCCATGGGCACCGCGGCACGGCCGGGGCTCGGCCCCGGAAAAGGCGGCGCCGGGGCACGGACCGGGGGGTGACGTCAGCGGGGGTGACGTCAGCGGAATGTGACATCAGCGCGGCGGGCAGGACACGCGTGACGTCACGGCGGTGGCGGGAAACCCGAGTGACACCCCAAAGAGTGGGCGTGGTTACTGTTGATGCGGGGCGTGGTTTGGGCGGAGAAGGGGCGTGGTTTCAGCTGGGAGGGGCGTGGTTTCGTCCGCTTTGGGGCGCCGTTTCGGCGGGTAAGGGGCGTGGTTTCGTCTGGGGGCGTGGTTTCGCGCATAGGGGGCGTGGCGTCAGCTAATAAGGGGCGTGGTTTCGGCGTTGGTGCTGTGGGAGCGCTCACCGATTGGCCCTCGCGCGCGTCACGTGACGCCGGCGGGCGGCCGTTGTGCCCCGCGCGCGGGCGGGAGGGGGTCACGTGGGGGCGGTGTCTGGGAGGGGGCGTGGTTTGCCGGCGGCCCCGCCCCCTTTCCCCTCCGGCCGTTCCCGCGCGGTCGGTCGGTCCGGGCGCGTTCCCGCGCGCGCGCTTTTCCCGGCGCGCCCCCCGCGCGCGCCCCCCGCGCCCCACACCCAGCATGGCGGCCGCGCGCGCCCCCCGGCCCTGCTGAGCGGGGACATGGTGGGCAGGGTCGCTGTGGCCGCCGCGGCCGCCCCGCCGCTCCTCGCCGACAGCCACGACACCGCTCAGGTGGGGCGCGGGGGGCGCGGGCCGGGGGCGCGCGGGGGGGCGGGCGGGGGTCCCCGCCGGCCGCGGTAACGGGGGGCGGTGTGTGAGGGGCTCGCGGGCCGCGCTGTCAGGAAGCGCCTTCCAGGCGCGCCGGGAAGGGGCGTTTTCCCCCTCAGAGGGTGGGATTGCGAGAGTTCGGTTTGGAGTAAACCGGGAGGTACAAAAGGCTTTGTGAGCCCGA
Source organism: Hafferia zeledoni (assembly GCA_035583235.1). Taxonomy (NCBI): domain Eukaryota; kingdom Metazoa; phylum Chordata; class Aves; order Passeriformes; family Thamnophilidae; genus Hafferia; species Hafferia zeledoni. The sequence continues at coordinate 3,822,110 of JAWWEV010000044.1, read as the reverse complement.
GTCGCGCTTGGAGCCGCACAAGGAAACGCTCTTTGGTCAGAGATCAAAATACGGGGCGTTCTGCTTGAGGACAGCGCTGGGGTTTGAATTGTGGTGCGAGATGAGAGGGCTCCTGTGGTCATTCCGGAAAGGCTCAGTGTCCCCGGGATCGCTGGGTGGGACCAGCCGTGGGTTTAGTGCTGTGGAATCCCTTCTGGACATTCCTGTGGCCCCTTCCAGATCTGGCATCTTAAGGTGTCAGGATGGGGTTTTTATTCATTTGGACTGGCAGAATCTCCATTTTCGGCTTAGATGGCTTTTGGAAACATGGGGATAAAATTGGTGTGTGCACAGTCTGAGCATGTTAACTTGAGTTTTTGTCTTCCTAAGAAATACTAGTTTAAATCTACACTGTACTGCTGTACTGCTTTATATTGCCATACAAAGTCGTGTTAAATTCTTTAAAACTAAGATTCATGTTGTGCTTTTGACAGCCGTGCAAGAAACGGCGAGAGGAAGAGGCTTCTGTGGAAACAATCACAAGGTATTTTTCACCATTAGCAAAACCAGTGGATAAAGCTTTGTCAGCAGCAAAGCCCAACAACATCCTGGATTATTTTAAAAAGACATCTGTGAGTGAGAAAGCCACGTTGCCAGCTGGAGATGGAGAAAATAAAGCACTGCTGGATGCTGATGACAAAGACTGTAAATCGGCTTTTAAACCATCTTTAAAGAGGAAGAGAAAAGGGAAAAAGGTTAATTTAAGTGATAAACTCAAGGAATCTGAGAATGACCAAGAAATAGAAATTAGTAGTGATGACAGCAGAATAACAACAGGACTGCAACAAGACAGTTGTGACTTTATTGCTGCTTGTACTGGAGTTGACCAAAAATGGTTGGCAGAAGATGATGTGCAAAGAGAGAACTTCCCAAACTCTGTCCTCTCCAGGAAAAATGCAAAAAAAGGTGGTGCTGAAACAAGTGGATCAAAAAATAGGATGAGGAAATCAAGGAAAAGGAAGCACAAGGTAAATATGGATTTGTCTGAAAGCTTTTCATCTGAAAACCAGATGAATGAAACTTGTAAAAAGGAAAGTGAAGAGAAGAGAAACTCAGTAGCAGAGTGTGATGGTGCTGGTGGTGAGTCCAGTTTAGAGGTTCCTACAGATGATGGGACATCACAGGTAAATAATTGTATAATAACAGTGTCATTTGAGGACTTCTTGAGGAGTCAGGGAGAAAATTATGTTGAAGAAGACACAAAGCCAACAGTGGACACTTGTGTTGCAGCAAATGAGATGGACAGAAGTGACAGTGTTAGTGATGCAGAAAAGAGTGAGGAATCTCAACAGCTGCCACTCAGAACTGTGACTGTTCTTGCACAGGTTCATTCCATTCCCCCCAAATTACCTCCACTACAAAAAGGCTCCAGGAAAATAGCTTCCATTTTTTTGAAACAGAAAGGATGTGGAGGGGAAAAAGAAAGCAGCCCACCCCTCTTGGAGAGTGAGCAAAATGAACAGGTGACTCAGAAAAGAAAATCTAATGTGGTTATTGGGGAGGAAGAACTGGAGTTGGCTGTTCTGGAGACTGCAGGGATGGATTCTTTGAAGCCAAAATGTACCTTGGAAGAAAAACATCAGTTTCTGAAGGCCTTTAGACAACCAACAGCAGATGTAACAAAAAGTGGAGTTAAAAAGGCACCTGGAAAACAAAAGCAAACCCCTGCAAAGCCTGCAAAGGAAAAAGAAGCACCTGAAGATGCCATTCCTTCAAATAAAGGGTTAGAAAGTGGAATACCAGGAGGTCATGGGGACAAATACACACATTCTAGTCCTGAAAGCAATAGAACTAAACCCAAAAGATCTAGAAAGGTTCAGAAAAAAGGAAACAGAAGAAGGAAGGTTTCAGAAACCAAGGAAACTCATGTCTCAAGCACCAGCAGTATTAAGGGAGAAGAGGATTTGGGTGCTGATGTTCCTGCTGTGGAAAACACCTCAGATGTAATAATTTTGTCAAGTTCAAAAGTAAGTAAGTTGAGGAGGAGTTTAAGGCAGCAGAACATCCAAACATCAACAAATAGGACACCTAAAAAGGCCAGGATTAGAAGTGCCCTCTCTGCAGATGAAGTAAGTGGCTGTCCATTCCAGACTTCCACCCCAAAGGCAAGCAGGGAATGCTCCAGGAAAAGGAACATGTACAGAGCTGAGGTGATTACTGTGCCCTTTGATGAAAGCAGCCCAATAAGGTAAACATTTTACAGCATATTCTGCCTTTCCCCCCTTTATTTTTATGTAATTATATTGCAAGTAAGACATAAATTGATTGGGTGCATCCTAAAGTTGCATGGCTGATCATGTTGGAGAATAACAGAGAAGAATCAAAACTGATTATAAATTTGTTTGCACTAAAGACATTAAAAAACCCCAACCAACCACACAACAAAAAAAAAAAAATCACCCAGCTGAGGGGTTGCTTTTGTTTAAAGTACTGTGTTTTTAAAGGCTTTTTGATTGAGAGTTAGCATTTGCCTTTATTAAACAGTAATCATGTCATAATAATACTTTTTTTCCCTAATTAGAATGAGGTTCACACGTATCAGTGCAGCTACAAAATCAAACAAAGCTGAAGCAACGAAAACTGAAGAGTTTTGCTCCAAAAATACAAAGGTAATTTATGTAACAGTTTGTGTTTCTGTGTCTTGTCATTTCCTGAGTGTGTATAATTGTATTCAGTATTGGGTAATAATCTGGTGTAATCCAATAAGACAGTTCTCATTGCCCTGGGGAAGGGGAGTATTGCTCAGGTTTAGGGTAGAATTCAGGATACCTTCTTGTACCTTAGATTTTAAAACATGTTTTAGGAGTAAAAATCCTCTTTTCATAACAGAAAAATCCAATGAGATTGCAATTAATAAAAAATCCAATAAAAATCCCTGTGCTGCAGGATCTCAGGGGGAGCCACAGGAAGGGCTGGATGGGGGTCAGTTGACAAGGTGGGGATCAGTGGTTGGACTGAATGATCCTGGAGGGCTTTCCCAACCTGTGACAGTGTGTTTGGGCACAGCAGAACAGCTGAGGCTTAGGAATGTCCCTGCCTGTATCCCATTTGTTCTGTGGACAAATGGGGGATCCCCTGCAGGGCTCTCACTCCCTTTTGAAAACTTGGGATTGTCTTGGTTTGCTCCTCCTTTCAATTATTTCCTTTTCCTTTTGGTACCAACGACGTTCCATAAAAATCACAAACATGAAAAACTCCATTCCTTTGTGAACTCCTTAATGAAGATCCAGCTGTTAATTCTCTCCTGGTTCTCCTGTTCTGTGTTAACAGATAAACTCCAGCTCCAAAAGCAGATCCAAGGCCAAGCAGCTGGTGGCAAAGGCCAAGGCTCTGCAGCACAGCAGGTCGAAGGCTCAGGAGGAGCCCCCAGGCCCTGTCAGACGCTCCTCTCGCCAGAGAGCTCGGGCTGAGAACAACAACCCACCAGACAGCGATGTGAGACTTTGTGCTTTGGAGGCAGGAATGATTCTGATGGATTTCGGAGTTATTTAAGCAGCAAAAATTATTCTTAGCTCACAAACCTTTGCTATAAAGAGATAAGTGGATATCTATGCAATGTACTGTTAATAAAGGAGGAGAAGTTGTGTTTCCTTTCTCACTTTCTTTGTTTTCTCCCTAGGAATCAGTAATAATTCTGGATTGCAGTGTGAGCAGTGCCATTGCTGCAGAGCACAGTGTGGGTGGTGCCACTGCAACAGAGCAGAGTGTGAAGCCAAAGAAACTTCGCAGCTTAAATGATGTTTTGGGGAAGAAATCTAAAAACCTGAAGGTTGTGAAGAACTCCAATGGTAATTGGGTTTTCCTGAATCTGTTTATTTCATATTTAAAAACCATTTTTATTATTAAGGATTGTAACTTTGTTTTATAAAGCTGCCTTTGCAGTACATTAATTTTTTTTTCTTGATTATTCCAATATACACCTTCCCTTTTTGTATGAGTTAATAGTGCAGAGGTTACTTACACGTGTTGCTTTGATTTTTCTTCATTCAGGGAAAACTATGAAAACCTGTCAGTATATACCATGGTGTTCTATTTTATGGGGTTTTTACTAAGGTTACAGAAAATAACATCTATAGTGATGAAATAATTAGAAATAAAACTATAATGGATTTTGTTAAAATACTCAGCTTTCCTTTTATAGTGATGAAATAATTAGAAATAAAACTATAATGGATTTTGTTAAAATACTCAGCTTTCACTTAATGAAAGATTTCCTGTTGTGGAGTGGAACATACAGGTGGTAAACAGAGAAGCAAAGTTAGAATCCTCTGTCAATGCCAATCTAATCATGTTTTCTCCTTTTTCAAGGGAAACTGGGCTGTCAACCTTCCTGCCTTGGCAGGAATGCCCAGAGCTCTGCAGGTGAACCAGTTGTGATCTTTGATGAGAGCAGGTCAGTTTTCAGGGTTGCAGTTGCTTAAGAATCAAAACTGATTTCAAGGTTACTTTAAAATTCTCTCATTTTACAAATTTAAATGCACTTATGAAATGGGATGTAAATGTTCATGGATCAATATGTTAATCTGATGTTCACTGATCAATATGTTAATATCAGTATGTTCACTGATCAATACGTTAATCTGCTTGCAAAGTTTTAGGAGGTTTTTGGATAGTTCCCCACCCATTCTTGAGCCCTTTTAGGTGGCTGAAAATTTGGTTGATGACTGATTAAGAAGAAATCACAAACTGCATGTAAAAATACAAAACCAAAGAGAAATTTTTGAATAAAATCTGTAGCACAAAATTTGAAATCAGATTTTAACTTACTGCACTAAAATTAATTGCAGCAGTTCTCCCAGACAACTCATGTAGAAGAGAATGTGATTAAATTCAGCCTTGCAGAGCTGGTAGTTGTAATAATTCTATTTTTTTTTCATTTCTCTTTTCATTAAAGCCAAGATGCCTCTGAAAACTCTCAAGATGATGAGCAATTCAGGGCAAAACGTGAATTCCTGAAGAGTGGGTTGCCAGAGTCTCTGAAAAGGCAGATTGCAAAGAAAGCAGCAGCAATGGAAGCTTATTCTCTTGCAAGCTCCTGTTTTAGGACTGTTGTCCATGTGCAGCAGAAGGATCCCTGTAAGATTCTGGGGTTAATTTCTAGTAATTCTGTGCAGAGAAGTAAAATATTTGACTGGAATGGCTGGGAGTTTCCTCTTGGTCTGTGTCTCAGTAAGAAAACAAAACTTAGAAGCTTCCAGTGAGAAGGTTTTGAGTACAAAATATATAAATTAAATTGATGCTAAAGGGGTCTAAACATACATGGGTGAGGATGCAAAATTCTTAGTATTTAATCAGAAAAGTTGGTCTGTAAAGTTCCAAATTGGAGAATAAAGATCAGGTTGGACTGGTTTGGGCAGAAACCATTTCCTCACCTCACAAGAGAGAGAACAGGCTGGTTCTTTTCCCTGGAATAGAAGTTTACTCTTGTTCTGGGTTTGGTGGGGGTTCTTTGCAGGTTCTCCAGTGTGGAAATTGCAGCCACCATCGTGTCCTCTGCTAAAAAACCTGAGAGATCTGAGCACTGAGGTCACCAACATCACAAAAACCACCCTCTCCCTTGGTGAATTTTCCATTGTGAATTCAAAACAAACTGGAAGTTGTTCTGCACCTCTGGTTAGTACTTTAAATTTTAAACTGTTTTGATACTTGTTTGGATTTTTGTTTCTAAAAATCCTGTCATTTCAATCTGTTCCACTCCTGGAATATTTTAATTTTTTTTTAATTTCCCTGTGTGTGAGTTACTAATTTTGCATCTTAACATTAGACAGTTCTCAACAGTTCCTGTTAATCTCTGAATTTAATAACTCAGTGACCAGTTTAAATTAAAAGGTGCCATTCTGTGTAATGATTTTGGGTCATTTTTTGTGTGTTTCTTTACAGCTTTCAGGCCACCGAGCAGTTTTTCCTGACACATTCAAGAAGGATTTACTGGATGAGATCATGTCTTCTAATTCCCAATTTCCTGTGAAAAAATACTTCCACAAGTTTCTGAGAAAGCAAACAGAACGCTTGGGTTTGGAAAACAGTCCACAAGGTTTGTGATCTCTGCAGGGGAAAACCCACCCTCAATCCTGGCATAAAAAAACAACTTGGAATTTCCAGAAATATCTCACAGAAGGAAAATACTGTTGGAAATAAATTGGGCATCACATTTTAAACCATTTTGGCCAAATTCTTCAAATATGGTTTAAACAACTGTACAGTTATAATGGACATAGGCTGGAATTTTAAGAGGATGTCACTTTTTTTTTCCTTAGAAGGCAGGGATGGCTCTGGAAACTCTGAGGTCAGTCAGAAACATCCTGACAGCTGGAAGGAAACCAAGAGGAAAAGGAAAGAAACAGAAGATCGTAAATCCAAAAGGAGAAAACAAATTGAGGGTGCAGAGACTGAAATAAAATCAAGAGTTGCCAGGAACCTGATTTCTGTATCTGGAGAAAAACAGGCAGAGGCAGGACAAGCCACACAGCTGGGAAAAAACAAGGCCCAGAAAGCAGGTGGTGTGAGGGAAGACACTGAGTGTTTATCAGAGCCAAGTGCACTCTCAGGTAATTGCATTTCTTGTCTCAGGTGAATTCTCTTGGCTTGGAGTGTCTGTGTGAGGGATGTCACCTTTCACTGATGCAAAAATCATGGCTAGGCTTATATTCCAGGCTTTTCAACTCTTCTGCATGAAGAACTATTTAAAAATGGGTCATTTTTTCCTGTAGGTGCTGAAAAGGAAGACATGCTGTGGACAGAGAAATACCAGCCTCAAGATTCCAGTGAACTCGTGGGGAACAAGAAAGAAATTGAAAAGCTGCACAGGTCAGGAGTGGGACATGGATCCAGTCCTGAAATAACTCAAAGCATCTTGTTATTTGATTGTGCTCAAAGAGGCAAAGTCAGTTACCCAACACTGGAATAACCCACCCAGGGGTTGTTTGTGGCCTTTGCTTTGCAGCCCAAAGGTTTCTTCAACAAATTATCAGTTGGAGTGAAGGAGCTTTGGGTTGTAGTTTCTTCTACAGTAACTCCTAAAGCCTAAAACACACCTGAAATGCTCCACTGGGCTGAGGGATTGAATGGAAAAATTAACCAGTGTCCTTACAATTTTAGTTATTCTATTCTATTCTATGAGAATGAAGAAGGAATCCTTTTTTACAAAAGAATCAAGCAAATCCTGAACAATTTTTTTTAAATCTGAAAGGACTTGATAAGATAAAAAGTGGCTGATGTTCCCTAGTTTTACGTTCTGTTAGATCTTAATTTTATTCCCTTTATTCAGCATAATTTTTATTTTTGTTTTGTTCCTTCCTTTTATAGTTGGCTAAAAGAATGGAGAAAAAGAGCTGATTTGGAAGAAAAAAGAAATCAGAAAGAGGAAAAGGAGGACACAGAGCATGAAGGTACTGATAGAATTTTAAAAAATATAGCTTATCTTTTGCTAAAAGTAGCAAAAAAACTGGCATTAATCCTTTCTTTTAAATAATTCTACAGATTCTTTGAGCAGCCTTGACTTTATAGACAGTAAGTGTGATCTGAGGGAAGAGTCCAACCTTTGCAACACAGTCCTGATCACTGGCCCTCCAGGAGTGGGCAAAACTGCTGCAGTGTATGCCTGTGCCCAGGAGCTGGGCTTCAAGGTGGGTGCAGTCCTTCCCTCAGGGCATTTTCCTGGGTAATAACAGTGAGAAAAAGCCATTTGTAGCACAGGGTGTTGTACAAGTTCTGCATTAAATGCCCCCCTGCAGGTGTTTGAGGTGAACGCCTCGTGCCAGCGCAGCGGCCGACAGATCCTGGCCCAGCTCAGAGAGGCCACTCAGTCCCACCAGGTGGACAAAAAGGGGGTGAATGCACACAAGCCTTGCTTCTTCAACAGCTGCAGCACTGCCAAGTCACCAAGTAAGTTCCCTGGGTTTATCTGGGCTTTTTTTTTTTCGTTTGGGTGGGGGGTTTTTATAGGGGTGGAACTGAATTCCCCAAACAAATTTTAGACATTAGTTGTTTTAAAAAAGACAGCAAATTTCAGCTTATCTGGCCATAATGGTAAGAAATGGACTGTTGGTTAATACAATTGCACACCAAGTTCTCCCAGGCACTCAGCAATAGGACAAGGGGGCTCAAGCTCTGCCAGGGGAAATTGAAGTTGGAGATCAGAAAAAAATTCTT
>JAWWEV010000044.1:3802565-3813820 GCA_035583235.1 Hafferia zeledoni | reverse complement strand
CACAGTGGGGTTGGATCAAGGGTTGGACTTGATGATCTCGGAGGTCTTTTCCAACCCAATCCATTCTATGATTCTATAATGACTTTATCAAAATACAGACTCTTGATTATCATATTTCTGTAGTGGTGGAGTGAGGGCTGTGGCACTTGAATAGACAGTGGAACAGAAAGCATCCCCTATAACCAGGGGAAAGGAAAATAAGCAGAAATCACAGTAAACCTGACCTGTATTAGATAAAAAAGATGAGGTTTGCTTTAAATTTATCTGAGGAATGTCAGTTTGACATTATATTTCCAGCTGCAGTTTAATATAAAACATATCTTGCAGAAAAAATGTATTCTCCAAAGAAAATTGTTTCACCAAGAAAGCCACCACTGTCACCCAAAGGAGCAGGATTAAAACGAACCTTGACCCCCAAAACACTTGCAAACTACTTCAAAATTTCTTCCAAATGTAAAGGTAATGATGGAGAAGGAACAGCTGAAATTAAAAAAAGAGGTAAATATCCTTAATTAATAATCAGTTATCTTTGGGGATGGTGAATGTGGAGAGAACAGTAAATTTTCTTGGGCAGTTTATACCTGGGGGGGGTTTGAAGCCACTACCTGGGATGGATTTGAAATGGTTTCAGTCCTTCCTGCTCAGTTATTCCTCAATCTCCAGGAAATACTCAGAATTCACTTGAAGAAAAGAAAGAGGTTCAGATTAAGGCAATAAACAAAGAAGAGGGAGGAGAACCCAACAGGAAAAGTGCAACATCTCTCATTCTTTTTGAAGAGGTAAAATCCACGTGAAATACTCTGTGGCTGCACCCACAGCCTATGGCTGTTCAAAGCTCATGATGTTTTACACTTCATCTCTTCCCTGCAGGTGGATATAATATTTGATGAAGATGCAGGATTTCTAAGTGCAATAAAGACATTCATGGCAACTGCAAAGAGACCTGTAATTCTTACCACCAATGGTGAGGGGTGTTTGTGACAGTAATTGGGCTTTACACTCAGAAGAGCCTCTTCTAATGAGATGGTTTGAAGGGTGGTGGTTGAATGCAGCTCCTAAATGAGTGGGGGCTGTAAATAGAATATTTTAGGTTGAATAAAGATGTTGTCTGCTCTAATGGATAAAGAAATAAGTAGTTTGGAACATCATGTCACTGGTATCTCTTTATATAGATCCAACTTTCAGCTTAATGTTTGATGGCTGTTTTGAAGAGATCAACTTCAGGACCCCTTCCTTGGTAAGTGTGTTTGGAAATGCAGATGCATCCTAAGCAATTAACTGTCAGCTGATCTCAGTTGAAATTTAAATGTTGGTGTAGGTTTATATATTTCTGAGGTATCTGTTTCATCAGAAGACTTTTGGGGGTTTATGGAAGGATGTGTAGGATACATTTGTCTTTACAAGTAGAAGCTCTTTTACTGGCATGGAAAACTTATTTTCTAAACAATTCAGTAGTTCTGAGAATTACAAGAACATCACTTAATCACTTAATTGATTTTTTTAGGGTGTAGTTATATAATTTCATAGCTGATCCATCTAATAGCTTTGATCTGAAGGCTGACTATGCCAGTAGTGGTTCATTCAGTAAAAAGTACAGGAGCTATTTCAGAAATACTGTGGGTTAATCCTTGAATGTAAACACTGGTGTTCTGTATAGCAAATTGTTTCATCTGGGGGGGTGTGTTATGTGAAAACCCTGAACAAATGAGAATCAGAAGGAACTAACTTTTCAGAAGAGGAATTTGCTTAATGTGAAAACTTGCAGAGTTAAAAGAATGAAGTGAGTATAGTTCAGTAAAAGCTGCTCACTGGTGGTGAGAGGCAAGGTGTGTGTGGTTTCAGGACCATGAGCAGAACATGTTTGTGTTTTATTTTCAATGAGCTGAATTTCTAAATTGAACTTAATTCTCTGACATGGACTGCATAGATTTGATATTCTGCTTTTCTACAGAGGTTTTAATGTGATTGATTAATTTAATAAACTAATCATCTCTATTAAAAAGCAAAATTTATTGCGGGTATAACTAGAATAATTAGAATAATTTGCTGCAGTGTGGGGAGTGACTGCAGGGGTGGTTTCAGTGCTCTGTGTGTGCCTGTTGCTCAGGTGGGTGCCACGAGTTACCTGCAGACCCTGTGCCTGGCTGAGAACCTGCGGACTGAGGGCAGAGACTTGGCTGCTCTGCTCTCCACAAACAACTGTGACCTCAGGAAAAGTGTCCTCTGCCTGCAGTTCTGGGTTAGGAGTGGAGGGGGATGCCTGAAGGAGAAACCTTTGGCACATCAGGGTAGGTTGATTTAATTTGATCTTTAAAAAAAAATCTCCATCTAAACATGGGTTTGATTAAATCAAACCATTTCTGGAAACATTAATAACTTCTTACAAGGCTCCTAAACTTTTGGGGAGGAGGTTTTGGGTATTTTTGGGGTAAGAACTTGATCCCAAAGGATTCAGGAAGACAATCCTCAACAGGTTTGGGGATGGGAGTGACCAACAGGGAGACACCAGTGAGAAGCTGTAATTAGTCCTGAAAATGATAATTCCAAGGTGGATTTTTCTCCAGGTGATGATGCACATCTTCAGGAGCTTCCAAAATGTGACACTGGCTGTGTGGAGACATTGCTTGGCCTTAAGAACATCCTGTTGCCTTCAGAAGATTTGTTTACATTTCTTAAGGTATTTTTGTAGTTGGCTGATTAATGCTTTGGATGGTGCCAGATAATTGAGCGTAACCAGCACTGGGAACCTCTTAGAAGCAAATCTCTGAAAAGGTTTGTTGTAGAAATTAGGGGGATTCTGTGGTTCTTAAGCAAAATCTGAATTGAGGCAGTGTCCTGGAAGCAAAACAGTCCTTCACCTCATAAACACAAAGCCAGGAGTGTGAGATTCTGTGAGATCTTCTGTAATAACATTTTTCTTGTAAATGTAATGTATTCATAATTTTTCACAATTATTATTTTACAGCACAAAATCACAACCATGGAGGAATGGAATAAACTGATGCAGCTTCTCACAGAATTCCAGCTGAAGCAAGTGGATTTTATATATAATAATCTTGAACTTCTCCTTCCCTTACCTGTGCAAGTTCTTTCAAACCAGTCTGAAGCCTCCAGGTCTGTACCTGAAAGGACTACCATTGTTTCTTCAAAAAACAGATCTCCCAACTCTGGGAAGAGCAGCCCTGGAAAAAAGTCTAAAAGGACAAAGACTCAGAAAAGGCATAATATGTTGGATGACAGTGACTTATTTGATACTGAACTGAACTATTCAGCTGAGTTCATAACTCTGCCATCAGATAGTCCTACACCATGTGCTGAAATGAATAAAAAGGAATCAAAAGTGTTGGGGGATAAAGAAGAAAAAGAAGTTAAAACTAAACCCTCAGCAAATGGAAGGTCTGCTCTTGTGTTTCAGTGTCTGGATTCACTGGCAGAGTTTGTGGACAACATGTCCTTCCTGGATTGCTGTGTGAGCAGGAACACCAGGGAACCACTGGAGTTTTCCACAGAGGAAGAATTTCGTTGGGCAAATGCCAAAATCAGAAATGGTCTTTGTGATGAGTTCAGTATAGAAAATACTGATTGGTGGAGTTCCCAGAGCTGCAGTGAAGTGAAGGCAGCTATTGAAGCCCTCAGTTTCCACAAATGTTCTGTCAGTGTTTCACAAAGCTTGGAAGCTTTTTTGGGTACCAGTGAAACACCTGAGAGTGACCAGCTGGAGGGACTGACTTTGCATGTCTCAAACACAAGGAATGGTGTGTCCTTCAGTCAGTCAGCTGATTCAAGGTAAGACTTGGCTAATCTTTCTGGAATATAATGCAGATATTTGTCAAGAAAAGCATTTCACAGGGAGTAGGGCTGTTTCACATTCAATGCATACATTTATACCACTGTGACTGTTGTCAGTATGGCCCAAAACACTGGAATATGTTGATCACTGTGGTTTTATAACCTTAAATTTACTGTTTGGCAATGTGCAAAAAGTGATTTTTTGTGTTTGAATAGCCTGACTATAATGTTCAGGAATGGTGGTCTTAGTCTGTTTACTTTAAAAATGGACAAACACCACCCCTGCCCCCAAGAGAACAAACCCCTGAAGGAATGGCTTTTTCAAGACAGACAAGTGGACTAAGATGGATTCTTCAAGTATCAGACGTGCAAATCGGCCATCCAGTGCCTGCTCATATTGAACTGTGTGGGAAGTGTTGGGAGGTGTTTCTTTTGATGAAGGCCTGACAAAACTCAAAGCAAATTCTTTGTAGTAACTTATGCTAACGAAGAATAACCTTTACTAGATTGTGTCAGACCAAAGAATACATTGCTGCCAGCAAAAACTGCTTTTAACATGAACAAGTCATTGGCATAAAGGGCACCTAAAATCTATCACAGACTATTCTGAGTTGGAAGGGACCCACAAGGATCATCAAGTCCAACTCTCAAGTCAATGGCCCACACAGGGATTGAACCCATGACCTTGACGTTATTACAAACAAGTTTTAACCAACTGAGTTAATCTCTTCAGGTCTGAAGGAAAGTGGGTTAGACCCTTCTTTGTGAAAGGAGGAAGAGCAATGTGAGAAGGGATCTGACCAGTTATCCTGTGACCAGGTTTGGCCAACAAATCACAAGTTACACACTGGACCAGATGGTCCATTGGACATTCTGGCAAACACCAGTTGTGTGATGGTTTTTATTTTTTGAGGCCACAGGTGCTTTTGGTGGCACTGTCTGACTGTCCCAAACCTCACACCCACAACTGGGCTGGCCCAGAGCAGAGTCCTGGCCAAGAGCAGAGTGCAGTTTGTGGTGCTGTGTCAGCAGCACAGTCAGAAGCTGCAGCATCCCCTCCTTTGGGATGCAGTTTTGGACATCACTGTGTTTAACAGAGTTTTAAACCAGTGGATTTGCTCCTAAAGAATCAAAATCTTGAAGAAGGAGCAGTAAGACTTCCTTCTCTGTTCCAGCATTCACAAAAAGGCTCAGAAGAGGCTGGCAGTGCTCAGGACTGTGTTTGCCAACAGCCCCCCAAACCTGGGCAACAAACAGGCCAGCACCCTGGAGTACCTGCCCACCCTCCGCAGCATCTGCAGGGCTGAGAGGCTCAAAGAGCAGAGGAAGACCAAGAGAAGGTGAGTTTTGGTTCTCCTAAGTCTTGCTGCATTTCAATACACAGGGCAGAGAAGGATTTTAATAACATTTTGTCAAATTATTCTAGACAAAATAATAAAAGTGTTGCCTCACTTGGAAATAACTTTAATCTTTTACAATCACTTTTACTGGTGGACCTTGTCTCTCAAAATAATAAAAGTGTTGCCTCAATTAGAAATAACTTTATTCCCTTACAATCACTTTTACTGGTGGACATTGTCTCTCAAGATAATCAAAGTGCTGCCTCTCTTGGAAATAACTTTAATCCCTTACAATCACTTTTTTTTCTTTTTCCGTAGGTTCTTGCATTATCTTGAAGGGATTCATCTCGAAATACCCAGACAAGTGATAAATGGTCTGTCTTTGGACTTCCCTTAGAGTTGCTAACACCAGAAATACTTTGTGCCTAATGGTGGTATTCTCACCATAGTTTTATTTTTATTCTTTTTAACCACATTATTGTATATTCAGAGCCATTTGTATATTAAATTTTTATAAGTATTTAAAATAATGTATATATCTGTTGTCATGATATTGCTCTCCACAGCTGAAATGTGGGTTTGTTTGGTGCTGGTCCAATAAGTGCATTTATAATATTAAATGCACAGACTGTTCCATGGGGCCTCCTTCATGTTCTTTCTCTGGATTTTGGGTCTCACACAGCAAGGAGTCCTTTTGTAACAACCAACTGTCACAACTTCCACAGCAAAGTTGCTTTTTTTCTGAGGAGACCATTTTGTTCAAGTTTGTTCCTGAATATGCAGTTAAATGATAAATAATTTAAGGTGGGAGGGGGCAGGTGCAACAAGTCTTTTAAAGGACCAAAAAAATACTAAAACCAGCTCTTCACAACAACCAGCCTTTACAAAGCACTGTGCCTCAATGTACATATATTTCTATACATTCCTTACATGATTTACAGCTGTCAGATCTGCAAATTAATCTCCTGGAAAGGTAGAGAAATTATTACTGTAGCTCAAGATGGTCTCAGAGATTTAGGAAAGATTTTGTAAATAACAATTATCCCAGTGCTACTTTGGGTTCAGGAATATTTAACTACTTTTAGTCTTGTATATTGTGTTCTATTTTTATGCTTCTTTTTGTATTTGGCAAGACTTCAGCCTGATTATTTGGATTGAATCTGTTTTTATACAACAATAAATTTGTGAGACTTTGCTACAATTTTGGGTGTTTCTGTTGTGTGAAAAGTAAGACTTTGAACATGTTTCCAGTCCATAGAGATGATTTTTATGAGGGTTTTTTAACTGGAAACCATGTACTTTTCTGGCTTTATGTTGCAGTTGGGCTGTTCTTGTTCCTCACACTGAGTCAGATCCCACCACGCAGTGCTACTCCACTCACCTCAGTGGCTTAATAATCATTATTAAGGAATTATTATTATTCCTTAATAATAAGGAAGGTCATTTCCTAGTACATTCTGTTCTCATATTTTTCATGCCTTTAAGATGTTCAGGAATAAGAAATATTTATAAAAATAGTAAATTATTTTAAGCTTCCACTTTGTAGATAATCTTCAGAACTTACTCTTTTCATGGTCCAGAATTATCCAAAAATTTAAGTGGTTGCTGTTAAAATCTTAATGGCTTGATTTGTTGTGTTGATGGTCTGCACTCCTGTACATTTTTGTATAAATAAATAAATACACATTTAAAAAATTTTTTTAATAATAAAAGTATGTATTTTCACTGCTTTATAAAGGCACTCTCAATCTACTAGAGATTACACTGGGGACATACAGAAACTGGAAGCAGGTCCTATAAAAGAGTGTTATTTTAGAAAATTCATGGGTAATTTGAAAGACCCAAATTAGAAAGGAGTGGGAGACAATTTACCCCCTTTTGAAGTCAGCTCAGTTTGTACAACTGCCTTAAGAAGTTGGTTACAGAATCTCCTGTGGTGTCCAAAAGGTAAGGTGGAATTCAGGTATTTCACTTCTTGATCAGATACCACATAACCCAGCTCAAGATACTCTGAATGAAGAAAATCTGTGTGATGATTTATTTGAATTCAGATAAATTATCAGCTTTGGATTTCTGTGCATCAGGTATGAGCACCTTTTCTATGCCAGAGTAGTTTCCAGCAGGGATGGGCTTGAGGAAAAGGGGCCTGGGGCTGGTTTTGGTCAACTCT
Organism: Hafferia zeledoni; assembly: GCA_035583235.1. NCBI lineage: Eukaryota > Metazoa > Chordata > Aves > Passeriformes > Thamnophilidae > Hafferia > Hafferia zeledoni. Next base: position 3,806,521 of record JAWWEV010000044.1, on the reverse strand, counting down.
GCTTGGAAGGAAATGCTTCCCAAGCTCCATCCCAGAGCTGTGGAATTCACTGCCTTTAATTCACAATATTTTCCTGCAGTAGTTTGGGCCCTGCTTTGTCCTTTACCTGCTGCCCCTCGAGCTGCCTTGTGTGTCTTGGGCAGAATTCAGTGAAACCAGAAGTAAAACAGCCCTGGAGTTTCACAATGACTCCCCTTCCAAGCAGCAAATTATCAGGAGGTGTCAGCAACTGAAAAACAGAAAACCAACAACCCCACTGGGGTTGTTCTTGTTGATATCTGTCAAGTTTGAAGCTTTTCTTTCCCTTTACTGTCATTCCAATATTACTTTCCAGAATGTAAATGAGGGTGAATTTCTCATTATTCTATTCTATATATTCTACATTATTATTGTTATTCTACAACCCCATGAGTAATAGAGAAAAAAGCAGAGTATCTCAGTCTTTGTCAAAGTTGATATAAATAACCACTTTGCAAATCATGCTGATTCTTTCTTTTATTCCACAGGAATTGTAAGGACACCATAAAAATTAAGCAGGATAAGATGCTTGCAACAAAATTATCTGGGGAAAAGGAAGTCCCTGTTTACATTCCAGTGTTCAACAGTTCCCAAAGGGTAAGTGCTGGAAAGAGATTTTGTGTAGGTGGTTGAACAACTAACTCAGCTTTTCAGATGTTCTCTTGCTGTTTGTTTCACAGGTTCACAGTAGTTACAAATAAATAAAAGATACAATGCCACTTAGTACCTAAATGTGGAAAAAATGTGTCAGTACTTTCAACTGGTAACACATGTAGTATTTAGGGTATAATCTGTCAGAATTTTGAACTGATAATGTGGATCTAGTGTAGCATTCAGTTACCTACAGAATTACAGTGTCTTTACAAGGTGTACATAAACTTCACTAAAGAAGCATTATTATAGTGCACTCTAGCAATGCAAATTAAGTTCAGCCTGAAAGGAGTAGAATGAAAAATACTTGAACTTCTCTTAATCTGTCTGAATTCTTGAAAATCTTTACCTCAAATTTTTCTCCTCTTTTTTTTCTTGTCGCAATATTCAGTTTGTCCAAGTCACAGCTTTTTTAGCATTGACTTTAACAAGGAAGGGGAACATTCTCAGCAGGATTGGCAAACCCTGGAGTGCTCCAGTGTCCCCGTGCTGGGTATTGCTGGCACTGCTTTGCTGTCACAGCTCCTGTGCGAGGACAGTGGCACTGCCAGCTGCCAACACGGACTGACTGGTGTGTGTAAAGGCCAACCTGGGCTGGGCTGAGACAAACTGGGGGTGTGAGGATGAGCCCTCCTGGACATGGGACCCTTAGGAATGAATGTTTGGCAAAGGGACTTGTGGGTCATGGTAGACAGGACAGGGATGGGATGGGGATGGGGACAGTGATGGGGATGGAGACAGGACGGGGATGAGGACAGGACAGGATGGGGATGGGGACAGGACGGGGATGAGGATGGGAATGGGGACAGGATGGGGATGAGGACGGGGACAGGGATGGGGACGGGACAGGACAGGAACGAGAATGAGGATGGGAATGGGGATGGGGACAGGGTCAGCACGGGTGCCGTTGGTCCCGGTCCGTTCCGGCCGGCAGGGAGCGCCCCCGGTGCCGGTGCCTGTGCCGGTTCCTCGGGCCGGGCCGTGCCGTGCCGTGCCGGGGCCGCTCCGGTTCCTCTTTCCCCGTAGGGCTCCGCCCGCACCGGGCAGCGATGGAGCACGACCGCAACAAGACGCGGCTGCTGGAGCTGCAGAGGGCGGCGGGCACCGGGAACGACCGCTGTGCCGACTGCGGGGAGCCAGGTACGGACTGGGCGTCCCGTGTCCCCGGCACACGGCCCCGGGGAGCGGCATCGGCACCGGCCCCTTCCCCGCCCCATCTGGGGTGCCTGGGCTGGGTTTGCAGCTCGGGGGTTGTCACTGCGCTGGGGTCAGGGCAGGGAAAGGCACTGAGGGGCTGCTGGAGAGCCCCCACTGTGCCCACACCCGGGTGGGTCAGTGGGAGCAGGCAAGGAACTTCTGCTTAGTGCGATAAGGGAGAAGTGGAGGGTGTGCAGCCCAAGGAAATGGGCTTGCCAGAGCACTCGGGACCTGTTGGGGTGCACCTGTTGGGACCACTCTGGGGGAGGCGGGAGGGGGATGCAACAGCAGCAAGAGCAGGAGTTTCCGCAGCAGTGGACACCAGTCCTCGCTGTAGGTGTCTGTACTGGGTTGTGCTCTCAGTAGCACTCACTGCCCACAACATCCTTCAGCAACAGCAGCTTTTCCTGCAGAACTAATAATGAGCTGAGCTCACCTGCCTGCACAGTCACACCAATTTTTAAGCAAACAGTCAGTAAAAGAACCTACAAATGCACATGGTTCACTGTGGAAAGCAGGTGGTGTCCCTCTGAACACAGTGGAGTGATGGCCATCAACAGTGGGGTGGGATTTGATGTGTTTATTACATGTGAAGCCTGGGCTGTGCATCATATGTGCTTTTTCAACCTTGCCAGGGCCTTTTCCCATATGTTGGTTCATTCTTTGTGTTTGTGTCTAGATCCAGTGTGGGCTTCTTACAAACTTGGAATATTCGTTTGTCTGTATTGCTCTGGAATCCATCGCAATCTCCCTGGAGTCACCAGAGTCAAATCCCTTCGGCTTGACTTCTGGGAGAATGATCTTATAGAGGTAAAGCAGTAATTCCCTTCTCCCCATTGCATCATAACCTCCTCTACCTTGTAATTCCTCAATACCATCCACCATGGACAAAGGAACAAAGCCACATAAAGCCAACTCCATGGATAACTTTTGGGGGGTTTTATGACCTGCTCAATCAAATTGCACTGACAGGTGACAGTGCTTCTAACAGTCTGTGGTGTACATTTTTATATACACAGTAACTTCTCACCATGTTTTAGAAGGCCAGAGATATTTCCAGGTAGTGTGTTCTATTTAGAAAGCAGCATCCCCTTCTTAAATCCTAGTTCAGCCTCTCATGGTTCAGTTGCATTTTGTTAATAAGATAATCACAACTAATGTCTGGGAGGAGATGGAACAGGAAGATCAGAAATAAATTTTCTCCTCATTTTCAGCAACCACAGTCACTTTTATTCCTTCCCATTTGATTCAGAACTGTAAATATTGAGAAAGACTCAGCCACTTAAAATTTGCAAACCCCAGTGCTAAAGTCAATTTTGTCCATGTATCTGGAGGCACACTGAGTTACTCAGCAGAAGGCACAGTGCCCTCTTTGATGCCAGTTCCTCCCATGGTATTGATTTGTAGTTGCACACCTGACTGTAACTTCTTTTGTATTTCAGTTTATGAAGAATCACGGGAACCTCTGTGCCAAAGCTAAATATGAGGCCAAAGTCCCTCCCTACTATTACATCCCCCACTCCAATGACTGCTTGTAAGTTGGTGGTGGATTCACCACTGCAGACCTTCCCAGCTGTTAATTACTGCTTCCCTCTGCAGGTCTCTCTGGCTGGCTGGTGAAAACAGAGGCAGATCAGCTTTATCCATGTTTTCCTCTTGCAGGGTTTTAAGAGAGCAGTGGATTAGAGCTAAATATGAGCGTGAGGAATTTGTCGCCACCCGAGTCTGCCAAGATCCTTGTACTGCAGGTAAAAGGATTGCCAGGGAGAAGGTGTCAGCCTTAATGCCAACAGCACAGTGTTCTGGTCACAGCTTTGAACATCTGTAAGGTTGGCTTGACACATTTGAACTGCTGGATGTGCAGTCATTGCTGTAAGTCTGACTTAGAGAAGAGGCACTTAGACAAGTGCAAGGTATATGCAGGTCTTAACAGTTTTCAAGTTCTCTGCTGATATTTTCATATGAGGTGAAAATTCTCAGGTGGAGAAGAGGCTTGAAACTGTGCCACATCACATTTAAGTTGGATATCAGAAAAAAATTCTTTCCAGAGAGAGTAATCAGGCATTGGAATGGGCTGCCCAGAGAGGGGG
>JAWWEV010000044.1:3783570-3802465 GCA_035583235.1 Hafferia zeledoni | reverse complement strand
GCTCCCTCAGCCTCTCCCCACAGCACTTGTGCTCCAGTCCCTTCTCCAGCCTCGTTGCTCTTCTCTGGACCCACTCCTGTTTAGGAATGTATTTGTGCATTTGGATACACAGTTTAATTCTCTTTAGAATATGTGCCCAATTTACCTCATTTACCTGGGTGCCAAACTGGCTCAGTGCAGTGGCTTCAGCACAGCTGTAACAGGTGCTTTGTTTTGGCAACAGTGTGTCCAAATGGGAATGTGAAATATAAATTTAAATATAGTGGTGTGTGGTACATGGCACACATCAAAGATTGTGAACGTGTCTATATTGTTGTTGGACTTGCAGCAAACAGAAGGGAGGAATTTGTTTTACAAATCAGTAAAACCTGTCAGTTGTAGTGTCAGTGCTGGTTGGTGTACTTGTCTCGTGTATATTTGTTAGTCTGAAACCACAAGTTAGTCCAGACTGTCTAAAACTTGTTAGATGGGAACAGCAGACCCTCAGGTTCAGGATCTGAAGTGTGTGGAGAGCTGTTATTGTGAGGCTGTCCCAAAGCTCAGCCTGTTTCACCCCCTGTGCTCTGCAGTTCAGGTTTAAGGTTGTTTTAGTCCTCGTGTCCAGGGTGCAAACACCGGTTTGTAATAGCCAGGAATTTTCAGAATATGTTCTGTGTGTTATTTTATGCAGAGTAATCTAAAAGAAAGAGACTAATTCTGACAAAGTGTTTCCTTCATCCCAGTCAGCTGGTGCTGTTTGGGCTGTTGTTTCTGAGACTGTGAACAGACTGGGAAAGGCAGAGGGCTGACCCAGATTCAAACAAATAAACCAAATCTCTGCACTCGAACCTGTGGATTTCCATAAAACTCTGGGACACCAGAAGTGTATCAGGAGCTTAGAAATGCTGAGCAGTTACTGACCAGCAACACATAATCTTCCATTTTCAATCATATGGAGTGAGTTTCTCTATTTGTATATCTATATTCTATATCTGTAAAGCCAAAGTGTTTTGCCCCTGTTTTAAGTTAGAACTGCCTTGATCAGGTGCAAAATGTGCATCACTTTTTTCACCAATTCTCTGATAACTTTACCTGCTTATCAGGGAAGTATTTACCTTTTTTCCTATGGAAACAGGAGAGCTTCCAAAGCTCTTTTCATCCTGTCAGGATGAATTTTAGATGCAGTTGGTGCTGCAGGACACCTGGCAGTGTAATCAGGATTTTAGCTTGTAGGAGTATCTTGGGTTCAAACACAACCACATTGCTGGGAGCAAACCTGCAACTTGCTGCTCTCCAGGTAATACCATTGTGAGCAGAAGTTTACAGCAGTTCTCCCCAAGGAAAACCAAAATCTTCCTCTCCAGAATATCTTTTCTTTGCTTTTGATAATTTTGCAACAAATCCTCTTTAACTTACCACGATGAAGAGAAGGTTTTATTTCTGGAGGTCAGAAGGCCCTTTGTTACCATCCCCAAAATAGCCTTTGATAAGTGGAGTGGGCTCTGATGAGATCATCAGTTCAGCAGTGCCATTTCTTGCACAAATCAACCAGTTGGACAATTTCATCTGTTCTTTGATATCCAGAATTATATCCAGTTACACAGAGAAGAGTAAAGGCAGTGATGGCAGCCAAACAACTCAGTCCTTGGGTGCCTTGGTGGCATTTCTGTTCATTTTGGTACAAACAGTGACAAAGGCTCTGAGTGATGCTGAGCAGTGCCTGGGCTGGTAACACAGAGATGCTGCTGCATCCAGGATTAAACAGGTTTGTCCTTGAATTGAGAGCTGTCAGAAATACCCAATCCCACATAATATTTGAATCTGAACATATTATTTTTGAAGAAATGTCCCAAAATGGAATAAAGCAGTTATAGTCTTGGGAGGCTTCCAGAGGAATGGGGAGTTCACAGCTGAAGGGTTTTACAGAGAGGGGAACCCTGAGAAAAGTTCCCAGTTCTTCCTTTTAGATGTCACATTGAAGCTGCTCCAACCCAACAGTTCAGCTGTGGCATCACAAGTGTGAACTTTGTGGGTAAGGAACGTCATTTATTGGGTTGGATAGAGTTGGGAATTGAAGCAGGGATGATCATCTTGGATGGAAAAAGTTGTGACTTTAGAAGGGTTGGTGGTTTGGGGTTTTTTACACATTTTTGGGAGACAGCTCATTGTATCCAGGAGATTTTGCTCTTCCAAAGTAGTCCAAGTGTTGGAGACTTTGTCCACTGATGGTGGAGCTGCATCTTCTTGTCCTGCTCTCACCCTTGGCACTTTAGGATTGAAGCACAATCATCATATCAAGAATAGGCAATTCTAAATAGTTAATTTCTAAATTATTTTCTATGTGCCTTCTTTGTTTCTATTTCTGAAGTTGCATCAAAGCGTTTCTAGTTTGTTTTGGTTATTTGTTTATTTGGTTACATCTTCTCTGTTAAGGTTAAAACCTTCTCATTCTTTTGAGTAAGAGCAGAATTTGATTCCTTTCTGGATGAAATGCAGAAATGTGAGTTGGATCCTGAGGTTTTACAGTAACAGAATTATGAGAGCTTTGCTGTCATCCACAGATAAAAAGCATTTAATGTGGTCAGTTGGGAAATGTCTTTAAAATCTTCCCATTTTGAGATGAGATACAACTATGGAGTGTAACAAAGCAAATTATCTAATCTCTGTTTTTAATTCTTTTGCAGCCAGAGTGGGGAAGACATCACTAATTATGTCTCTTGTCAGTGAAGAATTTCCAGAAGAGGTAGAGCATTCTCATTTGTTTTCTAAGTTTTATTTCTATCCTCTTGTATGATTTTTTCCAAAGAGTAAGTTAATAGGCTGTGCTTTAAAGTGAGGCTTAGTAAAAGATAGAGTTTAAAACTGCAATCATGACTTCAGGAAGAGTTATGTAGGTTTTAATATAGAAGATGTAGTTTAAATGTAGAAGATTAGAAATTTAAATTTTATTTAAGTTCCTTTCTTGTTTTCCACATGGTTAATGAAACTAATTGTTTTGTATGTAATCAATGTCAGGTTTTTTTAAGCAGTTTAAACTGGTCATGACTGGCAGTACATTTAAACGTGAGAGACTCATAAAATGGGAAGGTACTGAAAGAGCAAAGACCCTCAGTTTTTGGGGGTGTTGTATTTAAAGAGTTCATGGACTGCAAAATGATGGAGAGTGAGGAATTAGCAAGTCCCATTGTGTAACTTACCCTTGGCAAGACACTGCCTTTACTTCTGCCTCTGAAGGACTCTCCTGAAGCAAAAAATGCCCAAAACTCTTCCAGCTTCTTCCAAAACAAAAGTAGAGCTAATCCTACATATTATTCCTTTAAAAAAGCAGCACATGGTTTCCTTTATACCACAAAAAGAACAGCAGCTGCTGCAAATAGTTAAGCCTTTTACATATAAACATGAATGTTTATTTCTTCTGATCACAGGTCTTAAAATAGACATCATGTGCTGCTCTGGAGTCTGTTCTGTGCTGTGTGTAATGCAAATCAGTGCAGGAGGGAGCAGAGTGTTAACAGAACTGGATTTTGTTAACAGAATTGAATTTAGTTCCCAGCCTTGCAGGTAGAAAGGAGGTTCCTGAACTGCCTGGGGACCAATTCCTTTGGCAGGTCATTTGTTGGTGTATTTAGTGAATTATTGTCCTCTGTTCACCCCTCAGCTCCTTCCTGCAGCATCACCTGGAATATTTATCTGAATTCACATGGAGAGTTCAAGCATCACTGATACAGAACACAAAATCTGCCTGAAATTACAGAAGTCACTTTTCTAGAAATACTGAATCATAGAAAAACTGCTGGAAGACCTGCACAGTTCCTGCAGGCCAGACATGCAGATCAGAGCCCCGTGAGGGGTGTGACAGGCACTTCACTTGGCAACAGTGCTCAGTACACAGTATATTTTATATATATATACAGGCTGTTATCAGTAATCATTCTTGAGGAATGTGTGAGCAGAGCCTGAAGCTGTTTTACAAAGAGCCATTCATCTGGTGATTGGCTTTTCTTTTTCCCTTTATTTCCTAAAGAAAAGTATCCTGAAAGTTCAGTGTCAACAGGTGAAAGGCAATAAATAGCTGTGCAGGAGAATTTTGTTAAAATTAGGTTTAAGTTGGTTATTCCTGAATATGGATTAGTGTTCTCTGGGGAAAAAAAAGGGCAATCAGAGCTGGTTTACAGCATTTTGCACAACAACTTTTTATTAGTACCATGTTTTGCTTTGCAGTCTTTTCTGAACCAAATGTTTAGCACTATGAGAAGTAAGGAAGTTGTCAGGTTATGATTGTGTAGAAATTGAGGGTTGTAATTTGCCTGTCATGTTTGTTTAGGTCTTGGATAGAGTGGATTTGAGTTTTGTAGAGCAGTCACTGTATTAACAGCTCTGCTTTCTTGCAAAGCCTGCAAAGTAAATTGACTTTTAGTACATTAAAAGAAACCAAATAAAAACCAAAAGTACTTGAATAACTAAACAACTTGAGTAACTGAAGTTGGTTTATTTAAAGCTGACTAATTGGCAGGTGTAATGTAGTATATGACTTTTTTCACCCTCTGGATTATCTTTAAAGGCTCTTTCTTGCTGTTTCTTTACACCCCAAGGTCCCACCACGAGCTGAGGAAATCACCATTCCAGCTGATGTGACCCCAGAACGAGTCCCAACCCACATAGTGGATTATTCAGGTGGGGACACACAACACCAGCTCTGCTTTGGTGGGATTGTTGGTCTGACTCCCAGTAACAGTCAGGGGTGGGCCCAGAGCTACAGGGAGGAGAAGCCCAGGGTAAAGTACAACTAAGTTTGGACACCTCCTTGTTTTGTGTCAGTCTCCTATTGTGTATTTTTTGTGTATTTTAATCTCCTCAGTGAGTGGATCAATAGGCTCACATTTATGTTACCAGAAATCCAGGCAGCTGCTGCACAGCTGGAAAAACCTTTCTGCCATTTCCAGTGGAAGTCAGACCATGTTAACAGGGACCTTCCTGGCTTCTCCCTCCCACCATGCTGAGAAAAGGAAATGTCCTTGGTGTGCTTACCTTCTTGGAAAAAGGAATAATGCACTTTTTTTTTTGTTGGACTTAAACTCACTCCACATAAATTTAAGCTCTTCTTTGTATTGGATGAAATTTTTCAGAGGTTAATAGAAACTTGGTATCACTAAAAAAACCCATCACCCCTGTAATATTATCAACATATGCCATATTCTGATGTAAAAGTTGGCATAATGGAAGGAAGGGACTGTTGGTAAATGGAGAGGGATGTAAACTAAGACTTGTTCCAGAGAGACCCTGTGTGCAAACAGCAGCAAAACACTTGTGTGCAACAGTGTTTTTGTCTTGCAAGTTAATGGACCAATTTCATTATTGTTTTGGCAGAAACACTTTCAGAGTATTTTATAAGAAGTTTAAATAACAAGGCTTTGACAAGACTGCCTTAGGAGTTTATGAAATGCCCAGTTCAGCTTCAGAAGTTTTTTTATTTTATTTGCAAAAATGAGTGTTAATAAACGAGTATTAATGAGTGATTATTCTGTTGAATGCAGAAGCAGAGCAGAGTGATGAGCAGCTCTACCATGAAATATCACAGGTGAGTGTGTTTTAGTGTTCACTAGAAAACATCTTTGCAGAAATCTCCCCTTTGAAGCTCTCTGCTTTAGAGGGGCTTTGGTTTGAAGGGAAGACTCTCTTTTGCTTGCCATTTTTTGTTTTGTTTTGTGCCCTCTGCTATGGTAAAGCTTCCTCTAGTTAAGAAAAGTGGGTACTGCCACTGTTGGTGGATTGAGCTTAATCTTTGTCCTTCCAAGGAAAAGGACAGAACCTAAATGTCTTTTAATCAGCAGGCCAGTTTTGTAAAGAAATAATCCTACCCTGCAAAGATCCATTTTGCTTCTTCCTGTCATGCTGCACTATTGCATTTATGAATAGCACAGGATTCTTGGTAATTTTATCACTCCTGTTTCCTGTTTTCAGTTCTTTCTGAGCACCTTTGCACATGTTCTGCACAGTCTGTCTTGGTGCTGTGTCACATTTCTGGCTTCAGTTTAGGTTTTTTGGTGGGATGGGTCTCTGCAGGCACAGGCTGAGAATGTCACACTGCAAGACAGGCTTTTTGGCACTTCTCAGCATATGAATTGAACCCTGAGATCAGCTCAGTTGATTAAAACTTGGTTGTGATAATGCCAAGCTCATGGGTTCAATCCCCTGTGTGGGCCATTGACTTGAGAGTTGGACTTGATCGTCCTTGAGGGTCCCTTCCAACTCAGAATAGTCTGGAATTCTGTGATTATTAGGACAGGATCCTTTCTGAAAGTCTGTGAATTATTTGTTTTAAGCTGTTGTTGAGGCTACAAATAGCTTAAACTAGTCAGGGAGAGACTGTTTGACTAATGGTGGCACTGTCCTTACTCTGTGTGTGTCTTAGTTGTGTCTGTTGCTCCAGAGATTCTGTTCAGTGGAATTCCAGGCCTTTCCTTTCTTCTCATTTCAGGCAAATGTGATTTGTATAGTATATGCTGTTAACAACAAGAAATCTATTGATAAGGTACAGTAACACTTTCCATCACATTATTGCTTGAGCTGTAACTTGTGCACTGGTAATTGATGTCAAGCTGAAATCTATTTTAGACATTTTAAATGCCTGAGATGGAGTTTGAGATCAAGTTGTAATGAGAATGCCCAGATGTTTTATCACTTCTGGTCCATTTCAGCATCTGAGTTTTCAGTCATTTCACTCATCTGAGAAAGTTGCTCATTAATCAACTCCACTTTTCATTTGTTTCCTCCCTTGTGGGCAAACATGTGCCTTCTTGGGACAGAAGCAGTAGCAGTTGTGGTGGAACTTGTGCACAGTTCAGTCACATTAAGTTTGAAAATGTGTTTTTCCTGTTTGTTTTTAATCCCACTGTAGGTAACAAGTCGCTGGATTCCTCTCATCAATGAAAGGACAGACAAAGATAGCAGGTGCTTAAGTAAAGCTGAGAAGTGTCAATTAGGCTGCACATCGATGGGTGGCAGTGAACAGTGTTGAGGATGTTAATTGTTTAAGAAAATCAAATTCTAAACTTAAAGTTTATATAAGAAGTCCAAGCAGCAAGAGATTTAAAGTATGTAGGTCTGTTACATGTGGCAGCAATGTTATTTATTTTGAATTTCCTGGGCAGCTTTTACCAGGTGTGTTTATATTTGTTACAGTGTAATTAGTTTTGGCTACACAGTTTTCTGATGCTGTTTGTGTAATAACAATGTGATTAGTTACTATTGTATTTAACTGTATGGGTTTTGTATCAACAAGAAGAACAATTCTAAGTGTATATCAAACCACTTTCCTTAAAACTCCTGTAATTTAGTTTTGCCTATTGCCTCCAGTGGCATTTAATTACATGCTGAAAATAATAATGGCTTCTGGTGGGAGATGGAGGGCTAAATGAAGATAGATCTTTTTATCCATCTGTTTTTAAAGCTCTTAATATTTTTTTTGGTTTAGGTTGCCTCTTATATTAGTTGGAAACAAGTCTGATCTAGTGGAGTACAGCAGTATGGAAACCATCCTTCCCATTATGAATCAATACACAGAGATAGAAACGTGTGTAGAGGTATGCAAGACTTTCTCAAGTAACAAAAAATACATTCTTGCCAAGCATGTAATAGAAAAAGGGATTTTTTTTCCAAAATAAAATATTTTAGATATAAGTAATTATAATAGTGAGTTTATATGTTATTTTTCTTTAGGGAGGTTTACACTATTGTATAATCAAATGTTACTGTCAAATTCTTCTAATATTTAGAGCCTCCTCACATCTTTGCCTTTAATTAATACTAAGCCAGACAGATGTCTGGATAGGGTTAAAATTAATTTAATATGTGTGGATATGCTTCTCTTTTTTTTTTTTTTTTTCCCAAAGTAGACACAGCTTTTTGATTTCTGTTCTTGGTATGACAGCAAATTGCAGTGAACCTCAGTGATTAATTCTTGAGCAGGTACAGGGCCTGGGTGTCTCTTTTCCAAACCAGCTCTGTACCCACAAGAGGGGGCTCAGTCTTTAAAAAGTGGATGCTTAAATTTCAGAAGAAATCACCACATAGTCAAGAAACTTAAACTAATCCATATGAGGATTTCTCTTTCAGTGTTCAGCCAAAAACTTGAAGAATATATCTGAGCTATTTTATTATGCACAGAAAGCTGTTCTGCATCCCACAGGTCCTCTTTACTGCCCAGAGGAGAAAGAGGTATTTATACAGATTCTCAGAGCAGATAATGGGGGGAGTTAATCACTGTCCTGGTCTCTCCTTCTCAGTGGATTGTGCATTTCTTGGTGTGTTCTGTGACCACCACCCACCCCAGATGTCAGGCATTACATGCCAAAACTGGTGATTGTTTGGTGTTAATCTGACCTGTCTTCCCTCCTGGTTCAAAGCAGTGAGGGCAGTTTTTTGTTGTGACCTGCTGAGTAAAACGAGCTGCTTTGCTAATGGCTTCAAGCCAAATGTAATGTGACCCAAGGCATGGCTTCAGTTCAGTCCTGCTTTAGATGTGCATTTCACAGTAACTCCATTTATTTGGGGGAAAATACTCCAGACTTGGCCTGACTTAAGGGGAAAAAGATTTCTGAGCATCTTGTAAAACTTTGGTAAAAGGGGTAAGAAATAAGTGATGTGGCTGGTTTTGAAGTATCAGAGGTGGTTAACTGAGAGTATTATGAAGGAGTGTGTTTTTCTGAAAAAACAATTTCCTGGGCAAATCTATTTAGAGATTCTGTTTGTATCCCCCATGTTGTGTTGGACAGCAGGAAAGTTACTTCAACCATAAATACTTTGTGAAGCAGAGAACCAGAGAATAAAAATTACTTCAACCATAAATACTTTGTTAAGTAGAGAATCAGAGAATAACCCTCTTTTGATTTCTTCCATCAGAATCACCTTAATGAGTTAGTAATGTTGTGCTAAAATTGTTGTGCTGAAATCTTTTTGGTTTCCCAAAACCAATCTCTGTGCAATCTGTGTGACCTCTGTGAAGAGAAGAGTCCATCATCACAGTAGTTGTTGGGAGAGAATTGCCAGTGTCTGTTTTCCTTCACTTGGAAGGTATCCCAGAGTTTTTTGTCCTAGAGATAGTCCATATGCTCAATGCTTTGCCTGGTAGATGAATGAGCCCTGTGACAACTTTCAGTGTTTGATGTTTGAAGCCTTCTGAAGCTGAGATGGTGAATAGAGATAGTCTGCTTGTTTAGAAAGACTTCACTGTAGTTCTAGACATTTTAGTTTTGCAGAGCACTGGGATTTCAAGGCCTTTTTTTTTCCCCATCAAAAAGTGGTTTGGGGGGAAAAAATCCATTTAGTTGTTTCTTCAAGCTTTCTGTAGCAATAAGACTGAATTTAGAGAACTGATTTTTAATTTTTTAAAATAAGTAGTGTCGCCTTCATCTTTTGAAGAGCTTGAGACTATTCTGTAATTAAATAGAAAGACATTTAATGTGGAATAATTGCTTTAAATGTATGGATATAAATTTACTAGGTCAGGTTTTTATTTTTGTGAACGTGCTGTATGAATGTCTCCATTCTAAAACTGTAAATGAAGGTGTGTGTGTGTTTTCATGTGATTGAGCTGCCTGGTGTCATTCAGTGTAACTTTTTATATTCATGCCTAGAAAGATCCTGAACTTTGTTTTATTCCTCAGATGAAACCTGCCTGTATTAAAGCCCTCACTCGCATTTTCAGAATTTCTGATCAGGATAACGATGGCACCCTCAATGATGCAGAGCTCAACTTCTTTCAGGTACCTCTTTTGCTTATTTTTTCACCTTCCTTTATATTTGAACTATATAATTGCAGAAAAACAAGTGATTGTGTTTGACGAAATAACAGTGAGGTGAACTGTAAGTGAATCAGGCCTAAATATTCAGTCTCAAGCGCAGCATAGGAGAGTGGATTTGGAAAAGCAGAAATGGTATTATTTTTATTTCTAACCATTGTTTAAGAGCTAAATTAAAAAATTATCAAATAAACGAGCCCCAGTGCTTGTACTTAAAAATAAAATACTATTTGTACACATTTATTTCCACTAAGAAATGGGATTGTCTTTAACTGGCTCATCAGAAAGTTTAAGGCTGTATTTCAGACAGGACATACTGTTGGTCCAGCTCAGTAGCCAGTGGTTCTGACATGCTCCTTTTGGTTTTTTTTTCTTAGAGAATTTGTTTTAATACACCACTGGCCCCTCAGGCTTTGGAAGATGTAAAGAATGTAGTCAGGAAAAACCTGAGTGATGGAGTTGCAGATAATGGGTTGACATTGAAAGGTAAGTCTTAGTTAAATCTTAAAAGATGTGTTTTTATACACTTGATAATCATTCTTACATAAAAAAGCTGGTCTTTTGGAATATGATCTCTGTCTGGACTCTTTCAGACTGCAGGAGCTGAGTGAAATCTCAGTGTTTTTTAAGCCCTGAGATGTGCTGAACAGAAATCCCACCCACTTATTTTGGCACAGCAAAACCAAGGGTAGTCTTGGTGACACCCTGTCCAGGCTTTCTGTTCCAAACTGTTGAAAATACTGGGTTTGTTTTCATACAGCTGAGTCCTTCTAAAATGCTGGTACTGAAAAAAAGCAAACAACAACAGAAAACCAAGTGGGTTGTTTTAAGGAAACAGTTCCTTGGAGAACACTTGTACAAACACCCTGAGTTCTGAACCCGCAGTTTGTGTCGATAACTCTGTAATGTCACTCAGGAGGTTTAAAATCTCCATCTGCATTTCAAGCTTTTTTTGTTTTCTACTCTGATACTGTTTCTATTGAAAATCCTTGTGGCAGGTAAAGCACTTCAGGGCCTTAAGATTTCATGATTTGATTTGTAGGTTTTCTTTTTCTACACACACTTTTCATCCAGCGAGGGAGGCACGAAACAACCTGGACTGTGCTGCGCCGCTTTGGGTACGACGATGACTTGGAGCTGACCCCAGAATACCTGTTTCCTCCGTAGGTATCACTTATTTCAGCTCTCTTTGACTTCCTTGCATTTATTCTGTGCTGCTCCTGCCTTGGCAGGAGGAGAGGGTTATTGTAGTGTGTTTATTTAACATATTATGTTGAGTATCTCCATTACTTTATGGCCCACCAGCCACAATCTCCACGTGACTGAACATGACAAAGGAAGAACTTCTGTCTCCTGAGCCACATGATGTGCTGTCTCTTTATAAGAAAAGTGGCAGAGGAGACTTTTAATACAAAACTGGAACATTATTCTGAGCAGTTACTTATTGTATGTGGCAACAAATTCCAAGAGACTTGTCAATATTGTAGCACTTGAGATCCTTTGAAAATCCCCAGATTAAGAAGCTGAGATCAACTAATTCTGTGGCTTCTGTTCCAAAACGTAACTACATCATTTTCTGTTTAAAAAAAAACCAACAAAAAAGCAAACCAAGCAAAAATGTGATTACTATATAGCTGTATATCACATAATATAAACTCACTCATTTTAAAATTCCTAATAAAAAGTATGTGCTTTGATCTCCTTCAAGACTAATTATTAAAGTTAAATGCAAAGGTCAGATACCAAATGTTTTAATTCAAAAACTATGAATTTTGAGGTTTAATATTCTGTATTTCATAAACACAATTAACACTTCTTGTATGTGTTTTTGTTTTTGATAACAGCCTAAAAATTCCCCCAGACTGCACAACAGAACTAAATCATCATGCATACTTGTTTCTTCAAAGTATTTTTGATAAACATGATTTGGTAAGCTTTTAATTTGAATGTCTGTGTGTGCCCTTAAGAGCTTTAGTTTGCCAGCAGCTTTGCTGTCAACAACGTGGGTTTGTCATTATGTCATTTTATTCAGAAAGTGGCTTGAGCTTGAGCTCTGCAGAACCAGCCTGCTGCTTGTGTTTTTCTACAGGGAGTGTCAATTGGCAGTTGTAGCTGTGCTGCCAAATTGTTTTTAAATAGCTGGTACTTAGTTTTATTTAACAACAAGGAAAGAACAATGGTTAGAAAGAAAGCAGCTCAGTTTCTCGAGTCTTGCAAGTGTATGGCAAGAAAATACCAGTTTGGAATATACATGAATTAAGTGAATTATGTTTGTTTCAGGACAGAGATTGTGCTTTGTCTCCTGATGAACTGAAAGATTTGTTCAAAGTCTTCCCTTACATGCCCTGGGGGCCTGATGTGAACAACACAGTTTGTACAAATGAGAGGGGATGGATCACATACCAAGGGTTTCTCTCTCAGTGGACGTGAGTGTGACACGTGACATTTTGTACTTGAGAACTGTAGATATGATTGTTTTGCTTTGTAAATTCCTCTAAAAAAATTACTAAAAAGAGTGAAATTTTAATAGTTGAAAAGTGACCCAAGCAGTCAAGTTTTTGTAGCCATCCAGTGGCCTGATCTTCAAACAATTGTTAGAGCTTGTTCAGGATTTGGCCAGTGTTGTGTTAACAATGAAGAAGGGTCTCTTCAAAATGTGGAAATCTCCCCAACACTTGTTGAAATGTTACTTCTGTTGTTTACTCCTTAGAGATTATTTGAATAATGCTGTTCAGTAACAAGGGATTTTTTTCCAAAATATGGAAAATGAGGAAAACTTCTTGGGGGAAAAAAATACAGTGTAGGCTGCTGGGCCTCAGCCAATACTGTCCTTGTAGTGTTTAGGTGACCAGTAAAGTTGTCACCATTTACCTTCAGTCCAGGAATGTTTGACCATGTCAGTGTGGAGATGGGAGCAAAGTTTTGTTTCAGTAAAGAGTTGGTGCTGACAGCTGAAGGTTATTTCTGTCCCCCTGCCAGACTAACCACGTACCTGGACGTGCAGCGTTGCCTGGAGTACCTGGGTTATTTAGGGTACTCCATACTTGCAGAACAAGAATCTCAAGCATCAGCAATTACAGGTAATAAAAATTTGATACAACTTAAACATTTAGTTTTAGAAACATGCTAAAGAGTAAATTGTTTAATGGTCCATCTGGTTTTCTCTTACTCTCCTTCGCTTCCTGCTCAAGTGAAACCCTTGATTTGATATTTCTGGGAGATTTGTTTTGTGTGCATTTTAATGTTCTGTGTTTTCACATACACACACATGTGCATGTGCACCTTGTGAAAAACATTTGTGTTTTTGCCTAAGTGACAAGAGATAAAAAGATAGACCTCCAGAAAAAACAGACTCAGCGAAACGTCTTCCGATGCAACGTTGTTGGAATGAAGGGCTGTGGGAAAGGTGGAGTTCTTCAGGCTCTTCTGGGAAGAAATCTAATGGTAAGAAACCTTATATTGCTTATATTCACCCATATATGCTCTGGAGTTAAGACTACACTGCAAAAGTGATTGATCTTAAAGTTTTATTGGTTGTTACTGAGTTTGGGGAGTTCTTGTTTGGGTTTTTTTGGTTTTGTTCCTTTTTGGCAGGGGCTGCTTCATACTTGTACATCATGGATTATAGCTATGCAAAATAAACCAAAGATACTGTAATTTTCCTTCATTAATAAATGCAGTGAAACAGTTGTTCAAATCTAACTTAAAGGGAAAAGCTGCTGTGCTCTAACACAAAATTCTGCCTTTTCAGAGACAGAGGCAAATCCGTGCAGAACACAAATCTTACTATGCCATTAATACAGTCTATGTATATGGACAGGAAAAATACTTGCTGGTAAGTTTGCTTTGTTCTGGTTAATAGTAAAATCCAGTGAATTATTCAGAGCTCTCTGCAAACAAACCAATTTTAATTGTCTCTTCTTCATTAATGTGGATATCACCCTCTTCTTTTCTGACTCAAGCAACTTCTGGGGTTTTTATGTTGCTGATACTTTAACTGAACCTGTTCAGGGCCTCTTATTTTTGAAGCCTTGACCCCAGTTGTACAGAACCTGGTCTGTTATGTTTGTGCTGCAGGGCACCACATTACAAGGTGTGATAACTGATCAGAAATCGACCTACTTATTCAGGAAAGAAGAGTCTGTCACAGAGTGTGATTAGGATGGCTAATGTTAATATCCAGTGGGAGAAATAAGTTCTCTAAAGCTTGTTCTTCTCTAGTTTTCCTTTATGATAATGTGATCTCTTTCTTTGTTTCCAAGATCTAGCCCTGTGCTGCTCTGTGGTTTTCCTCTGTAGGATGAGTGCCCTTTTCTCTGAGTGTCTAAGACTGTGTGTTGGAGTAAATATCACTTCTCTGTTGGGGCTGGGATTGCCTGCAGATGTGGTGTTAACAGCTCACACCTGCTGGCTGCGTGGGAAATTCCTCTGTTCTTTTGCATTAGTTCTTCCTATTGTCAGTCCATTAGTTCTGAAGATACATAAAAATGAGCCATGAAAATTTTAAGATAAGAAAAATTATAAAATTCCTTTAACTGAATAACAACAAGCTTTTCTCCCTCTGGAACCATCTTTTTTCTCAGCTACACGATGTCAGTGACTCAGACTTTCTAACTGATGCTGAGACCATTTGTGACGCTGTCTGCCTGGTGTATGATGTCAGCAACCCCAAATCCTTTGAGTACTGTGCCAGGATTTTTAAGGTTTGTAGAGTTTGCCTTTACATTTATGTATCTCCTCAATGACTAAATATTCAGTGTCAATTGCTGGTCCTATGCACTGGTTCTAGTGCTCCAAAGACTTTTGATTTGTGAGTGCATTAACGTTGCAGTTTAGTTGTTCAAACAAAGCCAAATCTCCTTGTCTATGTAAACTACTGTGCTTCCAGAAATGCCTGACTTCAGTGCAGTGAATATATCCTAATGCTGCTGCCACCAGTTCCACACAGCCTGTCCCAGGCTGGATGTGTCACACACTGTGTCTTTCACTGCTCTCTCTCTGCATTTGCAGCAGCACTTCATGGACAGCAGAATACCATGCTTGGTGGTAGCTGCCAAGTCCGACTTGCACGAAGTTAGACAGGAATACAGTATTTCTCCTGCTGAGTTCTGCAAGAAACACAAAATGCCTCCACCTCAAGCCTTTACGTGTAACACAGCTGATGTGCCCAGCAAGGACATCTTTGTGAAGCTGACGACCATGGCAATGTATCCGTAAGTCCTGGAGCTGCTCCGCTGTCCCTGTGCATGGCCACGCTCAGAGCCACTGCATGTCATTGTGAGCACAGCAGGGAACTGCCTCAGCCGGGCTTAGCAACAGGGGGACCTGAGCAGAGCTCCAAACTGCTGCAAGCTAAGGCAGCTGGCAGGTGGCCCACACACAGACCACTCCCAGCTGTTGCTGTCGAGGTGGTTTTTAAGGAATAAACATCCAGCTCATGTGGCAACTTCCAATGAATATATAGGGTTCTGTTTGGTCCGTACTGTGCACACAAAACTCAGTATATTCTTGGCTGTGATATGCCAAGGTCATGGGTTCAATCCCCTGTGTGGGCCATTGACTTAAGAGTTGGACTCCATGATCCTTGTGGGTCCCTTCCAACTCAGAATAGTCTGTGAGTCTGTGATATCTTGGTATTTTTGAGCTATTCGTGTATGAGTTGTACTGTAATCCTTGTTAACAGATCAACTTGACAGTTGATTACAAGTAACAACACCTGAGTGCACAGCAGTTCCCCCAGTGCCCTGCTGGAAGTATTTTTTATTGTCACAGCAGTTCCCCCAGTGCCCTGCTGGAAGTATTTTTTATTGTCAGGGTGTTTATTGCTATGTGCTTCAGTTCATTAATCTAATAAATATTATATTTTAATAGGATTTCTGTATAAACACCTTTGGACTTCAGAAACAAGATACTTAAATGCAGATTCTCCTCACATCTCACTGTTGCTAAGCTCACTTTGCATCTCTTTTTTTGGTGGGTGGAGCTTTTAATATGGTGATGAACTACATAAATATTACAGCAGATGGAGTCTAGTATGACAGCTGACATTTGCTTTAAATTAAATAGAAATAATGTCACTTTTACCTAAAATAATGTGGTGTTTTTATTTATTTCAAACTGAATTTATTGAGTTAGACTTGTAAAGCTTTAGTTTGGGGTTTTTTTCTCTTGTATTTATTTTGTAGCACTGGAATACTGGGAAACCACTAAAGTGTAGCACTGCCCAAATGTCTGTCATATCAATATTCCTGCTTCTCCCTTAGTTTTCAAGCATGTTGTGTTTGTTAGGGTGGGAAAATTAGAGGCAACTGTCACCTTGTAAAGTGTGCAAAGTGGTAGAAAATGTGGCTTCCTTTCCTTTGAAAAAGGGGTGTTACCTATTGCTGTGCAGACATACTGAGAAGCCTTAAAGTGCTTTCCTTGCAAACTGGCACAAACAGAGCAAACATTCCCCCTCGTGGCTGTGCTTTGCCATGAGATCTGTGCCCGCTGCTGATGCCAAATCCGAGCCGTGGAACCTCCAACCCTGAGCTCTGCACAGCTGTAGTTGTACCCTTTCTTCCCCTGGTGCATTTTATTTTTTCCTCCTCTCCTTCCTCATTCCAATGTCCCTTTTATTGCTGACTCTCTCCTGGTTGTGGCACAGTCCTGATGTGCAGCTGATTTGATGAGCAAGATTTCACCTGCTGTCCTTCTGTGTGTCTCCGCAGCCATGCCCGGTTACGCTGTTTGTGCGCCTGCAACAGGTGTACATTTTGCATCTGTCAGAACTTCCTCAACTCAGACTTGCTGCAATCTGTAAAGAACAAACTCTTCACTGCAGTTCTTAACAGGTCCTTAACTTTATTTACTAGGTACCAGGTGTGCTTTTTAAAAAAATAAAGGGTTTTTTTTGGTTGGTTTTTCACTCCATATCCACCAAATAGGCAGGTGCTTTAATAATGGTCATAGAGTTGTCAAACTTGGTTTAACTTGAAGGTACTTTTGACATTAGTCCAATTATTTTAAAAAAAACAAAACATTACCAATTTGGTAATTGATTCAAGTTCTTAGTGATTGCAAAAATACTGTGGAGGAGTTAGGCCCGTGCCTTTAGGGGCCTGCTAATGGCCATTAAGTAGTGTCTACAAATCTGTGTAATGTGTCTCACTTGAGACATTACAGGTTTGTTTAGTATTGATTACAGGTGGTGCCTTTTAGGTACCAATTACACAGATACTTTCAGAAAGGCACAGCCTGAGTTAAAGCAGCATCATGTAACTTACTATGTTTAGAATTGCTAATTTGGTATTTGGAATTCATAGAATTTCTGTATGTGTGTGTGTTATGCTTGGTTTACACAAAGTGAGTATTTTGTGTTAAAAAAATAATCCAGACCTTTAAACATCAATTCCTCTCTGAATGGAATGCAACATGTAAGAAGTGGTAAATGCTTAAACATGTGCATTTCCAGAGACTTGGGAAAAACAGTTGGTGAAGAGAGATAACCGATTTTCAGCACTGAAAACAGTGCTATAACTTGTCCTGTGTGTACTGCAGGCAGCTTTGGACACTTTATTTACTAACACCTCAGCCCTTGCCATCACACCCCAGCAATGGGAGTTCAAACCCAACAATTGCTGCAGTGCAGTGGTTCCATCATCCATGACCTTCTTGGAGGCTTGGATGGTAAATGTGTATGTTGAAGGCCATGGTGAGAATATCCTGACACGCTGCTGGTCTGTGTATGTTACTACTTATTATGGTTTCAGATGTAGCTGCTCCAATAAGAGTGTCTGTGTCCTTAAAATGCACGTTCCACACACGTAGGAGGCCCTGCTGATACACCCACCCACAGGATGGAGCAAACTCATGAAACACCACTCTAATCCAAGATAAAAGTGTTAACCACAGAGTGAGAATTCAAAGGAGGGTGAAACACTTACTAGCTTAGGAGAAGACTGAATGAGTGAGGCTGTTGATGCTGCATCTCTTCCCCAGCAGTCATCCCACAGGCTGAAATCCTTTGGAACAGCAATCTCCTGGCATATTGTCACTCTGAAGCTTCACTGGGCAGTCACTGCCAGGAAATGCCAGCTCTTCATTGCTGAGGCTGCAATCACCTCTGTAACACATCTCCATTTTTTGGAATGGTTATGGGCTGCTCCGTTGGCTGTTGTGGCTTGTTCTTCTCTTTCTGGGCCTGTGGGGTTTTTGAGTCCTGCAGCTGACACTGAACTTTGTTCTTCTGGAATACAGTCAGGGATTCAAGGTACTGAAACCTTTCAATGGGAAGGTTTGGGATGCTGTCATTCCACACCTTATCACTAGGGAGTGTGGAATAATCGTAGGAATCTACTACTGCCTAAAAAGTCAAGGCAGAGAGAATTCCTCACAGGGACTTCCCTAAGAAAAAAGAATTATTTGCTGGAGTCCCTTTGTCTCCAGTCACTCAGTCCCTGGGGGGTTGTTGCAGGTAATTCACCACTCAGCACAGGAACTGCTGCAGAACTGCATTTATGGTAGGGCTGAGATCCCTGTAAACAAGAGGGAATGGCTCCCAATTGTAGACTTAGGAGGGTAGAGATGGATTTCTTGTTTAAAAATGATAGGGTTTTAATCTAATGATGTGGGATTCGATTAGAGAAAGTATTTGGCTCAAGAAGGACTTCTGATGTAGTTTCTCTGACCTCTTATTTTGCCTTCACAAGTGCTTACATCAGGTCAGATAGTTGGGCCAAAGTTAGATAACTGATGGGGAAAGGGGGTTTCTCAAGAGTACTTTATTCTCCTGATCCCTTCCTCTTCTGAAGCTTTAGGCAGTGGAAGCTTCTCAGGTAAACCTGAATCTTTCTCACTGGCCCCTTGCTGTGTTATTTGTTGCTAAGTAACCCGAAACACTGTTACCAAGGCAAAGTATAATGGCACATTTGGGTCTCCCCACCTTAGTACTTAAAGCAAGAACATTTTGTCTGTGCATCTGAGAAACCTGTTCATGCCCACTCTCAGTGTCCTTCTGTGGGCACACAGGGGCAGTCCCAAGGGTGCTGGGCTGTCCCGGGGGTCTTGGGCTGTCAGGGAGGCAAGTTCAGCTTGGCCATGTTTGTTGTGCAGGAGTGGGATTGTTGGTTTGAGCT
>JAWWEV010000044.1:3726624-3776582 GCA_035583235.1 Hafferia zeledoni | reverse complement strand
CTCGAACCCCGGCACGGAGCGGGTTCTGCCCCTCGAACCCCGGCACGGAGCGGGTTCTGCCCCTCGAACCCCGGCACGGAGCGGGTTCTGCCGCTCGGGCCGCCCTGAGGGAGCGGGTTCTGCCGTTCTCGTTGGACACACCAGCCCGACTTCAGGATACAAAGTAAGCCATTCTATACATTCTAGGGCATGGTTACAACATTTGATAACACATGTTATCGAATTCTTTACTTTTCTGTGTTCTCTAAGCCCCCTGTATCTAGTTTAAACATCTAAGTTATGTGACTCACAGCCCCGTGGTCTCTTGTATATACTCCTTAACATTTTCTATGATGAGAAGGCTTTGGTCCAAAGATTTTGGTCCAATAACTGAAACAGAACAAGTTATAAACTAGTGTTTTTACAATGTATTTCTAGCGAAACAGGCAGAACAAATATTAGGCTTATTATGTCCTCCCAATTCAGCAGAGCAAGGTGCAACAACTAAGCCATGGTTAGCTCCTCTTGTACCTTGCTGGTTCAGTCCTGCCGGTTTCCTAACAACTTCTTGCATTGTATTTTCTACAACCAGGCTCCATCCGCTCTTCCTGCTCCGTGTGATGCGGGAATTGCCTGGTCAGGATGTAAAGTCACTCAGAGGACAAATATCTTGATTATTCTTCCTTGGAGACACATCCTTCACCCCCTGCCTTTGACCTCCTGTCTGAAGGATTGTCAGTTTAGGATTAGTAGTAAGCAAGACTTAATTTTATGTTGGAAATTAACCTTGAGTTACTAACTGGTCTCCATTTCAAACAGTTATTTTGATTTGGAATGAACCTGAGCTGTGGTCCCATCAGGGGACAGTTAAAAAGGAGCAGAGACACATCTTAAATACCATAAGGCTGACCTGATAGGAGAAATGCCTTCTAAGACAACCACCCAAGAAAGGATTAGTGGCAGATTTAATTATTCCCCCAGCCATAACCAAAAAGGCAATTAGAACCAGCTGCAACCAGTAACAGCTACTGGGGCAGAAGAGCAGCAGGTGGAAAGACTGGAGTCTGCTTTTTCAGTGCTGGATGTGAAGAAGTTCTAAGTATAACATGAGGGGCAGGAGGACAGACTTTCAACATAAGTTTGAAATCAGAGAAGAGGTTAGACCTTATTTTTTCCCTCTATTCCTTCTCTTTGGGAGGGAAGGTATCCATGAGTCATAGAGAAGCCAAAAGGCAGCACACAGAGTGTAATTCATATTGGTTCTAAAAGAGGAACTTGTGTTGTCCCAGCACTGATGCTCAAAGAGCCCTTTTTTGCTGTTACCTTTTGGACTCAGTTTAAATGCCAATCTCCAGCCATCTGTGGTTCTCAAAGAGTTTTAGCTGTTTTCATGAGTCTGAAGGGGTTAATCTGAGAGGTTTGATCCAGTACCAGCTGTGTATGTGCTAACTAATTTCTTTCTAGGGTTGTGTTTGGGAGCATCATTTTGGATTTCTGATCCCAAACACTGCATTTTCCTTTAGAAGTTCCTTCCAGGGCTGGCTGGGCTGAACTCTGATATGGAAATCAAGCTGGGCAGGTTGCTCCATGTAGTTCCAATTGTGAGAGCTGGGAAGTTTTGGTAAAGCCCTTTGGGGCTACTTTGGGTGAAAAAAGAACCTGTGAACAAACTGTTCAGATTTGATCCAGGGAGCTTGGCTAGCAGATGTTGGCTGCATCCCTACTTTGAGGGGGTTTTGTTGCATATTCATGAGCTGACCTTTTTAGCCACTTCCAGTGCAGGAAGGATGTATATCTGCATTTTGTTCTCAGGATTTGGAATATAAACTGTTGCCTACGTGGCTGAATGTGAAGATGGATTGGGTTTTGTTATCTCAAATTCTTTCTGTCTTAGTTTCTTCTGAAACCATTCCATGTTGTGTCTTCATGTGCTCTGGGGTGACCCACAGCTCCCCAGTTTCTGTAGCAATTACTGTTTTCCAAGGTAAAGTCACCAGGGTATGCAGTGGGGAGAAATGACATTCTAAATTAAGAGGCTCTCACAGACTTGCAAGATGATAATTTGTCTATAACAAAACTCCTCATTACAATACTGTTAATTTCCTTTCTGTGGCAATTATAGCACAGCTCATATGTGCAATGTGCAGAGATATTTCCTTAAAAGAAAAAAAAAAAAACCCCAAACCAAAAACTATCATTACCACTAGTGAAAAACATTCCTTAGAGGAGAAAGATGAACTTGTGATTTTGCAGCAGTTTTCCAGCTGAGTGGGAGTTTGGTGTTAAGGTAAGGTTTGGGGATTCTCCCTGCTGTTGATTGCATTCCTGTTAGACTCCATGGTTGGCATTTTCCCACTGGCATCTGGAATCAGAGATGATACAGTCCCCAACTGTGTGGAACCTGTTACCCCTGAAATTCAGCTCATTTATTCTCTCTTTACTTTACAAACTCATTCCCTCCTCCCTACAGACATCTTTAAATGATTGCTGTTTCTCTCTGTTGGCATAGCATATTTTTGCTTATCCATCTGTTTTGAAGTTTTGATGAGGTTTAGTTTTTCAGTCAAAAGGAAATTGTTTTTATAATAGCTGTTTAGTGCCTGGAATATTTTGGCAGGCGTGGTGCTGTGTGAGTGAAGTGGGTTAGTGCTACTCAGAAGTGCTGGATCTGGTATCCTGTTCTTATCCTTTGGAACAGCAGGCTGGACAGGCTCTGGAGCAGTGAGAAGTGGATGCTGTGCTTAAGAAACCACCTTTAAAGCTGCTCTGTTTCACTGCTGATGACAGTGTTGGTCCTTAAGGGGGCAGAAGCCCTCCTGTTCATCAGTGGCACTGGAGACCCCAGAAGAGCTTTTATTTTGTTGTCATCTTCACAGTTCTGCTCTTCAGGTCCAAAGGTCCTGGTTTACTTCATTTCTGTATGTTCTGCTGCTGCAGGATGGAAGATCCTATTCCTTTTCCAGAGGTATTCTAGCCGGATTTCCTTTTAAAAAATGTTGTTGTTTGTTTTTTATACAAATTTGTAGAGGAAAAAATGGACTTCTAGTTGGTTCTGTCCATGTTCCTGAGATGTGTCTGATCTGGTTTGGGACCTTTGCACGGAGAAAACACGGGCTGTGGTGCTGGCCCCTCTCCCTGCTCTGCCTCCCGGCTCTGCCTGGCTTTGGCTGTCGGTGCGGCAGAAAGCAGAGGCACTGGCACCATGTGGCTCAGCCTGGCTCTGCTCGCCCTTCCCCCTTGCCAACCTGCTATTTCTGTACTTGATTGGGAGAAGCGAAAACTGCTGGATATTTGCCTGCAGTCAAGGCATTCCTCAAGTTCCTAATCCAGGCTCCAGATGGTTAACTTACCCATCCTGACATGCAAGTCACTATGGTAAAAGATGTAAAACCCCACACCAGCCCCTCACGGTGGGACTTTCGGGACGGAGAAGTTCCCTGCAGAGGTACCAGGCACGTCTGGTCACCGGCCGCGGGAAGGGCCGGGCTGGGACCGGCCCAAGGGGGCTGCCCGGTGCGGGGCAGGGCTGGTCCTCGGTGGGTCACCCTGGGGGAAACGGTGCCGGTCACGAGCAGGACAGGGCTGGGACCGGGCTAGGACCGGCCCAGGGGGGCTGTCCGGTGCTGGGCACGGCTGGCCCTCGGTGGGTCGCCCCGGGGGAGGCGGTGCCGGCCGCGGGCAGGGGCCACCCGGGGTCACTCCCCCGGTGCGGTCCCCCCGCCGCCGCCCAGCCGCATCCCCGGACGTGCCGCAGCCCCGGGCTCTGCCTGCGAGAGCCCCCGGGGGCTCCCCCTTGCCGGGAAGGGCGGACCCCCGTCCCCGGGCGATGGCTCGGGGGAGGCGCCCGCCGTGCCCGGGCCGGGGGCACCGCCCGGCCGCAGGGGCGGGCAGCGGGACGCGGGGAGGGGTCAGTGCCCCGGCCGGAGTTCGGCCGCCGGGATGCCGCCCGCCGGCGCTGCCCGCGCTAATTGGATGTTCCCTGGATGGAGGATTTCCTCCCCTCGCGGCTGCGGGAGTCATGAAGGCAGGCTCGGCTGCGCTTGAAAGTTTGCCAAGCAGCAGCTAGGTTTAATTTCTTTAAGGATCTGGGGAGAAGGGGGGGCGGGGGCTGGAGGGGGACCGTTTCCAAGCATGGGAGACAGGCTGCCGGAGCCTCACGCCAGCTCTTCCCCTGCTGTGGCTGCCAGCTCGGAGGCGGAAGAAATCGAGGTGCTGGACTCCGAGGATGTCCTACCTATGGCCGCGGAGGATGTAAGTTTGCCTCTCTCGGTGCCTTCCCCGCTCTCCCCCGGGCCGGGTTAATCGGCTCAGGCTATTCATAGCTGCAGCCCGGGATGGGGGCAGGAGTGGGGCCGGTGACCCTGCGGGGCGAGGGAAAGCCGCCGTCCCCGCCGCCCTCCCGCCGCCGCTGTCTGCGGGCTCCGGAGCCTCCGGGCTCGCTCCGGCCCCGGGGCCGCCGCTGCCTCCCGTCCCTGCCCCGGGGCCCGGACAGGCGGCCGGTCCGCCGGTACCCGCGCCCGCCGCGGGGATGCTGCGGCTGGCCGGGCACGGGCAGCGGGCTGTGCGCGGAGGCGACTCTGGAGCCTGCAGAGGAGGGGCTCACGCCTTGGCTCGAGGGGCTTCCAGGGCACAGAGAGCTTCTCTGGAGTCGGAGCCACCCGGAGGGTGACAGAAGTGAAACGCTCCCACTCTCTGGAGCCGCTCCCTCTTCCAGCCCCTGAGCAACAAACAGCCGAGGAAGTTTTTTTCCTCCACTCGGCAGTGCTGATGGCTTCTCTGCACCCTCCGAGCTATCATTGCACCCAAGGGTGGGATAACTTGGCTCCAGGTCTCTGCCGCTGCTCAGCCAGCCCAGAAGGACACCGAGCAGTCCTGCGCGCACCGAGTCAGCTCCTGCCGGGCTGAGCGGCAGCGACTGCAGCGCTGAGGCCGTTGTTCTGCGCCTGCCGGTCCCGAAGGCAGCAGCTCGCTGTGCACCTGTCTGGGAGCGAGTGAACGTGAGACATCCTGCATTCCTGGGGCATCCCAGGACTCCTCAGCTCTCCTTCCCAGCTGACTCGGTTGGGATGAGGACTGCAAAGTGTTTGCTCAGTCTGCAGCGGTAAGCGCAGGGTCTGTTCCTGCCAATGAGCTGTGAAGCAGAGATGCCGAATGTCTTTCTGAAGCGGGTTCTGGCTTGGGTGTTGCACCGCGACGAGGGGGACCCTTGGGAGCTGAACCTCCAGCAATGGCGCAATCCCTTTGCTCTCTACTTTTTGACGCTGCTGGAGGAACCCGCCCGGGGATGTTTAGGGACAGAGCCGGCTCCTCATGCCCCAGCCCTCTGAGTCACCTGGAATCGGCTGCTGTCGGATTTTCCTCCCAGAGGGTAGCGGAGGAAGTGCAGTTGCTTGGTAGAGCTGCATTCCCCAGGCTGTATTCCTGAGCACTGTGCAGTCAGGAGGGAACGTGTGATGCAGTTTGACCTCTGCTACAACACTGCTGGACAGTCCTGGGAGAAGATGCCTGATCCGGGGGTACGTGTAGCTTTGACTTGAAAAGGGTGATTTTCCAGGAGCTTTCACACTCCAGGTTTCCAAATCCCAGTGCTTGCTTACGTCAGACTGTGACCTTTTCTTCCCTGACAAATTTTGTGCTTGTCTGGATGGTCCTATTGTGATATACATGGGCCCCTTGGAGTTGCTCCAGCTTCTACATGAATGCAGCCATTAGCAATTCAATCCTGCCAGGGACCCAGGAGATGCTGAAGTGCTGAGTGCCTGGCAGGATTGGGCTCCTGGGACAGGAGCATTCCCTGGTGAAGTCTAGATTGCCCTCCCAGTTGTGCTGGTGATTTGCTGCTTGACCTTGAGGCAGGACAGCTTGGGGCAGTCCCAGGCTTGCTGTTACTCATGTGAGCATCTGCATTGTTATCTGACTCTGGTACCTGGTTTTCTGTAATCAACAAAACAGACCTGGAGCCTGCAGTTGCATTTCTTACAGGAAGCTGCTGAGATCTGGCAGTAGATGATGTGACAGAAGCCTGAGGTATCATATATCATCTGCAAGTCAGAAGAGCAGGAAGTGGTGTAAATGCCCTCCTTCTCCTGGGCCAAGATTTCCTGCTGAAACAAGCAGGATAGAGAGCATCATCTCTGAAAATTCCAACTGCTCTGTGCTGTGCTGTGTCCCCCTGAGACATCATGGGGGTTGATCTTTGGTTGTTATTACATCTGAAAGCTTGATGGAAGCTCTGTGGCTTGGCCAGCAGGAACTGACACAAGGTCAGTTCTCTATGTTATTAAGCACAAAAATATTACGTAGTGGGGATTTGGCTGTCACAGGCTTGACAGTGTGTAACAGCTTGGCTGTGATGTCATTGCAGCTCTCAGAGCAGCATTCCACAAAGCCAGGATCCAGGCAGTCCCAAAATGTTCTGTTTAAAGTGCTGGGCTGATTTATGATGATAAATGGGAGTTTATAAATGGAGAGGGACATGGGGAGGAGAGGAGCCAACAACTTAACTAATGAAAAGGAATTTGGTGGCCTGGTATCCCACTGTCAGTCCAGTCAATTCTGCTTTAGATCTGCCTACTCTGTGAAAGGAAATGTTCTTGCAGGACTAAATAGGACTCTCACCAGAGTTCTGCTTTGCCTATAGCACAGTGAGGAGTTTTGCTTCTCTGAGTCTGATGTTTGTTATTTTACTCAATTTGCTTTCCTGGGGAGGTTAACGAGGCACAAAAAAAATGTTGTGCTGAACAGCACTTCAGACAGAAGGGCTGGAAATGTGCAAGGTTTTCCCTGAAGATCCCAAGCCAGTAGTTACCCCAGTGTTGCCCCATGGAAGTTGCTGTGTTCTCACTGCTGCCTAATCCAGGAGAGATGACAGAGAGCCTCATACAATTCATTAGGAATTTTCCCTGTTCCATGGGACTCTGAGGCAGCAAATCTGGTTTGGGGAGGTGACCTGACATAGGTCTTTCTACAAAACATAAATCAGAGTCAGTTTCCAGCTTGTTTTTTCTGTTCCCAAGTGACAAGGACTTATGGAGTGTTCACATGGTAGTGAGTGCTGAAGTGGAGCTTCCTCCTATACAGCATTTTTAAGGCAGGTATTCTAGAACAAAAGGTGCTGGGTAAATCCTTATAATGGGCTCTCTCCAGCCTTCCACCCTCCCACTATGCACAAGAGGAATTACCTGTTTTTCAAATGTGCACGTGTGAGGTTCAGAAAACTGATGGGTTGTTAGACCCTGCAGCACATCCTGCCAGGGTCAGGAGCAGGCAGCAAACAGGGCTCTGACTACCCAGCAAGGCAATGGAGGGGTCAGTGTCGGGCCACAGGATCTCAGAAAGTGATCTGAAAAACCATTGCTAATTCCTCCCTCCCCTCAATATGCATCAAGCTTTCTTGATCCCTGGGAGTAAAAAATGTCTTTTATTCCTTGCTTGCCTGCAAATGGACAAAGCGGGAGAAAACAGAATTAGCACATGAATGTTCTGAGTTCATCCTAATTTGGATTTGTAAATGAAAACTGTCCTCCCTGTGTTTGGTAGATTCCCCCTGCCTCCTCCCCCGGAAGGGTAGGTGATTCTGGGATGAAGAAGGATGCTGGAAATGGCATTAAATCATTTGGTTATTCCTCTGTTAGAATGTACTTCTACAGTTTACTGCACATTAATGCTGTTGCTCTTATACCTTCTTTTTCTTCTTTTTCCTCCCTTATGCATTGCCTCTCAGCACTGGAAAGCCCTATTTGATCAGGTATGTGAACAGCTGATTTATTGTCTCTGTCTTGTGAGCAAAGACTCAAACCTCCAGTTCATTTCCTCTGTACTGCCTTTTCCCTGCCTTTAAAATACAGCCTGGGAGTAACGTGTTCCCAGGGTGCTGGTGTGCAAGTCATAATGACCACGGCTGCTTTGGGCCTTTCAGTCCCTCTTCAGAGTAGCCCGGGACAGGAGTGAGCCCATCCCTGATGTCACAGGGGCTGAGCCAAGGTGCTGCTGCAGGTGCTCTGCTTGCTGCCAGTTGTGCTACCCTTGTCTGTGGATTAAAGGATGTTCTAGTCTTCCAGGCAGGCAGACTAGGACCTGTAAAACCAGCACTGTGTTCTTTGAAATGGCTCTCCAGCTGCTAAACTGACTTCTGTGAGGTTACATCCTCCAGCGAGCACCTGCTGCTTTAAACTGGCTCAGAATTAGCCAAGCATCTGCTCCTGCACCAAAGACTGTGGCTGTGTCATGTTAAATGCCTTGGGTCAGGTGTGTAGCTGGCTCAAATCAGCACAGCTCTGGAGTGCTCTGTGCTAGAGCTGCAGAGATTGGGGGGGGGGGTTTCTAGTTTGTAAATGATGCTTTTAGCAGCTTTAACTGACACGTTTGCTTTGTGGTATTCCTTCCATCTGCCAGGCTGAAATGTGAAACAGCCATAAACCACGGGGTTTTTCCAGGGTTGACTTGCTTCTAAACTGCAGCACTCTCTTGATGTCATAAACTTTTGTGCAGTTGTGTGTGCGTGGAAATGTCACCTTCTGCAAGGGAGCTTGCTCTGACACTGGCAGTAAAGTTGGGATGCGATTTGTCCCTGCTTTATGAGGCGATAATCTTGCCTCTGTGTCTGGCTGAACTGCAAACCAGAGGCTGTGTGAGAAAGGATGTCCTTGGTCCCTTGGGGGTCCCATTATCAGCCCGATATGAACTGGGCTGCCTGTTCTGGTGAGTGCTTGTTTATACCCCGTTAGCTGAGACCAGCTGCTCACCCACGTGTCGGGACTGCAGCTCCTGCCCTGGCACGGCTGGAACTGAGTGACTGTAATGGCCACACCCAAATTGCGCGATGTGTTTGAATTTGCTGGGGCTCGTAGGATTTGCTGCCACTGAAAAGGTGGATGCACAATAAATTGCTTGTGGTCTGGGCTGGGTGTTTGCTGCAGCCACTTTGAATTCTCCTGTCTCCCAACACTGGCCTTAATTTGGAGGCTGATTCCACAAGCATCCTTTGAAGTCATTGAGCCCTTGTGGGATGGGGCTGTTGGCTGTTGGTACCTCGGGCTCAAAGAGAGGAATCTGTAATTTCCCACTGGACTTGCTTGAACAGTAGATGGGGGTTATTCCTTCTTTTTTTTTTGTTTCTAAGGGAAGGGAGAGTTTGACTGTTGGATTTACAGAACATTAGCCCAGTAACAATGGAACTGGCTGTAAAGGCAGACCTTCAGTAATCAGCTATGTTTCAATTAGGGCTGCAGCTGAATTGTAAACCTTGTCTGTAAGGCTTTATTACCAAAGAGAATGCAACCTGTGACAACTAGTTGTAGGTCCTGAATAAATCAATGATGTCCTCGTTGCCCGTGGGCAAATGTGACGTCTTCCCTGAGTATTGTATCAGCTCAGCAATGCAATTAGTCCTGCAGTGCATTGCAAGATGCTGTTTGTCATGGAACAAGGTTGCTATTCCCAGCAGCAATGTGCTCATAGGAGAGGGGAGCAATTTGTTTAGCTCTGATTGGCACCCATGTGAAACATGAGGACAGTGTTAATAACTAGAGAAACCCTGTGTGTTGGAACTGGGAACAGTTGGAGTTCTGCCTGGGAGTGAGGAGCTGAACTCGGAGCGGGAATGGGTGGCCGAAGATGCACGTGGGACTGAAGTTTGATAGCTGAGGCACGTGGGGCTCTGCTCACACCTCCCAGGAGAGCAGCAGAGCAAGAGGAGGCTCTGGGAAAAGTGTCAGAGCCAGCTGGGAATTCACAGGCTGGGAATCTGCAAGTGCCTTGTTGCTGTCATAGTCCATTACCCCTGAAAACAGTGCCAGGGAGGGGTTAGCACACCCTCCCCAGGCTTTGAGTGAAGGAAGAAATTATTATTAATCCCTTCTTTTTCTGTGGGGAGATACTTTAAAAACTCTTATTTAAGTTTAATGACCAAAAAAGCAGCAGGTTTCTATTTAGACATACAAAATTAAAGAGTTTGTTATTTTAATGACCACCCCCCCGACATCTTAGTTAAAAATTCAAAACTTTTTGATGGAAATTGCTGCTCAGCCATAAAGCAGTACTTTTGGTTGGTTATTTTAGGGGAGAGGAGTGACTGACCATGCCTTCTGGAGGAATTTTTTATTTGTTTTGATCCAGCTCTAATCTGTCACACTGAGAACTGTCAGTGACTCAAGCCAAGATCTTCAGCCACTTGCAGATTGATTCTTTTTAAGAAGTAAAAAGGATTAGATTTGACAAATAGTCAGACCCAGAACTGCTTCCTATGCTTTGAGGTTCAAAGAAGCCCCTCCCAGGGCAAAATCCAGACTACACTGAAGCAAGTACCAAAATTCCTCCTGCATGTAGTGGGGTCAGCACTTCCCCCAGGAGTTTGGGAGCAGCAGACTCACAGCTTTTCAGTGCTGCAGCCAGACAGTTACAGTTCAGCTGCTGCTTCATACTGTGCTTGCAGGATGTGGTTTTTATTAGGAGGCCATGGCCCTCGGGCAGCTCTAACTCACTTTTATATGGGAACTTTTATAGGGATTCATACATTTATTTATTGTGCTCATAAACACCCTCCGCCCCCACGCACACATCTGCTGCCTTCTGCAGAGCCTGCACCAGCTCTGCACACTCCTCTGGCTCCTGTGGAACCCGAGCAGAGCAAGGCATTGCCTCTCTCCATCCCTCTGCAATCACTTGGGGCTTTCTTCATTTGTTCCTCACTGGCCAAACCCCCGTTTTCTTATTAATCTTCTGATGCTGTTCCAAATATGACAGTCCCGGGAGCAGTCCCTGGCAGTTTCACACATCTCTGGGCTAATAAGATCCCTGTTAATTGCCTCACATGCAGACATGAGGACATCTCCCTGTCCTTGCTGAAGCCAAGTTCATAGTTAGAGAGTGAGGCTGCAGATGAGTCTCCTGAGGGGCCATCCTGCTTTGCTGTGCCCTTTGCAGGGCCTTGGGTGCCCTTTTTGCCTCCATGTCCTCAGTGCCCCTGCTTTGCCAGTGACTGCAGCTGATCAGAATTATCCAGCCCTTGGCTGTGCTGGGTGAAAGGGACTATCCAGGAAGGTGATTTTTGTTCTTCTGAAGGTGGCTTTTAGCCTTGTTAAATGCCCAGAGCTTGTATCATCATCTCTGTTTCCCATCCCCATGGCTGCTGAGATTTCAAGGGTGAATTAACATTATCAGCCCTCGTCTTGGAGTTCTCACTTCTCACCCATACCCTGGTTTGTAGTCATGACAACAAACTTATTTTAAATAGACACATACAAAACTCTCCAAAAAGACCCTCCTCACTGGCTCAGCACCTTGGTCCTATTGCTTGTCAATCCAGGCTGTGTTTTGTTGCAGCTGCTTTAGAGATCCTGGATTCCTTCCTGAGACTTGTACGTGGGTGTGATGGCAACAGATGAACAGAATTTATGGGGAATGCAGAGAGATGCCAAGTTACCCAGTCTGTGTGGGCAGCTAATGGAAAACTTGAGCTCAGAAACAAGGCTGTAGAGATATGCACTTGCCAGGAAGGGTTCAGTTGCTGACACCACCAGCAGTGGGTGCAGCTGAACCTGCTCTGCCATGTTCTCATGAAGCATTGAAATAGGCTTTAAAATATGCTGACTTTGCAGCCACCTGAAGTCCAGGGCTGGTTCCTGCACAATTGAAATTGGAAAGCAATCCATAAAAATCAGGCCAGCTATTATGATGGTTGGTTGTAAGTGAGAAAGGGAATGATTTTGAACTCAATGATCTTTTATGTTAACTGTGTTCCTTTTCTCTGGATAGCCTTTAACACAGGCAGAACAAACTATGTCCCACAAAAGACATTCCATTTTGTTTACTGGGGCACTGTTGAGCTAAACATCTCCCTTCCCTTGGAAAAGTTTCCCTGCCTGTTGTTGCTGAAGAACCCCTGCCAGCTGTGGGTGCAGGACCTCTGCAGGCAGGTCCTGCTGAGCTGTGGACAGTGCCTTGTGCAGGGTTTTATGCAACTTTCAAGTCCTTGCCTGAGCTTTGGACTGTTGCTGCCTTTTCAGGGTAGTGTTGATGAGGACATATGTCCACACTGAAGTGGGGTGGTGCTGCAAAGAGGTTATTGGAATTAGGATATAGTAATAGGTTTATTACTTCATCTCCTAACGTGAACTGGAGGATCAGAGGTGCTGGTGGGAAGGCTGTCCATGATGACAACAGATTAGCATCCACTCCCCAAACCAGGCTCTGCCTTGGCTGCTGTATTAGATGCTTCTGACAGGGTGACAAGAAATGTGCCTCATTCTCCCCCTCCACCAAGCTGTCCTTTGTAAAGAGGAAAGACATTTTAAAAGCTACAAGGGTCTCTTGGCAATGCACAGAGGGGGTTCTGCATCTGCCCCACGCCTTGAAGTCTAATCTCATTTACAGTTGTCAGCGTGGGCTGCTGGAGGAGATGAAAGGCAGAGGACAAGGAGGGAGAATAGATTAGTCTCGAGCAGAGGGCACTGGGAGTGCACCTGCCCCTG
The DNA here is from genome assembly GCA_035583235.1 of Hafferia zeledoni. Taxonomy (NCBI): domain Eukaryota; kingdom Metazoa; phylum Chordata; class Aves; order Passeriformes; family Thamnophilidae; genus Hafferia; species Hafferia zeledoni. Next base: position 3,764,133 of record JAWWEV010000044.1, on the reverse strand, counting down.
CCCCACTACCTTCAGGAGGGGCAGCAGCAGCAGCTGGGCATGTGTCATCTGCTGCTCTTTGAGACTCCCAGCCATGGAGCACACGATTAATGACTCGAGGGGCTGGGCTTTTGTGAGCCATAAAGCCCTGGGATTTAGGCCGGGCTCTCAGGCCCTTTCTCTGAGCAGCACCATCACTTTACATTTCTCAAGTGGCGTTGTGGTCGCAGGGAGCTGCTGTCTGTGGCCACAATGCTTCCCTTTCTCCTCTCTCCCCAAACTGGGCTGACCTTTGTCATGCAACATTAACCCTTTGACTCCTCCAGTTCGGGTTATGGGGTTGGGGGAAAAAAGAGAGTCCCTTCAAATTCATTGCCCTGTGGACAGCCTTGAAGGGAAGAATGGGCTGGGAGGAGAGGATCAGTTTTGCTGAAAGAGGTTGGTTTGCTGATGCCCTTTGGACTAACAACTCCTCACTGCCTTCTACCAGAGGTGTTTTTGAATACAGCAGCACCCAGGAAAGAGGGAAGGGAAGTTTATCCTTCTCTCAGTCAAGGAGGGAAACTGAGGCATTTAGCAGTGAAAATATGTCTGAGAGACTATTCCCCCTAGGGGTTAATGTATATTGCTGTGCCTGGGTTAGCCCGTGTCCACCCCAGTGTTGTTACAGTGGATGGCAATCTCCCAGCACTTCAAGGCTTATACCCAGATTTGGCTTTTAGCCACGATCCCCTGGACTGATGGCTCAGCATGGAAAAGCTACACGGAGGTCATTAATGATCTTCCTGCCTCTTGCAAGATGAACAGCAAAAATGCCCCAAGTTCCTCCTTAATCTTCTAATACCCACTGAGCACCAGCCAGCCCTTAAGCTGGATGTGGGTCTCTTGGGGTTGGTTTGTATTCCCTGCAGTGCGAAAGGTTTGTGATCAGCTGTACCCTTCCTCTTTTCCCTGGCTAGTTGGTTATTCCTCTCTCCAATCCCATGAGCCTGTACACAGAGTGTTGGCCTTACCTAGTACAAAATTTGGGGGTAGAAGCCATCAGAACGAACCAAACATTGGCAGTGGAGCCAACACAGCACTACCAAGTTTGTGCCAGTACAAGTAGGCACCTCCTGAAATGTTCCAGGAAGCCGTAACAAACACACCAAAACGCACATGGAGGCTGAGTCAGTCTTACACACCTCATGAGTTACTGGCAGCTTGATGCCTCTAGATTTGTAAAAAGCCTCGGGAGGCTTCCTACTCGTTACACATTTGTGTACCTTCTGTGTGTGAGCTGCCTGGAGGAGCTGCGCGCTGGAGTCCGAGCGGGACCGACCGTGTGTGTGCCCTGCCCCGACCCCTCCGCAGCGAGCCTGGGGAAGGGCACGCTCTGCCCTTCCAGCTGAATGTGCGGGATGGGCTTTGGGCACACAGATCCTTGCTGCTGCATTGTTCTCAAATCCTGTCTTGCGCATAGAAAACCACTGAAGCAATAAAAACATTTAAGCCTGCGTGTTTAAAAAGAAAGGGGAGAAAAAGCCGTAAACGCAGAGTGGATTGACGCTGTTTTGCACATCAGCTGGTGCATTGTGCTCCGCGGCTCTGTGCTGTCATGGCAGGGATGGGGAAGAGATCATCCCGTCTCCAGAGGAACGAGCCAGCTGCTCAGCGAGGGGAAAGTGTGGAGGTGCTTTTCTACACCATCATCACTTATGCCTGTAACATTTGCAGGGCTTTTAAAGTTACTCTCTACCAGACCAGGAAAGCGAATGTTTCTCCCCTGCAGCAGGAGTGTGATGTTCCCATTGCTTTCTGGTGTTTGCAGTCAGTGTGAATGTACTGGGCAAGTTTGCAAATGAAATGCAGCAGTGGGTTTGAGTCTGACGGCAGCCAAGGAAGCTGTGATGTCTTTCTGCCTCCTCACTAGGCGTTGTACCTCGTGCTGGTCTGGAATCAGTTTGGTGCCATGAGGCAAAGCTGATGGGGTGCAGTTGATGGGCTGTTTTCCTGCACTGTTGTACATACAGGCTGCTGAGGAATGCTGATCTCTGAATGCTCTGAATTTTTGTAAGACTCAAACCTTGCGGCTTTTGCCTGTTCCAAAGTGTAGCACTTGCAGTCACTCCTTTTCCTCTCCCTCAGCGGTGGCAGAACCCTGACTTGGCTGCTCATGCTGGCACCAGGGATGTTCTGTTGACCACACTCAATACATCCTGGTGAAATGTGCAGTCAAAGTCCTGAATGTTTGTGATGACACCAAGTCTCACTTGGACCTTTAATTCTTTCAACTCTCAAAGTAAAACCCCACACTAGCAGGACACAAAGAATGTGTTCTTAGTGTACGTTGCTGTTGCTTAGGAACAGCTGTCTGCTGTGACCCTGTGTTGCTGGTGAGAAGAGTAGGGATGTGTGGAACTGATGTTAAACAAGCAAGATCAATCTTACCCCCAGGAAATGTTCTTCATGTTCTTTGATACCTGTCATACTTTGTGAGTAGCAAATACTCTGAAGTTTCCCGAGTTGCATGAGGAAAAGATAAATGAGGCTGCTGGAGCAAAGCTGTTTCTGACTGCCATCAAACCTCTGGTTTCATGCACTTCTTCAGGGCTGTGCTCCCTGAGGCAACATCTCTCTGCCTCTGTGATCCTTCATGATCAGGTACCAATGATGGACGCCATGGTTTGTGTAGCACTTGTTTGTGATGTGCAGCTGTAGTGGAAGTGCTTGTTGATGACACCCTACAGATTACAGCCCTTGAGGAGTAGCCTCGTGGCAGAGAAAGGGTCAGTATTGCAGACAGGCAGAAACTGAGAGTTTCACAAAAAGCACTGCAGGATCTGGTCCTGTGTGCTCTAACTTGGTCTAGAAAAGCACTTGAAAACAAGTGTGCCAATTGTCCTGGATCCTTCCCGTGTCTGACATCAATTGTATGTTTTGCTGGGGCTGGTACCAGAATGGGGATGAGCCCTAAGGGATTTAGGGAGAAAAGTGGGTTTTTAGTCTCTGAACCAGGAAGATGCTTGTCTTTCTGCCACTCCTCTCACATGTTTAATTACCCTCATGCTGAGAAATAATGGGAAATGGGCCTTGAGCATCTTTTCCCACTGCAGTGGCCTCCATGGAAGGATGCTGGTTTTCAGCCTTGTCATTTGCACTAGAGAGGAAAATCAAAGTGTTTATTGTGGCTCTTTCTTCCGTCTGAGCTGCTGCCTCTTCCCTCAGCTACTCCCTCGTGGCAGCTGACAGAGGAGTTGCTTTGCACACAGTCCTGCTGTCACTGGATTTATGTCTCTGGGTTGTTCTCTTGCTGGTCAGCAGGGAAGGCACAAACATTTTCCTTCATGTGTCCTCTGACAATAGTATTTGGGTCTTGGATAAATTCATTTTGCATTGATTTGTGCATTAAGGAGCCCCTCTGGGGAGACTGCTCTGAGAGCATGGGAGATGGTTCTGCTGCTGCCTTTGGTCTCTGAGCTGTGCCTGGAGACTGTGGCTGCAGGAATAACTTCCTTCCAACCTAAATGAAGTGTCTGAACAATCTTTAGTGAGCTGTAAGTTTGTTTTTTCACACTTGGACTTGCCAGCCCTGGGAACTGTTTGGGCAGGTCTTTCAATATGTGTGCAGGATTGCTCTTTTGCCTCAGCATCTTAAATATTCTGGTGTTGTTTCCTCCATGAACCAGAGTCCCCTTCAACCAAACAGGTGCACTGGATGACTTCTCTCAGGGCGGTGATGGTCAAAATGCCCCCCAAAGAATTGTCTTACATATCTGAAACAGCTTCTTCCAGCTTTATTTCCTCTGCAGCCCATGAGCTGAGAGCTGCCATTGTTGCACTGATTTATGGAATCTTTTAGTGTTGGTACTGGTGGCCAAGAAAAGCTGGGGCAGAAAAGTCATTTGCCAGCTGCTGATTTATGATCCCAGTGAACAGTCCTGAACAGCACAGTAAGAGTTTTCTGGGCCTTATGTGGTTCCAGCTGACTGGAAGCTCCAGGCTGTTATTTGGCCATGTGGAGCAATAAAACTATAAAAACTAATTAACTTTTGTGTCTACTGCAAAACAAACAAGTTCATGCAAAAAATTACCCCTCACTTGCAAGCAACCCTGACTTTATGGGTTCTAAGCCTGTATTTAATGACCAGGCATGTGGTGCCATGTGTGAAGTATGTTCCTTTTGCTGGCTCCTCGGGCTGAACAGAGTATAACAAGCTCTACTGAGCACTGAGGATCTGAACACCAGCTTGGGATAATGTTCTCTTTCATCCTTATTAATTATGTAGCTGATGTGTGGGTGGAGGTTTTACACAAAGCTGCGTTGGATGGTTCCTCGTAGTCTAACCCTGAGTTACGCTCGCAGCTCATTCAGGGGAAGCTGCTCTCTGCAGTGGGAGTGCTGGAGGATTCCTGAGGTCCTTCTGGGCTCACTGTCCCCTGGGAGGTGCAGCTGAAGGAGCTCTTTCCTGGGAGCACCAGGGTGTTTCTCTGATGTCAGCAGGCAGACAGTCAGCCCTGCTAAGGATGCTCAGGGTGTGCCAGCTGGGACTTGGCAGCAGAGCAGGGATGTCTCTGAGTGTCCTGGTGTTGTGTTCCTTGCTAGTGGCAAGGATTGTATAGATGATCCAGCCACTGTCATCCCACACCGATTCAGAGCAGGGGAATGACTGGCTGTTCTTCTCCCTTCATCAGGTTACTGGGTAACCCTCCTGCTCTGAAGTGAGCTGGGCAGTTGTTTGCTGTGTTTGAGCTGCACAGGCTTGAGCTCCCTGTTGAGAAGGGAGAGGAGGAAGGTTGAATATCCTACCAGGTTTCTTTGCTGCCCCACTGCACAGCTGTGGGATGAGAGAGCCTCATCTGGAGCTGTGGGGGAAGGCCATGGGCTGCCCAGCTCTTTGCCCACAGAGCATCTCATTTCTTGCCAAAATACTTGCCATGATTGCTGATACAGGAGCAGGTATTTGGACTTTGAGGAAAATCATCTTAATGGGAGGAAATCTGTGATGTGATGAGTAGTTTTTAATGACTACTTTTTTAAAAATTTATTTTAAATTTTTCCCTCCCTCCCTTTCTGATGGATGTGTTTGAGTTGTCATGGTACTCAGTAGCACAGCACCAGCTAGCATGTGTCTATCCCAGGGTTTGGTTTTCTGCACAAAGCTAAGTATTATTGCAGAGCTATTATTAACCTAAAATAAGTGTGTGCATACTCACTGCTATAGAATTCTGCTTTTCACGCACCAAATAAGCCCCTGTGGATTTTCACCTCCTTCCCAGAGCTGGCAGACAGTGAAAAAGGGAGCTATTTTTATTCTGAAATGTTCTGTGTTTCAAGTCCAGAGTATGAAAATGTAGTTTTTCTCTTGACAAGTTTCATGGCTGATTGCAATAAAACTTCTTTTCTACAAAGGAAGGATAAAACTTCCTTCAGGAAGGGCACAAGTTCTGATTTTGGGGGCTACACATCATAGTTTCTTTGGGAAGCTGAAAAACAGTGGAACTGTCCTTAGATTAAAGAATTTACCAGGGAGGAGGAACAACTTAACAAAGGAGGCTGGCAAAGTCTAGTGTGGTAGAGTGGTATCAAGAGACCCAGTTCCCTTACAGGGGGGAAGGTGGTGGTCACTGGATTAGGAATCCTTTGCCTGGAACAGTATTTCTGGCAGCCAGAGAGATGGGCATCACTGTCAGAACGGTGCTGACACACCTCTCATCATCTTCTTGCTGTCACTACAGTTCTGCCATCCCCCAGGAGTCCCTGCTCCATCTGTCTCCTGACAGGCTGCCAGGTATTGTCCAGGAGAGAAGGGGAGTGTCTGGTCCAAGTGTGCTCCCTGCCCACAAGAAATGGATGTAGAAAACGTTTCTTCCCCTGCCCACTGTGTGTGCCCTTCTGTGCCTGAGCCCACTCTGATGGGCCAAGGGGGGGTCACCTTCCAGCACTGGTCCATCCTTCCCTGCTGACTGTCCTGTGCCCAGGGGTGTGCTCATGGGGCAAGTTGTTGCCATCAAGGGGCAGATGCTGGTCTAAGCAGTAAGGGCTGAGGCTACTGGCTTCTTTTTGCTCTCAGGAGTGGAGAAGGGAGAGAGGCAGAGCAGATCTGACTGTACAGGAAGCCTTGAGCCAGGGCAAGCAGCATGCCCAGTTTTCCAAGGCAGCTTTAAAGCCAGGCAGTGGGCAGGATGTGGGTGTGACAGGAGCAGCAGTCCCACATCAGCACTGAGCCCTGTCCCTCCAGCTGCTTCAGTGCAAAGCCCAGCTCAGCTTTCCTCTGGCTCCCAGTGCTGGAGGGGCTGTTGGTGACAGCCCTAGTGGTGTCTGTGCTGGTGCCCCTGAAGCTGGGACAGCCCTGCCCTGCTGCAGGCTGGGCACAGAGTCACAGCTAGTGCAGCACAAAGGCAGAGGAGCTCCCTGCAGCTGTAAGGCAGAACTTTTCCTTGCTGAGTACATTTCCATCCTGCTTCCAGCCTGGCAGACACACCTTGGTCTTTGCTGCAGGGGGTGTCCAAGGCACCAGCCCATCACTCACAGCGCCCTGGCACCTGAGCAGGCTGGAGGGCACAGCCAAGCTCAGAGCCAGCAGCCCTCCCTCGGGGCTGCCCTGCACTGTGCTCCTCTCTGTGCTGCCTGATGCCTCAGGGGAGCAGCACTTGCCTCCTGGGGCTGGCCAGGTCTTTGGTGTTTCTGCCTGGCCTTGCCCTCACTGGTGTTGCTCTCCAGATATGTCACTAAGCAGCAGCAGAGAGAGACCCAATGGCTCAGATCTGATTAACCTCTACAACTTTATCCTGTGTCTTAATTGGATTAGCTGCAGGGGGTGGGTTTGCTCTTGTTCTTGATTTTTTTCTTAAACAGGTACTTATCACTGTGGCATCTGATGGAGGCAACAAGTTCAAGTAGCAAGACCTGTGAATAAGCGGCGTTTGCTTCCTCTGCACTGCTCAGCTAACAGCTCCTGCCCTTCCTTTCTGAGACAGTGCTGCAGCTGGTGCCTGTGAGATGGCTCTGAGTAAGCCCTGCAGCTGGAGCCCTTGAGAGGTGTGGGCCTTGCCTGAGAGCCTGGATGGCAGTCCCAGAGTCCCTGATTGCTAATTGCAGTTTGGTCACTTTGGGGAAGGATTTCTGCTCAGAAAATGTTCAAAGCAGTATTAACTTTCCATGTTCAGTTTCTTTCATCTTTGCTCTGAGCCTTTTATTTTCCTTCAGAGACTGATTCTTCTGCACCTCAGGGTTTTTGCTTGTCCCACTGCCATGGCTGTGGGTTGTAGGGAATTGGCCTTATTCAGCACTGCAATAGCCCTTCCTCTTCCAGCACTTCAAAGCTTGTGCTCCTGTAACAGCTCATTTAGTTTCACAGGTGGGAACATGAAATAGGGAGGTCAGGGATCACATCCTGTTACAGTGGGGGACAGGCTGCCCCTCCTTCCTCATGGTGGTGTCTGCCCGTGTGGTGTCCAGTGGAGAAAAAGGAGAACCAGATTGCAGGAGGCTCTTCCCCATGTCCATCCCTCTGCCTGCAGCATCCAGTTACCTCTTCAACAAGCTTAAAATAGCAGCCTTTTGCCTTGCCACAGCTGTAATTGGTCCTGGATTGGGCACTGGAGAGGGCCATCCACCTCCCTGAGGTGACATAGGGGGTACCTGTTGCTGAGAATCTCTCTCTTACACCTGTTTCTAGAGAGCAGTGCACAAAGAGTGAATTGTAGGTGTGATATCAGGCCATGGTTCTGTTCCAGGAGGAATAATAGATGTACCAGCACCACTCTGGCTGTTACAAGATCAAAACTGCTGTTACATTAAAGCTGGTAATTCTGCCTGCCTTGGCAAAAGGTCTGACAGTGCTCCAGGATTTTAATGTATGTTCAGATAAACTGTCTTCCATAGTGAGGCTCAGGCCTTTGAATTTAGTCCATGTTGTACAATAGCTTGGGTTTTAGTGACTTGGTAAAAGGTAACTCCAAGGAATTCCCTCTTTGTGCAGGGCTTGAATGGGATTAATTTGTGTGCAGTTACAGTGGAGGGTTCAGTGCTCCTTTGCATCTGGGGGTGTGGGGGTCAGGCACGGCCTCAGCTGCTGCTCCTAAAGAAAACATCATCATTAAGGTGAATTACGATGGACATGAGTTTCCTTTTTCAGATTTAATGTATTCCTGCATTTGGTGCCTGCTGGCCCCTGGGCAGCTCCCAGGCTGGGAATGGAAATCAGGAGCTGCTGAGGATGACTGAGCCATTAGCAGGCAGAGTCTGATGCCCATAAAAATGAATGCATTTCATGTTGCATGGCAATGGATTGCTTGAATTTTTAAGTCTCCTGAGGATCTCTGACTTGGAATTCTGTGGCTCAGGCTGTATTTGTTACCAAAGCAATACAAATGGAGAGGCCCTGTGGTTTCAGAGAGTTGGCTGTTCTGTTGTCTGTGAGTATCATTTTTTCTGTATCAAATGCTATTCCAAAGAAGCTGTGAAAATGTGAAATGCAGTGATATCTGAAAACAGAGCACTGCAGCCCCAATTCATGGTATCCACAGAAATAGCTGTCCTTGGAGATCTGCTCAGATACTATTTTTCAGGAAAAGCCAAGTTCTAGTAGATAATTTTTCATTATTAGGTTTTCACTGTGGGATATAGAGGACTAAAAGGATTTGGTGTGTCATTAAAATAAGTACAGATCTGCCACTGTGGGGTTTTAAACACAAGATGAAATCCTGGCCCCTCTGAAGGGGCCTTGTTTGCCTCCTTTAGGCCTCACACTCATTTCATTACTGGTTTCAGAAGGGTAAGGATTTCCCTGATTTTAATTTTACAGTGTTTCTTTTAGCATGCAGACATAGAAATATTAAATTTCTTTCACTGAGGGTTTCATTAAAGGAAGCACCCCTTCCATGGTAGAGCATTCATGTGATAAATTTAATTTTCCAAGCACAAGAGGTTGTGATGGTCCCTCAGATGTTGCAAGGCTGTATTCTGAAAACATTGGTGCTCTTTGCTTTTCCCTTCAGCACTGTGAGACAAACACTTCAGCTCTTCATCACTTATGCAAGGCTGGGCTGAAGGGGCAGCAGCAAATATCAGGGAGAATATTGTGATACGCTCCATAAAGTTGTGCCAAGGGGAAAGGAGTATCCAGGATGAAATTGTTTTCTCCCCTGAGGTTTCTATGGTTTATTCTAATATTTTCTAAGGTGAAGTGCTGGATCCAAGCCTTGCTAACACACAGCACCTTTCACATGAGGCAAAAAATCCTTTGCTAGTGTCTTCCTTGTCCACTGCTCCTCCAGATGCTGGTGATCTCAGCTCAGCAGAGTTTGGCTGTGGGAAATTTGTTGTTGCTGTAATAATGTCCAGCTCTGTGGATCCCCCTCTGCCTTTGAATTTAGTCCATGTTGTACAATAGCTTGGGTTTCAGTGAGATTTTCTGGCATAGAAATGCTGAGAGAGGAGGGTGATGGCCATGGGAGTTGGCCTGGTTTGCTTTCTGGCTGTCCCAACATGCTGATGTGTAATACTTCACTGAGAGTTAACCAAAACTAAAAATCTTGTCTTTCTATCTCCCGTCCAGCTCCTCCAAGTCACTCAGTGTGCTGAGCAGAGCCTGGTTATGTCTGTTCTCCATCTGTCCCTTCCTCTGCCATCTCCACTATCATTAATTGTTAACGTCTGGCTCCAAAGATTGCCTCTTAGCACAGTGCTGATGGGATCCTTCCATCGGGGATTAGGGCTGGGGTGGATTGACAGGGGACAGTATCCTTGCTGTGGGAGGTTTGCCAGTTGTGTGCAAGCTCAGTGGGGCTGCTCTGCCAGTCACTCCAGTTCATGTCAGGACATGGGCAAGACTCAGTTGCAGCTCCATGCCCTGTCACCAAGCACAGCAGGCCAGATGTGGCCCCTGCACTGTGTGCTGGCTTTGGGAGAGGCCTCCTGCACCCAACACCTGTCTGTTCACATCACCTGCACCCTCCTGTGGAGGTGATGTCACACCTGGTCAGGTGGTTTCTGCTCTGCAGTGGTCTAATGGAGGCTGTGTAAGGATACCAGCGTTGAGGGGGTGCTGGCAGCAGGAGTTGAGATGTCACTTCTTACTGTGTCACACTCCCCAGGTGGCTAAATGTGTCTGTAAATCACACAAGTGCTTTCCTGTGGCTTTGCTTTCTGTTGCTGCCTCAGCTGCCAGGATTTCATGGGACTCAGACCTCAGCTTTTGGCAGAAGCACAGCCTCCTTTCCTTGTGAAGGTACTTAGGATGTATTTCCAGTGCCCTGAAGCGTAGCCAAGGGCCCTGCTAAGCTCTCTGAATCCAGGCTTTGAGAGATAAGATTTCATTTGGGTTTACTGGGCTTGCTTGCCCACAGAGTCTGTGTTTTTTCCTGGGAGAATCCCTCTGCATTTCAGGAGTTTCCCCTTACCTTGTTGGACTCCTGATCTGCTCCTAAAAAGTCCTTGGCAACCCAAAGATGATCTGTGTCCTGCAGCAGCCAAGAGGTATCTGTTACCTTGCCAGGGCACTCGGAGGCACATTTCCTCCTGGCTCTCAGCAGCACAGGTGAGGACTCTCTTTTTCCATACCCAGGACAGACTGTGCTTTGGAGGTATCACACCAGGGAGGGTTTCCACATGTGTTGGTGCTTTCTACAGCTACAGCAATTGCAAAAAACTCTTCCCCCAGTCTAAAGGGAAACCTTTATTTCTAATCCATCTCAGACTTTAAATCTCAAAGACAGCCAAGTAGAACCTGCGGAGTTTGCACCAAGGGACTCAATTTTGTGGGCTTGTTGGAGGGAATTTTAAAAGATGTTCAAAGTGCTTAGAAGCATTATTGAGTGGATTTAATTATTTGTTTATTTTGTTATGAAAATCCTGCTGGCTGGTATTCCCATGTCCCTTTAAGCCACTTGAGATGACATTTCTTTTGTTTCTTTCATTAAAACTATTTTTATCCTGGCTCATGGAGACTGCACAAGTAGAAATTAAAACACTGCTTGGTATTTCCTCACCAATCCTATCTGTTCTCCATCCCCAGCTCCTCTGAGCCCCCCCCCAGCTCTCCCCCCTTCCCTCCCCAGCTTGCCTTGAAAGGCTGGGAAAGCCGGTGCTGGCGCATTATGTTGCCTGTCTGATTGTTGTGGGGTTGTGTTTGTGTGGGGAAGGTCACGAGACAAAAAGACCACCAGGCAGGGGTAGGAGGGGGTGCTCAGTCCCTCTCCATTCAGGCCTTGTGGCAATGGGTGGGAAGAGTCTTGTTTGCATGACAGCATTTCAGGGGGCCGTTGCTTTTTGTTCAGGTTGCTGCCAGGGCTGCTGAGTGGGCCCTGGAGGGTACAACAAAAGTAGAGCATGTCTGTGAGATTCATGGGGCTGAGGCAGGGCTGTCAGAGCAGGAGGGACTGAGCCTGGGCAGCCACGGTGCTCCTGCAGCTGGAGACTCCTCACGATTGCTCTGGCTGGGCTGTGTGTGCCCAGTCCAGCCTGGGCTCTGGTGGCAGCTCTGCACCTTGTGGGTGAGGATCCTCAGCTGGATGAACGCTCTGGAAGTTTGCTGCCTGTGGAATGAAGGTTGGAATGCAGGGCACAGCTCCTCAGACCTGCCACCGTGGCTGTCCTTCCCAGAATACTTTTGAGACTTCCAGCCAGTTACTTTTATTTGCAGCATCTGCCTTCTTCCTTCCTCATCAGCTCCACACTTTTGAGAGCTTTCTTGCATTTAAACAGCTGTGATTTCCTCGTCCTCCTCCCTGTGAGAGGCTGAGCTGCTGCCCCTCAGTGCAGCTCTCCCCTCGCCCCGTTCTTAGAAAGCAGCTCGGTCTGTATTTACCACTGGTGTGCACAAAGGCAAACATTGTCAGGGACTCATTGCAACTGTCCCAATTACCGAGAGTTCATTTGCATAAGAAGATTGACCAGCCTGTGGCAGTGGCATTGCTGGGCTGTCTGACACAGGACACTCAGATCTGGGGAGCAGGATCGAGCTGGAGTGCCCAGGCTGGCAGTGGGATGGGCAGGAGAGGGCAGTTCTGGTCCCTCACATGGGTTTTACAGCAGCCCTTGTGGAGGAGGATAACTTATCAGCTCCCAGCCACTGCCAGCACAAAGTCTGTGTGATTCAGATGGAATAGCTGCCAGTTTCCCAGAGATGCAAATCCCAGGAACCCCAAGCACTCCTGAGCTCCTGCCTGTCCCATCTGAGCAAACCCCTCTCCTGCACAGTGTGTATGTGTGGATCGATTATTTATTTTTAGTAGGTGTTGACCCTGCTTGAATGCTTTTAGACTAAGCAGTGACCTGCCTTGTGTTGCCACTTCCCTCAGGCACATGTAACCTCTCCTCCTTGTGTTTGGATTTTTTCCAGAGGGCTAGCTGTTCCTGCAGGCAGGCACTAAGGCAAGAGGAAAGCAGCTGGGATGAAGCAGAAGTCAGGAAGCAGGCTGGAATGGTATGATCTCCTGACCCAAAGCAATAGCTAGTGCTGGTAGGACCTGCTTGCCCTGCAGCTGCTGCACAGCTCATGCTCCTCTCACTGAATTCAGAATTACTCATATTCTCTTTCCCTTCCCCCCAAAGCCACATGTAACGTGATCTGCCCAAGCCCAGGCTGGCAGATGGAAACCAAGACACTCTTCTGTTTGCAGTGATGGCTCCTCATGGGCTCAGCTGGCCTGTGAACTGCAATGTTCAAGCTTGTGAGCTCTGGCAGAGCAGCCTCTGTGGAGACCCTTTCTGTCCCTCTGCCACTGCTGTGTGTGCCTGCACAGACCCACACCCACCTCTCCATCTCCTGCTGCTTCCAGGAGAGGCTCTCACACTTGGACATCTTTCCTTGTTGCTTGTGGATACCACCAAGCCTCAGCCTGGAGATGCTTTGACCTTTATCTTCCCCTCTCCTTCAAAATCCCCCTCTAGTGTTTGGCAGTTTTGAATTTTTATTAGATAGTTACTAGGTGGCAATACAGGAGTGTGTCATGGAGGCAGCTGGGGCACAGGCAGCTCATCTCAGTCACAGAGGATTTTAAGCTTCCTGCCTCCTTGGGTGAGTTACTTTGTCTCTCTGTGGTTTAAATTGGTAATTCATAATTTGGTGATCTGGTGAATTACTTGCCAGTTTTCCAGTCCAGAAGTGGAACTCCTCAGGAGGTGGTACCACTGTGAATCACAAAGAGCTCAAACTATCATTTCAAAATGCACCATGTGCTGGAGACCTGATTGCTAATGGCCAGATCCCAAATCTCTGTGCTTTATATTTAGACCTCTCTGAGAGGGAGTGATGATCCCGTCCAGATTTCTGAGGAATTCCTTTGCTCTTGGAGGACTGAAGGGGGAGAAATCCTCATGTCTTTTCTCAGATGAGGTGCTGCCTGTGCTCTGACTCCAGGACACTCACGTGCTTTGCTGGAATCACCCACATTGGTGGTGTTGCATTTGCCTGGGGCAAGAAACACCAAAAAGAAAGGGCAGAACAGTCTCAAGATGAGGCACAGATCAGCCCCTCATGGTTCCTCTACCAACACTTTAAAAGCCAGTTCATATGTTTGACTTCCCTGATGCGTTGAAAAGGCAAAATAGTGTCAAGCCTTAGATTTAAATTTTTCTTTCCATTGTGTTAGTTTTTGAGGGAGGTGTCTTACTGGGTTTCTATGACCTCTCATTTCAGCTTGTGTGTGAGTGGAGTCTATTTATGAGCAGGCAAAACATGTGCTCCAGATACTGAATTAGCTTTTAAATGGTTGTTCCTGACAGATGTGAAGTGAAATACTATGATTTAAGGCCTTGTGCTGTTTCTTTTAGGCTGAGTCACAGCATCTTTTACTTTGCAGTGGGGAAAATATCTTTGGCACAGGATCCTGTGGGGGTGACTGATAGACCTTGGAAGATAATGGATACCTTGGCCATCCAAAAGGGATGGCAGTGTATCCTCTTTTCAGCTCTACCAGAAAGGTTCCAGTAATAAGATGTGCCCTTTCTAAATGCTTTGTTTTCCCCAGCTGTGCAAAGGGTGGAGGTGGATGAATAATGATAGAGTTTTGTTTGCAATTCACCAAAAGGCAGGGGAAATTCTGTTTGTTTCTTTTCAAGCAAAATATTTATTTTGACCTAAGCCATCTGGGCCGTTTGAATAGAGATATAAACTGGATTTTTGTAATGAAACATTGTGAAAATGGTAATGGCCAGTGTTTTGGCATCAAAGGAACATCATATAAACAGTCAGTATTCAAAGCTAAGGTGAATTCTCAGGAAAGCCTTGGCATGACTGAAATTTCAGGAAATCTCTTAGCTTGGAAAAGTTTTGTTTTGAAAAAATTTATCCTGGCTTTATAAGTGGGAGCAGAGCCCTGAAGACAACACAGAAACAATATCCTGCATATAAACTGCATCTTGTTCTGCCCTTATAATAGTGTTACAGTTGCATCCCTTGTGCTGCTGCTCCTGATTATCTTGGTGCTTTATCCTGTCGGCTGTTTCCATGTCGCTGGCTCAGTTTTGCCACAGTTCCCTTTGATGGGGCAGCCTGACCTTTGGTGGCTGCTGCTGGATTTGCTCTGGGTTCATGAGAATTCCTTGGCTGGGAGCAGAGAAGGTGCCTGGTGGTGGAGGATTATCCCGGGACAGACGCTGGTAGCACTGTCTGCTCGAGACAGCTTTTCTGCTCCTGGATTAAAGTTCATGCTGTGTTACTTGTCTCTCTCTCTAAGGCATGTCAAGTCCATGTGGAAAGCTGTTCTGTCTGCACTATTCACTTTGTGCTGCTCAGCTCTCCCTGCCTCGTTTCTCCCCCCTCCTTCCCCTTCCATTCAAGCGGCATCTTTCAGTCTCCCCCATTCAGGTCTGTCTTTGCTCTCTGCCCTGTGGAAAACTGCCGTGCCCTCCCCACCATTCATCACCTCTTGCTCATTCACCTCCCTGCCTGCCTCTCTCCATTCATCTGGGCTTCCTCCCAGCCAGTCTGGGCTGCCCTCTGCTCCTGCCCCTTCCACACTCCTCCCTTTGTGTCCCTGCACTCCCTTCCCCGTGGCCACCCGAAGCTCAGCAGTCTGCAGTGTGCTCTGGGAGGATACTCTGCTAGAAGTTGGCCCCACTTGATGGGCTGTTAATCCCCAGTGGAAGCCCGGTGGGACTGTTTTGGGTGGATTTGTCTCTCTAGTTACCTTGCAGGTGAGAAGATTTTTTTTTCCCCCAGAGATGCATCTTGATGCTTAGGAATAGGAGGAGTTTTGCAGTTTCCTCACCTTCCTGTTCAGTCTGGTTCTGTCTCTCCCTCTTGACTTGCTTCCCCTTTGTTTGCAGCTCTCAGGTGACTCTTTTTGGTTTCCTTGTTCCTGAGGAACATAACATGAATATTCTCAGTTATGCTGGATCTGTAATTATGGTTGTTGCCTGTGTCTTCTCTGCTTCCTTCTTTTAAATCATCTACATTGAGGCTATATCAGTTTTGGAAAACCATCACCACACCTGAATGTGTGTTTTAAGTGTTACCCAGGAAATAGAGATGGAGAATTGCAATTCCCAGGGCTTGTTCCTCAGTGTGACCACTTGTGATGGGGACTCAGGAAATACAGACCCCAGGCTGTGCCAGACTGCATGCAAGCCAGTCTGTTCAGGAAAAAGGGGGATATTGGAGCCAGGGAAGAGTGGGCAGGTTTGCTGGAGCAAGCAGGTGCTCTGAAAGCCTGTGTGAGCCCTGCACACGTGGGGAATCCCATCAGGTCAGTGAAGGAGGCAGGAATGAGGAGGAGACAGGCAAGGAGAGGGGCTGTGTGAGGAGTGCAGGTCTGACTGACAGCACGAGCTCCTGTTGTGTGGGAGGCTGTGCAGGGACTGTCTGCTGCTGTCCCCTGAGGTTAAGAGGAGCTCCTGACACAGCTCAGGCAGGGCCAGGCTCTGTGAAGGCTCATGTGAGAAGGATGCTTTGCCCTGCTGTCTCAAAGAGGGATTTCAAACACGGCTGTGGTTTTACATCAGTCTTTCTTAAAAGGGATTCCCTATTCATGGTGTTTGTGCCCCACAGAGACCTTGCACCTTGCAGGGCACAACTCGCCCCAGGCCAGCCCTGCATTTTGTCACCTGCAGGGAGAACTGCTGTGCTCCAGCCAGGCTTGGGCTGGGAACCCTGCATGGACAGCCCTTCTCCCTAAGAAGGTGGTTGCATTCCTGTTGTGGAGTTTATTAACTCATGATTTGCTTTTAAAGCTGACATTTTTTTTGCCTGTTGGAAAACTTGTGGCAGAGAGAACTCCATAATTGTGCCTTGCCTTACATTTGTCCCTTGTATCCACTAAGGGCATATAAGAATCCAAAATGCAGCTTGATTTTTCTGATTTGTGGCTGTGCAACTTTGGCACTTGGACAAATCTCTTCTACCCTTAAACCAAAGTATATTTGACATAGCAGACACTGGGAAAGTGCAAACACTGCGGAAATTACCAATGCGGTCCTCCAGGCAGGGAACCTGCAGTCTGGGAGTCATCCAGGACTGATTTGGATAGATCTCCTAAGGAGCAATGCAAACCACCACAACTTCCAGCAGTCTGGCTCCTTTCTGCAGCTGTGATGATCCTGCAAAGATGCAAGCCAGGCTTTCTTGCTCTCAGGCATTTAAATGATACAAGTTAGAGAATAATTAATGCTCCCAGGTCCAGGCTCCTTTTGGAAGCAGCCTGTCTGTAGTACCTTTGAGATGGTTGTGCCATTGCAGTGTAACAGCAGGTCCCTCAAAGGCACTGTAGGGAATCTCTCTCCTCTGCACAACCTTAGCTTGGAAAACAAAGGAGTTTCTTTGGTAGCTTCCAGACCCCATGACTGAGCATAAAGATCAGGAGGAGTTAAATACATTTCCCAGTTTGTTCAGTAAGAGTTTTGCTTCGTGGTTGTTGCTCTAACCAGAAGCATGGTCTGATTTCCAGGGTAGGTGGGTCATTTTGTCTGTACCTGTGCTATGGCCCTTGTTAATTGGGGCTTTAAATGCATCTGTTTGACTCAGGTTTTTCTGAGCCCTAATGGCCTGCAGCCAGCTCAGAGGGGAACTGCTGGGATTGTTGAGTCTCTCATAATGAAGGCTACAAGATTTCCTGAGTGATCTTCTGCTTGACCTCAACCATACCTCGTCTCCCAGGAAAACTTGCAATTCAGTTGCAAAAATTCTGGTGAAGTTAGTGAGACATTTCACTTGTTAATAGCAAAAATAATCAACTTACTCTAATCTAAAGCTGCCCAGTTTTAACCTCTTTGACCTTTGTCTCAGTGGAGATTCCTGTACTGCCAATTTTCTATTATTCTGGGCAGTGATCAAGTCAGTGCTTTACCTTCCCCTTCACAGGGTGATGAATCGAGCCTGGCAGTGCAGCCAGTCAGACTGTGCCAGTCACAGCGTGCCAAGGAGGCAATGGCACCTCATTTCAGGCAGTGTTACCTTGAGAGCTGTCACTGTAACAAACAAGCTTTTTTCCTCCCCGGAGTGGCTGCTGCTGAAGGTGGCATTCCCCACCCTGTGAGCTGGCTGGCACTCTTGTCTCCTGGCCACATGGCTTTCTCTGTGTTTTTGTTGTAATATCTATTGTTTGTAAGCACCCAGACTAACCAAAAGACCCAGCTCATGTTTAGTAACTTGCTGCTTTAGCTCATCTGTGAGTATGATGCAGACTCCTCCTCCTCAGTCACAAATGAGAATTCCGTGGGAGCAAGAAGGAATTCCCGTGGGACCCCATTAGTGGCACTGCCATGTGATGGTAACTCTCTGCCTTAGTTTTATTTTTGAGACCTGTCAAATAGCCAGACTTCAGCACTTTGAATGTGTGTCAGCCTGAGTTTGTGTCACAGTAAGTGCTCAGACAGGGTTGTGTGGGGATGTCAGTGCCCTGCAGAGCTCACTTATACCACTGACCTTGTCTTATGGGCTGCACCAAGGTTGTATTCTCACCCAGATAACATCAGCTGGGCATAACCTGTGTTTTGTTGCCTGTTCTGACTGATAATAGACCAATCCTCCTTCAGGTATGTATTACTCAGTATCACTCATCTGTTCCTTCGCTGGGGGTTGCTCTTTGACCAACAGCCCTGCTGTGTCTAATTAACTTCCTGCCCAGCAGTTTTGGGAGCAGGGTGAGCACCTGTCACTGTGCTTGGACAGGAGTTTTGCAGCCATGCTTGGAAGGGCTGCATTGCTGATTCAAAACTGGAAGAAAGGTAAAAAAGCAGATCTTGGTGTTCTTCCAGTGTTCCCAGACTTGCAGAAAATCAGTTTTTGTCATGACTTTTCAAAATCTTTTGGATGAAAGTTACCTTGACCTGCTGATTCAAGACTATCTAACTTTAGCAGCTGCTGTGTAACATTCTCCAGAGTTACTGCTGGGACAGAAAGTGCATCATCATCCTGTGACAGAGATAATTCATTGGGCTTTCCTCCACATACAAAACACAAACATTTCAGCTCCCCTGGCTCTTCCATGCTGGTATCACATATGCAACTTCTCCCAGATAATATCAGACTAAACCCCTGCTTTGAATGGGAAGAACTCATCTGCCTCACCTATACCAGCATTTCTGTCAAACCTCTTGTCTCAGGACTTAAGAAAACTGTCTAACTGTTCAGATGAGTTTGATCACAACAATCAATAAGTGCTTTCTTGTAGCTTCATCTTGTCCACAGTCCCAGAAATGAGGGGTAGGCAGCACCAGAGCTGGGCTGGTGATGTCAGACCTGTGACTGTCCAGTCTGGCCCGTGGCCTGCCCAGATCAGGACAAGCACCCAGGGAAATGTGCAAGGTGCTGGCCAAGACTAAAAATTGTATTTTCACCTAAAAAACCCTACCACTTTTTAGAGTGCCTCAGCTTTTTTCCATTAGTCTAAATGCACTGCCATAAATAATAAAACAGGAAGAAGCAGAGCTGGAGAAGGCTCGGTCTGTAAACATGTCTCTCTGCATTAAGCCTTGTGGCATAATGGAGGGCATCTCCTGCCACCCATGCTGTCTCGTTAATCATGTCATTATCTCCCTCACTTGCAGTGCTGCATCTCCTTCCCTGGCTGTGCTGCTGATAATGGAGCTGCTTTTTACCCCGGGTTCCTTCTGGGGAGCAGCTTTGGTTTCAGAGCCAGCACAGTGGCATGTTTTGAATAATTTAGTTCCGGGTGGCTTGAACACTGTGTGTTATTCCCCAGCTGAGGCTGGAGGCTGATTTCTGGGAGTGTTCTACCAGGAGGCTGGTGTGGAGAGAGGCAGTGGCACCACTCCAGCTGGTGAGACATCGAGGTGGCCGAGGACTGAAGGTTCACTCAGCAGGTCCTGTGAGTGCATCTCAGCTCTGTCCACTCTCAGTGTCTTAGCAAGGATTTGCAGCAAGAAACTCATAGGCAGAGGAAGGAGAGGGAATGAGCATGGAGACAGAAACATGAATTGGGTACCTGGCTGAGCATCATAGGCTTCCCCAGCAAGCTGTGGGGTAGGAATTCCAGGGGTCTCCAAATGCAGGATGTGCTTGGCTGTGGTGGTTATGGATGAGGCTCTGAACCTCTCAGAGTCATAGAGTTCAGTGTGGTGTCCAGTTGTTGTTGGCTTTGGAAAGTTTGGTTGGTTTCTAGGTCTGAACCATCATCAGAAGGCCAGCTGTGGTCACAGTCCCCCTTGGTAAAATTGCCCTTTGCCATTGCAGCCATTGCCCAGCCACACTCTGTGGGTGCTGCACAGCCCTCTCTGTGCTGGGTCACACAAACTCTGGGGTGTCTCCTGTGCCCTGCAGATGGGAAGGTCAAGGCACTTCATAAGTCACCTGGGCTCCAGGAATCTTGGCAATACCAAGGATCAAATCTGATCCCAAGCTCTTTCCTGTCTGCCTGAGAACTGAGCTGTAGTGCAGTCCTGAATCTTTGATTCTCCCATTCTTGTTGAATCCGTGCTTTGTGTCTGTTTAGATGAAGTGCTTTTGCAGAAGGTAACAACAGATGGTAGTAATGTAGGTCCCTTCCTTGTCTTTATGCCTGAGACAGTAGGAGAAATAGATCAGAGCAGAAATGCCCCTACAGATTGGCCAGTTAGCTGAGGAATCTGAGCTTCAGGCTACTCTGCTCTTCGAGGGAAAGGCACTATTATGTGAGCTCCCTCCCTCTTCACTTTGCCATGTGCTGCATGCAGAGAGACACTCACCCAAATCCAGATGACAGGACATCTGCTCTGGAAGGAGTGGTGAGCCAGGGAGCTCAGTGCTCCCCCACTGCAGCTTTGCAGGGAGCAGGTCTGCCTGGGAGCCCTGCTTGGCCAGGGAATATCCTCTGTGCTTAAATGCAATCTGGCTTTTGAGAGCTGGGTGATGATTCCAGCCCTTGGGTTCACCTCAGGTCAGAGCAATCTAACATGCCCTAAAAGTACTGCTGGACAGCTCTTAATCACTTTACATTGTCCAGGCAGTGGTGAGTAAATTCATTATTTACAGGGGAGGCCGGGCTGCGTCACTGGAGCTCTCATGTTCCACCACACGTGTTCAGGCGACTCAGACATGGTGAGGAGCTGCAGTTCAGTGTGGATTGATGGGCACTTCCCTTTGGCTGGCCTTTCTCTGCTGGATTGGGGTTTCTCCTCTCACATGCACTCCCACTATTGGCAAAGAGAGCAGGACCATCGAGCTGCCTGTAAGATCATCAGCACCAGGCTGTGACAAAACTGCTGCTGGAACAGCCCCTGCTTGTTGCCCTCTCATGTGGGTTATAAGACAGACTTTCATCTTCTGCCTTGGCATTCCTTTAATCTTAGTCAGAGCAGCAAGTGCTACATGTGCTCTTGCCACATTTTGGTTTGGTTTGACTTGGTCTGGTTTGGGAATTTTTTAAACAAACACAGACTCTGCTTCTGATTCCTGGGAAAACCCAGACTGGATCAGGCCCAGAATCCATAACGAGGGAAAAACCAGACTGGATCCTTCAGGCTGCTCACGGAATTAGTAAGTAATGTCCCCTGGAAAAATGTTTTTCAGGTGCTGGGGTCCATCAGTGCTGGTCACTTTTCAAATGTCACCTCGTGTGCCCAGTGAAAGTCAGGTCAGGTGACATGGGAAGAATTCAGAGATGCTGCTTGTCACTGTAAGGAGAAAATTCGTGCAGCCAAAGCCCAGCTGGAGATGGAGCTGCCAGAATTGTGGAGGACAATAAGAACAGGTTTTTCCAATACATTAATGGAAACAGGCAGCATAGAAATATCATTGGCCCATTCCAGGATGGGGATGGGCACCTCCCACACAGGGACAGAGACAAGGCAGAGGGGTTTAACTCTTCCTTTGCCTCCGCCTTCAACATGGATGGGCGATCAAGTGCCCTGAGCTGGAGGACCATGACTGTGAGAATCATCAGCTCTCCCAGTCAACCCTGAAATTGTGCAGGATCTGCTGCTCCAGCTGGATCTCTACAAGTCTGTGGGGCCTGATGGGATTCACCCCAGAACCCTCAAAGAGCTGCTGACGTCATCACAAACCCTGGAGGAGCTGTTGACTCCCTTGAAGGCAGGGAGGCCCTGCAGAGAGAGCTGGATGAATCAGAGGGCTGGGCAATCACCAACCATGTGAAGGTCAACAAGGGAAATGCTGGATTCTGCACCTACAACCCTGGATGGATGAACAGACTGGGGAATGAGATGCTGGGAAGCAGTGCTGGGAAAGGGCCTTGCAGGCCAGTTGACCACAAGTCAGCAGTGCCCTGGCAGCCACGAGGGACATCCCTGTCCTGGGGAGCATCAGGAGCAGCATCTCCGGCTGGGCAAGGGAGGGGATTGTCCCCCTCTGCTCCGCACTGGTGTGATCCGCGTGCACTTCCAGGGATTCTCCTGTTGTGCCCAGTTCAGCTGGTGACTGCCGCTGCTCCGATGCCCCCGGGGCTGTTTGCCATGGGGAGAGAAGCAGCTGGCTGCGCTCTGTGCAGCGTCTGAGCTTTCCCAAGACGCCCATTGTCTGTTTGCAGCACCAACCTCCACCCTACTTGCTCACTCAGCCGTGGCTGATGTGTCTTTAATTAAAGAGGAGGAACAATTTGAGTTTTAATTTTCCTTTCTCAACCAAATTTCCTATTTTCATCAGATTTTGTGTGGCCCCTCCCCTTACTTTTGTCATGTGGTTTTGCTGCGGGGCCTTTAGTTTGTGGTGTGTTGGTCTAATATAAGGAAGAAACAGGAGAAAAACAGCTTGTTTAGGGCCAGGGAATTGATCCTGGGTCAGATGGCTGCTACGGTAATTAACATATTTACATTTTTGCTTAAGAGCCTGGTTGAGGATCGAGGGAGTTAAGGGCGATTGTCATTGAAATGCGGAGTAAACCTTGCATGAAATCGCCGTTAGTGCCCTATTGTCTGGGGGGGCGAGGGGGGGCAAAGGCGAAGTTGGGATGCACTTGGCTCCCCAGTGGATGGGCACAGGCAGAGGAGCTGCGCTGGAGGAGGGAGCTCTGGGAGCTCTGGGAGCTGTGCCTGGGGAGCACTCCCGGTGGGGCTGGCCCGGGCTCAGCACAGCCCCACTGCTGCCTCCAGGCACTGCCTGGCCTTGGGGACACCTGGGACACCTGGCCCTCCAGGACATCCTCATGGACAGACACATGAAGCAGCTTGCAAAGGTCAGTTGCCTTTCTATGACGAATGGACCCGAGTGCTTTGGGTCTGGTGTCTCGTGTTTCTGCACTGGGGCAGCCTCACCTTGAGCTCTGTGAGCAGTTTGGGGCACTGCCATATGAAAAAGACAATAAGCTCTTAGAGAGTGTCCAAAGGAGGTCATGAGGATGGTCAAGGGTCTGGAGGGGAAGCCTTAAGAGGAGTGGCTGGAGGAGACTGAGGGGAGGCCTCATTACACTCTTCGACATCCTCCCAAGGGGCAGGTACCTCCTCTCTTCACTCTCCTGTCTCGAAGGAATGGCCTGAAGTTGTGTCAGGACAGGTTTAGGTTGGCTGTCAGGAAAAACCCTTTCACCAGAGCGTGTTTGGGCACTGAACAGGCTCCCCAGGGCAGAGGTCGCAGTACCAAACTCTGAGTTCAGGAAGCATTTGGACAGAGCTCTCAGGCACAGGGTGTGACTCCTGGGGATGGTCCTGTGCGGGGCCAGGAGTCGGACTCGATGGTCCTTAGGGGTCCCTTCCAACTCAGGTCATTCTATGATTATAAGATTTGCTGTGTGTGGGAACACAGGACACACAGGACCAGCTCAACCCCTTGATTTTTGTGGCCAACCATGATATCAGAAACTGAGTTTGAGGCAGTTTGATGCTGTGGATTTTGAGTGTTGTGGTGGCAGATGAGATTTTTATATTCTAAAAGAATTGTTATATGATTAAAAAATCATTAAAATATAAATAAGGGAACTCCCTTGCAGCTGAGTCTTACAGTAAAACATTCTGCTCCAGGTTGTGGGAGCCGTGCCCTGGCCCTGCTCCCAGCCTTTTAGTTCAGATGTCAGTTGTTCATTGTTCACCTCTTACTCTTTCATGCTGTTCAGACCCACTGCTTTACTTCAAACCTATTTCTAATTAGTATCATTAACATAATGCCAAAAAATAACTATACATAATAACGTAGAAGAGAAGAACAGGCTCCTTAGTCCAGTTACTCCACTGAGAACACCATTTGCCTTCTGCCACTGCTTTGATTTTGGGGGGACAAGCAGCAAGACTGTGAGCTGGAGGAGGAGTGCTGGTGCCTGTTGGTGTGAGAAAGAAGAATCCTTGGAGCAGAGGCTTGTTCACAGCCACCAGACAGGCTTCACTGTGCCTTTGGGAAGCCAGCAGCCAGTCACAGTGACATCCTGAGGGACAGGATCTGTCTGTCTAGCACTTGTGAGTCTGGAGTCGTTTTGTGTCTTTGTGGGCTGGTTTGAAGCTCTGAACCAATTGTGTAATTCTTGGTTACAAAATGTTTCTTTTTGGGATGCTTTAAAGACAACAAAGTCTAGGAAAAGTGTTTTGTGATGTGAGCAGCTCTTTTGTGCTCTGGGGCCCTGTGTGCTTCAGCTCTGTGTATCTCCTGCCCTTTGAAGGAATGGCCACATTCCCTGTGGCCCTTGGTCTTTCCTATGGAGTCCAACAATGAGCACACGGCGTGGGGACACTTCAATTCCTTCCCACTTCAGTTCCTGACTCTGGCCCTCAAAGTAGAGAGGGGTTTTAGCCTTCAAGGAACAAATGGGTTTATTCTAGACAAGACAAAATGAAGTTAAAGTGATACAGTTAAGTAAGGTGTTGGTTAGGTCAAATGTTTTCGGGAAACAAGGAGCAGTATCTATGGGATTGCAGGTCTTAGATCCATTCACTGAGTGACTCATCTCCCAGCTTCTGCAAATTCCCCTTGAGAAAGGTCATCTCAGGTGCTGTGCTAAAAATACTCTGTTTCCTGGGGATTTGTGTCTCTGGGACTGGGCACCACAAACCTCAGCTGGCTTGGAAGTCCCAGCAAGAGCCAAACAAGCATCAAAGCTGAGCCTGAGTGCAGAAGTCCTGACTATTGGGGTCAGTTTTAGAGAGTGATCTGTTCACTCAAAGCATCAGAGTGGGCTGGAGGAAGGGAGCTAAACTTCTCCAGGGATTAATATTAAGCCCTTGTTTAACAGTAAACAGCTGATGAAATCCACCTTTGGCCCTGAGTGCCAGCTGGTGGGGAGGCACCTCCAGGCCACCTGACAAGGACAGGCCAACAGAGAGCGGGGGAGAGTGCCCAGCTCTGACTGTCCACAGGTCACTTGGTTTATCTTGTGTTCTGTAAACCCACAGCTTCTTCACAGAGTGGTTTGACAGAGGGCAGATGGCCCTACTCCAGCAAGGAGCTGTGATCTCCCCTCCTCAGGTCAGACAGCTCCTCCTCAGCCAAGCAGCTGGTGAGGGCAGAGTCCCTAGGAGCAGCAGGACCAAGGTGCTCAGGCCAGAGGGAGATGGAGCCAGATCCTCTCACAGAGGCACTTCATCCTCTAAACAAGCTGCCCATGGCTGAGGCTGGTCTGTTTTATGGCTGTCCTGCTCCCTGCAGAGCTGTGCCAGCCCTGCTGCTGGCGGGCTGCATCCTCTGCCACATCCTCCTTCCCTCCTTGTCCTGTGCCAAGGCAGCCTTTACTCCGCTGTGTTTGATCGAGGGCCCAGCGCCTGTTCAGCTTTTGTTCTCCATTAGCAAAGAGCAAGGATTGTCAGGACCTTTTTTGGCTCTGCCAAGGCCCTATTATGTCCCAAATGTCTCCATGAAAAGGCTCCCCCCTGACCACCCTGCCCCCTGACAGCCAACAATCCAGCCAACAAGCTTGATATCATTATCTACAAAAGGAGTCCAGTGAGCACCAGGGTCCTCACAGCCAAGTTTGGGAAATCAAAGACAAAATCTCCCAGCAACGGGGAGCTGGTGGAGATCAGCCTGCACAGGGCTGCTCTGGCAGCTCACAGCCATCGTTTGCCAAGCACCAAAGAAAGGTGCTCGGCGTGGTGCCAGCCTGGCCTTTGTCATGGCTGGGGCTGTGCCCTGGGGGGGCTGCTGGGACAGTCCCGAGCTTGGACAGCCTTGTCTCCCTTCAGTCAGTGGTATTTTTATGAGATTAACCACTTACTCTGAAGGAAAACAGTGATGTTTTGGGTCAGTGGGAGTGACTCCAGGTCTCACCTGGGACTTCCCTTCTAATGGCTCCAGTTTACGTCCTCAGAATGGCATGTGGCTGACTTGTCACTGTTAGCTTGATTTAATGTTCATCTGCTTTGCTCTCTGTCCAAAGGCTTTCCTCCCAAAACATCTTAAAATAGCTCTTCAGCACTGCAAGCACTTACCATTGTGAAGGCATCTGTAGAGTGATCTGGAAAGGTCTGTCAGAAACACTGAGCACAGACAGGGCTTGAGGAGGGGTGGCATATCCCTCTGGTGCAATTGTGTTGGGAAATCAAGTAGTAAAACCATTTTCAGAAGTTTATCTCACAAACTGTATTCTCTGGTTTGCTTGATGGTCCAGATAGAGAGGGATATAAAAAATAGATGAGTGAAATGATGGCGCAGAGGGAAGGAAGGTGAAGGGAGGGATGTGGGCAATGGTGCCTGGGCTCACCCCTCTCTGCAGCAGCCTCTGGGTGTCTCAGGGCGGTGTCACCAGAGCCTGGATGTGTCTCAGGGCGGTGTCACCCTGAGTCCCTGGGGGTCTGCAGTGGGCAATAGATGTATAGGAGGGAGTTGTGTGTAACATGGAATGGTTAATTCTGGTGCTTTCCCCTCCTGTCCCAGTTCGATCCCGACAACACTGGCTACATCAGCACTGAGAAGTTCCGCTCCCTCCTGCAGAGACACGGCTCGGAGCTGGACCCCCACAAGCTGGAGGTCCTGCTGGCCCTGGCAGACAGCAACTCTGAGGGGAGGATCTGCTACCAGGACTTCGTCAACCTGGTGAGTGCTCTGGCTGGCAGGGCCTTAAACAGCCCTCTGCTTCCAACACAGGCTGTGCAGGGACAGACTCTTCCCCTCCCTCTGTCAACACTAGTGTTTGCTGTGTCCCTGCATCATGCTCTGCTTGGACTTGCTGAAGCATTCAGTGGTGACTCAGTCGAGTTGCTGCTGGTTTTTCCAGGGAAACAAATTTGCATGGGAAGGAACTGTGGGAGCTGTTGCAAGAAGATCATGAAGCAATGTCTGCCAGTAGTTGAGAGGCTTTTGCTCTCAGGATCAGTTGTTAGCTGCCATAAGGAGCCATTTGTTTGCAAGCAGATGTCTGTCAGTCTGGGTGTCTCCTGTTTTATCTGGAGATTTCACCACTTCCAGACAAAAAATATATAGATAACGTTGTGTTGACGTGCTGGGTAGAGTCATATTGCACTGCTGGAGGCATCAACAGCAACAGGGATAAATTATTCCTAGGTCACATTCCTTTTATCCCAGGTGAGATGTCTCAGAGTGCATGAGTCATGATTTGGATGCCTCTCTATCTCTACTAATGAGTCAATTAGTGAAGGGATGGCTCTGTTTCTTGTCAAGGCAGTCTGTTGAGTCAACACAAATATAGACGTGTGTTGTCAGATGCCCAGGATGGCCTGAAAATGTTCTTTGCAAGGTATCTTGAGCAGTGGCCAGTCAGGGGCTTTGCCTCTTTCTTGCTCTGTCATTGCACACCTGAGTCCCAGCAGATTTAGTGCAGCAGTGAGATAACCAGGGGTGGCAAAGTCAATGAGCAGAGCAAGTTAATGTCTCTAAGGTGTCACTGGAAAACTGGATGTGCTCTGGATGCAGAGCATAGTGATTTGCACCACTGTGTGTTCCTGCAGTGAATGTGGGGATTTGATCCCTTCATTTGTCACAGTCACTCATGTCTGTGCTCTGGGTTTAGAAAGAAAGTATCTTCCATATGTCCTGTCTTCACCTGAATCAGAAAAGTATGATAGCATGGCCCAGCACTCAGGGATCCAGGTCACAACCTCTGTCAGGCCGTGGGCAGTGTCAAGGTGAAGCTGCTGTGGTGCAATCACAGCCCTGCTGTATCTGCCCAGGCTGTCTTGTTTGCCCCTTCCCTGTGCCTGGGACACAGTGCAATAAATGCATCAGCTTTTAAAGAGATCACCACCCTGAGATTGGCTCAGTTGGTTAAAACTTGGTTGTAACAATGCCAAGGTCATGGGTTCAATCCCCTGTGTGGGCCATTGACTTGAGAGTTGGACTCGATGGTCCTTGGGGGTCCCTTCCAACTCAGTCTGTGATTCTGTGAGGGTGAGGGTTTCCTCAGCTCCAGCATGACAAGCAGTGTGGCCCACAGTGCTCAGCAGTGTATTTATAGTAACAGCTGCTTGTTCTACAGTTTGGGATGTTCAAAGTACCATGCAAGCATTCACTAATTGGGCTGCACAACACTTGGGGAGCAGGAAGAGGTATCAGCTAATTTGTTTTGCAGAAATGATGGCCTGGGGCCAGCCAATACGTTGGCAACAGGCTCAGGGGTAGAACTGGGCTCCACCAGGCTGGGGAGCAGCACGAGCTGGTGAGAGGCAGGTGGGAGTGAAATGCTTGTACATCCTCCTCCCTGGGGAGTAGGAGCTCCTGCCAGCTCACACCCACCTGGTGGGGCTCCTGCAAACCAGCACATTTCCTTCACTACTACTGAATGACTCCTGTAAAGAAGCCATTGATTTTCCTGTCATCAGCCCCTCCATCCTTGTCTGCATTTTTGCTCTTTCCAATCAATAAGCAATGCAAATTCCAGAACATTAAACTACTTACAAATGACATCTCACTTCTCCTCTAGTTTCTATCGATTTCCAACATCCAAACTTTTTTACGGCTTCTTTTTTTCCCTTCCTTTAGAACTTCCTGATGGAAAGAAACAGCACAGTTGATCCAGAAACACTGGGAAATTAGGGATTTCCTTCGCTTCATAGCTGTCAGTCCTGGAAACTCTGTGTGGTGATGTTTAAGTGCATGTTTGTTCTTGATGATCATCAACCGTCTCTGCTTTTTGCTCAGGTTAATTTGTCTGTTTCTGTAGCTTAGCAAGAATTGACCTGCTCCTAAAATTGATGGTGGTGGGTGTGGGGAAGGGAAAGGCTGACCCTTTACGAGCACAGCTCTGTGTGTGTGGTTTTCCTTTTCTCCACAATCATCATGAGCCCCAAGAGCTCTGCCTGCTCCCTCAGACACTGATCCCCAGCTAAGGGACTGCTACTGAGCAAAGCTGTGCTGTCCTCTGATGTCCTAAATGCTTTGTGAACTCGTAGATGCACCAAAAATGTAATTACAGGATTTCTCACCTTAATAAGGACACCCACACATACACCAGTTCCCAACTCAGCAAAACAAATTTCTGAAATTGAAAGTTTTACAATGTGAGAATAGACCCTGGAAATCACTCAGGAAATAAATTGAGTAATGAATAAATTCAGGGAAGATGAAGACTCGTGGTGTGATCTGCAAACAGAAGAGGCTGAAAATCAGATAGGCAACACATTGGAAATTGCTTCTCCTCTGTATGTATGAAATTCATCTCATATAGTTGTAAAACACAATGCTGCAATCATATCCATTTCTGTTCTACACCAGGGCTGGCAAGAGCTGCAGAAAGCATTTTCAGAGGGGGTTCCTTATCCTGTGCCTGAGATAGACAGAAAAACAAGTGTTTGCTGTCCAGGTGGAGGCACTTCGTGCATCTCTGCTGTCTGGTTGCTTTTCTGCACTGTAGAGAGATGCTAAAAATGCACAGTGAGTATTCTGGCTGTGAACAGCACAGGCCACAGGAGGAGATAATGAACCAAGGTGTTTAACCAACTTTGCTGCTTTTAGACAGGGGACAAGCCAGGAGGTAATTGTAGCTGAGGTGTTATTTGCCAGGATCCTTGCTGAACTCTGTTGCTGTTGGCACTCCTGGACTGTTCCACAGAATATCCTGTGAATGTAATGGAGCTAAAGAAGTAAATAGTAAGCTCTGAGACAGAGTTCATGTGACCTGGGGAAAGCAAATCACTGCTGCTTCCAGCAGAAATGTTGAGCTGTAACTTGGTAGTAACTTGAAGCTGATGTAGCATCTCAGTAATGCTCAAAATATATCAGCTCATTAAATGTTCATACTTTGTCTTCCAGATCAAGAATTGCCGCCCACTTTGCTTGCCCTGGCCTTGCTGGCTTCCGGGGACAGGCTAATTCTGACTCATTTTCAGTGACTGACACACATTTTTGAGGCCCTTTGTAACAATGATCAGGCAACCCTAAGCCAAATTCTCTGGTGCCAACACACTTTACCCTGCAGGGAAAGATTTCCTTTAGTTTTTGTGATTCCCTCCCTGCCTTGCTCAGTGTGCTGCCAGACTGCACAGCCTGTCTCTTCAAGTAAAGAAACAGAACTGGAGAGGCAGGCTGAGAAACTTTGCTCCTCAAGAATGACAGATGTGTTGGCCACCAGAGAAGGTGAGAGGAAGATCTTAGTAGGAGTTTCTTACTTGGTGGAAGAGGCTGGAACATGATTAGGTGTTAGTGGAAGGCTTTCTTGTGCCATATTATGCTGCTGAGCACCATGTTCTAAGGGGCACTTACTGTGTCAGAATATTGCTGGAGTCTTAAAAACAAGATAAAATGTGGGGGCAAAGGAGATGAAGTGAGGACCCCCAGTCTGTGCTCGTAGATGCTGCAGAAATACACAGGTTGTGGTTCAGATGCCTCTCCTGTCCTGGGCATCTGTGTAGGTGTTTGAAGAGAGAGCAGGACTGGCTGAAGGAATAAAATACTTTGGGATTGTGTTACAGTCCACAAACAAAAATGATGAGTCCAAAGTGGATCCTGGAATGTTTTAAGTGGGAAATTTGCTGGTTCAGTGGAGCTTCATCCATCTGTAGGAATTTACTGTGTGTCTCATTGGATATTGGCTACAAGTAGCAGCAGAAGAAAGAATTTTCTTCCAAGTGAACTAGTCTGGCAAATAATCATTATGCCAATTAGAGTGAAACTCAGCATAGATGTTTCCATCCCTGACCATGATTCCTCAGCTGTTTTCAGTCACATACATTTGAAACTTGGAAGTGCAATGGCAGCTGAAATGGTTGTTTTGATTGTGTACATTTATAATTTACACATGAGTGGGAAGTGATATGAAGAGACTTTTTTTAAAAAAATTGCCTTGGAAAATTGTATCTGGATTCGTTTCAGTTGTGGAATCCTTCCCAGCACCAATGGAAAGTGGAACAGGTATTGGGGGTTTGAGGTTTCAAACTTGCAGTATTTTGACATTATTTAAAGCACAGTGTTAGTCTTGTCCTGCAAGCAACTAATCTTGAAATCTGAGAGTGGTTTACCTTTTCTGTTGGAATGCTGCAAGGTCTAAGCCTGGCAACTTTAACAGGCAAAACCTTGAGCAGGGAATGCCCCTGCAATGACCAGGATAAATTATTTGGTCTTTCCTGCCTTTTTTTTCTGAATCCTCGGAGTAAGCACTGCTTGGTCAGACCAAATCAGAGTGTTGGTATTTGCTTTGTTCCCAGTTGATGCTGTTTGGGAAAGTGCTGCCAGGTTGACTCAGAGGATGGGAACATCTGTGACAGATGAACTTGATGCTGAGCTATGAGCTTTGGGAAAAGCCATCTCTACCCACATTAGCATTTTGTAGAAGTGTGGAGTGAGGGAAGGAAATAAATGGGAATCTTGAAAGCAAAATTGATTGGAGAGGTTGCATTTGTAAGTAAAGTGGGTTATAAAACTGGAGCTGGCAGAGGCTTTTAAAAAGCTTGTGCTAACTTCTGATTTAGTGTGCTGTGTCTTGGAGGATCAGAGCTGCAGAGCTGAATGCATGGCCTGTCACAGAGCTGGGTGTGCTTAAAAATAGCTCCAGACCAGCCTCAAAGATGCCAATACCTAATGGGCAGAAATCCATGTTTTTCAAAGCCTCCTGAGTGAGGCTCAGGATACTGAGCCTCAAATAAGCTCTGAAACTGGAGGTGGGGGAGATGCTACAAGGCTTGGGCTGTTGGTTATCTGAGTGGCCACAGCAGTACAGGCAGCCAAGGAGCACAGGGAGATTGGTCTGCCAGAGGGGTTGGGCAGCACCTACTGCAGGCTGCAGATTAGCCCAGACCAGTTCTGGACTGCCACGTGTGCTGACCCAAAGCAGGGCTTTGTCCTCCACCAAAGTCTGGCAGTGTCCCACACTGTCCTCCACAAAGTCTGGCAGCGTTCCACTGTCTCACACTGTCCCACAACACCAAAAGTTGTGACATTTTCAGTGCTAAGGACAGATTCAGATGTAAGTAGGAAGATATTTTATCTTTGGACAGAGGTATCAAACCCAGTCTTTGGGCAGAGCTGAGCATTAAGCCTGGGTGTATTTGGGTATGGTAAGGCCAAAGGACAGAAGTGGCAGTGCCCAGGTACCAGTCAGGTCAGCCTGGCTGTTTTCCAAGGGGAGTTTCTTTCTCTCTGCATAGTAACATTTTGCAGGCATGAAGGACTAAGGGAATGTGTTGTTCCCCACTGGCACCTTCACTCTCCACACACTGTTTGCTGTACCCATCTGCTTGCAGCTTTAATATCACACTCATTAAAGAAGTCACAGGCCAATTGCATCAAGAGAAGTGGGATGGGCTGCCATGGGCTTCTGGAGCTGCAGAAATGTGCAGGCCAACAATGGGCCCTGTGTTCTTTCAGCTGATGATTAAATACTTGGCTCATAAATACCAATATTATGTAATTCCAAAATCAAGTCAGCAAATTGTGACCATATGCGAGACTCTGTTTGGGAAGATTTGAGTCTTCCAAAGTCAGTTTGAGGAACAAAATAGGCTTCTGATTAAGGGTTGATGAGAGCAGCAGTAGTGACTTCATCCTCTGCCTCCTCATGCCCATCTCCTCCCAGCTTGACCCAAAGGCCTGTGGGGTTTTGTGAGTGGGGCCAGACTGTTGTGTTTCCTTCAGCCCTGACACTCAGCTGTGCTGCCTCTTTGGGGATCAGCTCCTCACTGGTGCAATGGGGGCCTGTGGGGACCAGCAGGATGTCTTCTGATTTCAGCAGGTGCTCAGCACATCCTCTCATCCACATCTCAGTGGCAAGTATTTTTATGTCCCTTCCATTTTAGCTTCCATGTGGGATGTGGAAGGTCCCATGGTTTATTTTCCTCTCTAGAAGGAGGAAGGCAGAGCTTCCTGCTGAACAGAAGGGCTTGAAAGCAGTACAGCCTAGCTGTGCAATTTGGATTCTTCTCACTCGAGTGCATAGCCTTGGGGAAGTCACTGAGTGTTGGGAGGTCCAGCTTTTCAGTGTGTTGAGGAACACCCTCACACTGCTAATGAGTTTGCAGAGCCCTGGCTGTTGTCTGGGCTCCTCAGCAGAACTGCAAACAGGACATGGGGCTGTGCTGAGTCCAGGAGACTGAACTGAGCCAGTCCCTTTGTGTCCTCTTCAGCAACACCAGGAGGGTCCAGCAGTGCCTGTGTTGGATCTTCTGCCCAACAGACACGAGGAAATTCTTGTTAAGAGCTCAGCACAGACAGGAACATCAGCAGCCTTTGGAGTTTCCTGCCCAGATCCCTTGGCAATCTCTACAGTGATGACTTGCTGAGGGTGGTCAGCCCTTCTTGATGCTGAATGGCAACAATGATTTTCCTTGACTCTGGAAATGGTTGTTTTTTCCACTGAAGTGCTGCAGGAGGGAAAAGCACTGGCTGGTTTGTGATGGGCAGGAAATCACACATATCACTCTAATTACAATAAGCATATCAGCAGCTTCAGTCAACTGTCTGGTATCTCCAGGCCAGTTTGTAGTTTCAGTCTGAATTTATTCTTGTCCACAAGAGGAGCAAAGCCAGAAAGAAGAGAACAAGCCCTGTGAGGGAGGACACACAGGACAGCTCAGACAGGCTGCTCTGCCCTAACCTGGAGAGAGGCTTTCTTCTGCAGACACCGAGGTCATGGGTGGCTACAGGTACCTTTGGAATGGAGGTGCATCTGTTACCTGCCAACAAGCTTCTAAC
The DNA here is from genome assembly GCA_035583235.1 of Hafferia zeledoni. NCBI lineage: Eukaryota > Metazoa > Chordata > Aves > Passeriformes > Thamnophilidae > Hafferia > Hafferia zeledoni. The sequence goes on along the minus strand of JAWWEV010000044.1, from coordinate 3,730,780 downwards.
ATGGAGGAAGGAAAAGGAAAGTCTTATATGTGGTGTTTCTTTTTCAAAATGAGTGGGCTTTCTTCATGCAACAGACGACCCCCAACAATTTTTCCCCCCTCATCTTCTCCAGTTTTACATAAAAGCTTTTGGATAGTAGACTTGAGAATACCATAAGAAAGATTTTTGTGGATTTTTTTTTCTTCTTTGTCTTTTTGGCTTCTTTTGCCAGAAATGTTCTTTTACAAGTGTTTTCTGAATGAGTGAAGGAAAGAGACAGCAGAGGAGAAACACCAAAAAGGAGGGAGTTGTTGTGGTAAACTATTTTCTCACTAAAAGAACTCAAAGAGAACAGCAACAACAACACCAAGCTTTGAAAAAATTAAGACCATCAGGTGCCTGTCAGTGTTCCTCAGTGCTGGAGGGACAGGCTGCAAAGGGAAGGCTGAGGAGAGGGGTGCAGTGCCATCACCTCATATGGCCCCTGACCTTCCACAGTGAGTGACAGGAGGTGGCTCCTGCAGTGATTACTGTGTTTTAAGCAGCTTGGGGCTGCTTGGAGCAATTCCCTGTCTGCCTGGGCTTTGCTGTCTTTGGGATATCAGCTGGATACCAGTGTGGCCCAAGACAACTGGAAGCCAGTGGTGTTGAGTGTCATCTCTTAGTCAGTTCTGGGAGGCTGGAGGTGCTGGGGAGAACATTTAGCAGTTCTCTCAGAAGAAGGACCAGGCTGTCATGTTTGCTTTGCTGCCTGTTACAGTAAAAGGTCCCTCTGCAGTGGTTTGTGTGCACAGGGAGCCTTTGGAGCTTCCTGCCAAAGATGCAGCCAGTACAGTCAGTGACTCTAATGCAGGAGGTTTGTTTGACATCAGGGCTAATTAGCAATTATCCAAATCTTGGAGCAAGCTCTTTCAGACCTGGTCTGTTCCCCCGCCCCCAGCAGGCTAGGCACAAAATTCTATCTGCCTCATTTGCAAATGCAATTGCTTTAATTATGCATCCAAATTGGGAAAGTGTATGCTCAGAAAGACAGACAGCTAAATCTATGCATGTAAGGTGATAATGCATATCCAAATTGGCTGTGAGCCTGTGCCATCTCAGAGCCTGCCCCTCTGAGGATGACTTCTGAAGGAAGCCTTGTAAAGACTTTCAGGCTTACAGGAGCTAAGACAGCCTGTACACACGATTAATTTGTTGTTTTGTTGCTGTTGCTCGTGCAGTTTTGTTTTACACAAAGAGATCATTTTCTTTGCCCAGAGCTAACTCCTGCCACAAGGGTTGGGTGTGCTGTGAGTGTACCTGCTGCTACATTCAGGGAATTTTCTGCCCCAAGAGATGACAGGTGCAGGGCAGTGTGACAGAGCAGGGGGAGCTGAGGGAAGGAGGACACGAGAAGGTGGGTTGTGGTAACTGGTGGTGAAGAAGTGGATGAAAGGCTGGACAATGGGCCAGAGAGCTCACCCAGCAGCCTCTGGTGTGCCCTGACCTCGTTTATTGGCATCACAGTGGCAGACCCTGGTACTGGTTTTCCTGGCATCCTGTGTATGTCACACTGTGATCATCCTGAGGCTCAGCTCCTAAAGCTCAGCCTGGTGTGTCTGTCCTGCCTGGCTGGACCTGCTGCTGCCAAACCCCCTCCATCCCCGGACGGTTGTGCTTTGTCCTCACAGCTTCTTCCTTTCCTTTTGCCGCAGATGAGCAACAAGAGGTCGAACAGCTTCCGCCAGGCCATCCTGCAGGGGAACAGGAGGCTGTGCAGCAAGGCCCTGCTGGAGGAGACGGGGCTCAGCCTCTCCCAGCGGCTCATCCGGCACGTGGCCTACGAGACTCTGCCGCGCGAGATCGACCGCAAGTGGTACTACGACAGCTACACCTGCTGCCCCCCGCCCTGGTTCATGATCACCATCACCATCGTGGAGGCAAGTGCCCCCACAGCCTCTGGGAGACCTCCAAGGGCTCTGCTGGGACATGGGCAAGGCTTAGAGTGGGACTAGTTTGGATCCAGACCAGGACAAACAAGCTCATGGCCACTTTGGTTCCCTGTTGGGGTGTGTGAGTGATCCTGTCACTGAAACAGTGTGTGTGTGACACCACAGACCCTGGGAAACTACAGTCCTGTCACTGAAACAGTTTGTGTGTGACACCACAGAACCTGGGAAACTACAGTCCTGTCACTGAAACAGTTTGTGTGTGACCCTACAGAACTTGGGAGACTGTAGCAAGACTTTTTGAGGAGCAAAAACCGGGCAGTTCTAAGGAAACTGGTAACTCAAATAGTGGAATTAGAAGACATATTCCTATATGGCTTCCTCTGTTTTGTGAATGAAGAGGAAAAAGGGGAGAGAAACTGGTTTAAATATTCTGATCTGCTCATCCATTGCCCAGATAAGGTCTTTGCACAGGTGCTGAGTAATGTGCTGGAGTAAGTAGAGAGGAGGGGATGATAGAGAATAATGTATGTATAATATAATAGGGTGTAATACAGTAGGGTGCTGAGTTCCTCTGACTCAGTGGCTGGTGTGTTACAGAAGGCCATATATAGAGTTATATCAATGTGTTGCAGCTTCCTCAGAGCAGGGAGCTTTAATGCTCTGTGAAATTGTCAAATGAGAAAAATTATTGTATGTGCAACTTTTTTTCTTGATGGTCTTGAGCTACAAAGTGCTTTTCAGCAAGAAAAGGCATTTGCTAACCAAGGAATATCCCATCTTTTCTAGGTTGCCTTTTTTCTTTACAATGGAGTGGTATTAGACAGATTTGTGCTGCAAGTCAGCCATCCCCTGTACCTGAAGAATGCCCTGCTGTACCACCCCCAGCTCCGTGCCCAGGCCTGGAGGTACCTAACCTACATATTCATGCATGCAGGGTGAGTACTTACAGCCTGGAGATTCCCCACGGGTCAGGTGCCTCAGAGAGAGTCAATAAAATCAATTCTAACTTGTGTGTGAAAATCTGAAGCTGTTGTGGAGTGTTGGGCCATGAGGGACAAACCTTTGCAGCTCTCTGAGGGGAGAGGGCAACCTGAGGAACTCAACAGATGCTCCTGCTCTTCTCAGCAGTGTTGGGAGCACATCTTCCTCTTACTGTAGATTCCCAAAACTCCCCAGGTTGAAGCCCAGTGTCCCACCCAAGGGGCTGTGCAGGTAGTAGAACAGTCTGAGAGATGCTCGACTGGTATTTAAAAACTACAGGCTGTGTTCTTGCTAGACTGAGGTTGGAAGAGCCACTCCAAAGCCTTGTGCTTGTGACAGTCACCACTCAGAGATTCTGTCCCTCCTGCAGGGACTGAGGTAGTGCCTGGAAGCCAAGGCTGAGCTCCCATTCTGCACACCAGTGTTCTCAAAGGGCTGACAATCTCCATTGGCCAGGTGGACAGAGAAAGGTCCATCTCATGTAAAATGCAAAAGGTGCACAGTAAAATGAATCCTCCTACATTCCTATGTAGCAGACTTGGGGAAAAGAATACAAGGCACGGGGATTCTAACTCTGTTCTAGTCCTCCCAAAAGTCACACAGACTTCGTTGTGTGATGTTTGTGGTGCCATGGTGATGAGTGAGTGTCACAGGGAAATTCATCCCTGTACAAAACACTCTACCCCCCTCAGAGCAGGTTCTCAGATCATTATCTTCACACATTCCTGGCAGATAATTGCAATTTTCTTTAGTTCTGTCATTGAAAAAATTACAGCAAGGAGTCTTTTAGCAGTAGGTTAGAGTTGGAAACTTGCATAAGGACCCTTTTGTTCTTAAATAGAAAGCCTGTATTCCCATCAGTCAAAGTTCTTCTATGAAAGGCCAGAAAGATCAAGCTGATCTTTTTCTTCTTCCACGTTTCTGATGGAAAATAGGCTGATGTCTGTCTCTGCCATGGAATAACTGCCTTGGTGTGTAATTGCCCTGGAGCACAAGATGTGCCCCAGATCTCTGGGTGAAAACATAGGCCAGGACAGACTCCACTGAAGGGAGGAGTAGGGAAAACTTCTTAGAAGAAACTTCTGGACATGGCAACATCCGTACTCTGCACCTGAATCCCTCCCAAGAGTCCATTGGATAGAGGTTTCAACCTCAAGTGGAGACTGATGGGCTTAGATGTGAGGCTGGTTTTCATAGAATCATAGAATGGATTGGGTTGGAAAAGACCTCCGAGATCATCAAGTCCAACCCTTGATCCAACCCTA
>JAWWEV010000044.1:3707379-3726524 GCA_035583235.1 Hafferia zeledoni | reverse complement strand
CATCACGTCCACCCCTTGATCCACCCCTACGGTGATCACCAGCCCAGGGCACTCCGGGCCCTGGGCTGGTGGTCACAGTAGGGTTGGATCAAGACGTGGTGTTGGATCAAGGGTTGGATCAAGACGTGGTGGATTCTCACTCAGTGAGGGTCTGTTTGCAGAGAAGCACCTGCACAAGGACAGTTTTTGCAGCATTTAAATGCCTTCCTGGGACACCTGTGTCCTGCTTTCCTAACCTGTGCCAGGTGACCCTGTCCTGGGGCAGGCAGAACTCTGGCATCCCTCACACTCCCAGATTTTTGTCCCCTCTGTGCCTGGCTCAGGGTGGAACTGCAGGAAGGTGCTGTGCAGAGCACTCGTTGTGGTGATGGATTCCAAGTCCTTTGGCTACACAGCCTTAAAAACAATGGAGAGTCCCCCTGGAACAATAAACCCCGTGATTTATCTGCAGTATGTGGAGTTAAGCTAAATGTTCTTTTATTGCTGACTTCTGTGTGTGAAGGTCCTTTCTTGTGAGGAAAACAGATAAATCTTGGAAAGGTAATAACGTTTTTTAGTGGACACCCATCATTCTCCTCTCGTTTCCAAATGAGGGGATAACACAATGCTATGGGCCTATTGTTATCCTGCTTCCAGCTGAGACTTTTAAATGGAAATGTGGGCTGCTCCTTAATTTACTGCACTGGGTCTTTCTTTCAAGAGCAAGTGGCAGCCAGAAGGTGTTCAGAAGGCAGCAGTTGCTAAGGCCTGGCTGGCTGTGTCTCTAGAAAGATTCCAAAAATGGACAGGCTGAGTGTTGGTCCTGGTGGAGGGAGCTTTGTCAAAGGCTGAAAAGGCAAAGTTGTAAATTCTGCCCTTCTGCTTTCATGAAAAGCAGACGTTGATTATCTGGAGCCCACACATTTGTATCACTGCCATAACTAATGACTTGCATTGATGCTCAGTCCCATTTGTTTGGTCCCAGGGAAGGAGAAAGTCTTTAATAAATCAATGAAATTGTCATTTCAAGAATGACACATTCAGCACTGGCAAAGGGTAATTATATTTTATGGGTTCTTATTGACTGTGGAGCCTTCAAAGCTCTTATCATGATGGGGAAGAGAAGTGAATGGGATTGCTCCTGGGAAGTCTTTTAAGAACAGCTGTGAATCAGAGCAGTCACTTTGGAGTCCAGGATAAACTTTGCTGAGCTCTTACAAAAGCTCCCTTTGAAAAATAAAAGCCAGTGCTTTGTGTGAGAATGTCAGATGCCACCTCATGATGTTGTGTGCCAGCCAAGGCTCCTTCCCTCCCCTCTGGAAAGGGCACTGGGATGCTTTGACTCCTCTCTGTGATCTGTTTGACCTTTGCTGGTTGTTCCTAATAAATTCCTAAGTCCTGTGAACATGCAGGACCAGAATGAGTGCCAGAACAGGACCATGTCCAGTGGCTTCAAAAGTCTTGAGGAAGGGAATAAAAGAACTCAATTTAATGCAGCAGTTTCCTGTGATGACAAATTGAAGTGCTGAGTGTTTTGTGCAGGACAGAAATCTATCTTTGGAGAGAAGTTCAGTGGAAACAAACCCACTGAGATGTCAGGAAAGGGCTGTTTCCTGCAGCATCTTTTCTAGCACTTTTTTCCGGTCCCACTTTAAATTCTCATTTATGGGACTGTTCTGTCATTACTGCATCTCACCAGCAATGTTTTTCTCTGCTGTATATGGGAAATTGCTATGGTAACATGAAAAAAAGGCCAAAACAGTGGAAAAGCATAGAACTTAAACCAAAGATTGCTGGTGGCTGTCTGTGAGCAACCCTTTTCTCGTACAGAACGGGATGTGGATTTTCAAAGCATCAGCTACCTTGCTCTATTTCCCCCTGAAGACACTGACCTTCTGTGTCCTTTAGACTCCCTGCTCTGTAGGCAGACTGGGGCACACAAAAAGCAGGATGCTCTGGCTCCAGGGGGATGTCCCCATGCAGGGAGGTCCCAGCCCTGTGCCCAGGGTAAATCTCAGACACCACCACAGCATTGAGGACCCTGTGCAGGGGCCTGGTGCTGTTGTTACTTCACTGGAAGACCCTGCAGATGGCAAAGGCACAGTTAAATATTGGTACAGAGCTTTGGGAAGTGGCAGGACAGTTTTGTTAAGCAGTATTGATTAGAGCAAAAGAGAACTTGTTCTGAAACTCTTGACTGAGCTCAGGTAGAAGCTGCTGCCTGGAGTCTCCACCCTGAGTGCAGCTCTGAGATCACACCCTGTCCCCAGGCTCAGGTGGCCCTGCACAGAGTGGCAGGGGGGCTTTCTCCAGGAGTTCTCCCAGCCCAGCTTTTCCCATCGTGTTCAACAGGAGTTTTGCCATGGACAGCAGTGGGAACAAGGGCAGGTGAAGAGAGAGCTTCAGTGACAGCCCTGGGCACCTGAGCAGGGACCAAAGCACCCTGTGCTGCCCCAGGGCACCTGGAAGAAGGCACAGCACACACTGTAAAGCAGCACCATGGCACAGGAAAAACTGCCTTGGAACTTCCAGGCTCACCTCATTCTTGACTTCACAGCCACTTCAGGGCAGTGTGATGTGCAAGGAAAGGCTCTGTCATTAGGAGGGGAGAAGAGCAGGTCAAATTTCTCCCTTCTGTTCCAGGCTCTGCTGCCATCTTGCTGCTTTTTTTGACAAGTCATTTAACTTCTTCAAACAAAGGAAAAAAAGAAAAAAAAAAGTCTGACTATGAGCAAAACATTCTACGAGCTCTTAGGCTGAAAGGACCTGGGTGGATATGAAAAAGATAAAAGCAGAAAGGAGGGAAGAAACATCACAGCTCTGGGGCTGATTTTTTTCAGGAACCATTGGTTTTTCCCACCATTACAATCTACTTACATGAAGCAGGTGCTGTTTGATTTTCTTTCCAAGATATTTCTTTCTCTCAAGGGTAGACGAAGAGTTGGAAAAGAGGACAACTGTTGTTTTATCTTGCTGCAGGATAGAACACCTTGGACTCAATGTTGTGCTACAGCTCCTGGTCGGGGTTCCCCTGGAAATGGTGCACGGAGCTGCGAGGATCAGCTTTGTGTACGTCGCAGGAGTGGTGGCAGGTGGGTTATGGTGGCAGGGGGGTGAGGGTGGCAGGGGGGTGATGGTGGCAGGGGGATCATGGTGGCAGGGGGGTGAGGGTGGCAGGTGGGTGACACCTCTGGCTGCCCCAGGTGGAGGAGCAGCTGAAAGTGGTCTGGACTGACTTTTATGTAGGAGAAATGTTCTGTGGCATTTGGGATTAGGAGAAGAGCAGTCACTGATCTTCTGTGCACTGAAATCCTTTTTGGGGGATGGAAGTGGGAAATATGGCACAGTCTGACTCTTGTTTCTATCCAGCCATAGACTCTGTTTAGGAGACCTACTAAAAAAGCCCCAACAACCTCTTACTTTAAACCAGCCTTATTTTAGATGCTTTTCCTGAATGTGGAGGTGATGCTGGTCCTGTGCCAATCCTTCCCCTACTTGTCCCATCAGCTTTCTACAGCCTGAGTAAGCAGGAAGTATTTGGTTGTAGGTTGTGAGCAGTGCACAGAAATCTGGAAAATTCATTTAATCATGAAGCCATGGGGTTTGATTGATTTTCAGTTTGTGCTGTACTGCTTTTATTTATGTTTGGAATTTCCAGCAGTTTGGAGGTGATGGAAGTTAGCTGACAATAGATCAACATCTAATTAAAACAGGAGGAGAGTGTGAGAACAACCAAAAGCTTCAGAGTGGAACTCAGACAATGATTGACTGCCTTAGTTCAGGATTTATGGTGTTGGGTTGGGTTTTTTTCCCAGCTACATAATTTTTTTTTCCATAACGAGCAGATAAAGGCTTTGTAAAATGGGCTGCATTGGGTAGTAATAAATCCTACATTCCAGGAGAGAGACTGTGGAAAGAATAATTGGACTAGGACACAGGACTAGGCTTGGTACAAACACCACACTGTTTAGTGCAGAGAAAGGAATTAGCAGACCAGCTCCACCATCCCTTGCCTGTGATTTTAACAAGCACTGACTGAAGTGGTCCCCAATTTGCAAGTTCCCAAACATCTACCAAACCCTGGGGCTTCACTGATGTGTGTGCATTTGCACCCCCCTGTGCCAGCTGAGGGAACCAGGTGAGCACGAACCTGCTGCAGTGGAGCCCAGGTGAGCACTGCGAGTTTCCAGCTGCCTCTCCCAGAAGGGAGGGAAATAGATATGATGAGGCTCTGGCAATATAAAGGATAACTCAGCTCCTAAACAGTCAGGAATAAACAATAATATGTAGGCATAGGCCCCAACTTTTATGGGGTTTTTCTCATTTGTCTGGCTTTGCTAAAAGACATGTTGAAGCTGAAATTGAGAGGCTCAGTGCAGTGTCTGAGGACTTAACTGCAAGCTCTCATTATTCCTTCCTTTATTGCTCATTAGCATTTTCCTTAATGGCAGTGTTTGAGAGCTGAGCAGTCTCAGGGCCACACAGTGAAGGAGGGAGCTGTCAGCACAGTTGGCTGGTGGAACCCCAGCACTTTCTTGACCCAGAACCAGCTGAGCAATTAGTAAAGAAGTTCATTAGATTATGCACTACCAAGGACTCTCTCAAGATTTGCCAATGTGTCCTTCTCCCATTCTTGCTCATCACAAAGATCTTCATTATCCCTGCCTTGTGACACCGAGTCTGCCTTTGTGTGTCTGAAATTACTCTTAAAGTTGGCAGTGAAAGGAGCTGTGAGCAGGTCCCAGCCTCCCGCTGGGATAAGGAGAAGCCATGTCTGTGTTTGGGTGTATTGTCACTAGAGAGGCCTTTCTGTGCCTGACCTGTCATTTTGCTGTCCTGTGTCCACTGGCCCCATCCAGGTTATTATTTTTAGCTGATTTTTCTCTCAGTTTTACAAATAACAAGCTGTGCTTTGATCAGAGGCCTGTGCTAAGTTACAAGTCCTGAGTTCCTTCTCCCTGTGCAAATGTTTGTCTTGCCAACATGGGGGCTACTTCTATTTTATCTGCAGGTGAGAAACAAGACACAGACATTTGTCTGTCTCCTGCTCCCTTGTTAGTTCAATCAGGACATAAATGCCTTTTTGCAGCACAGGTTTAAAGACATGTTGCTGCCCTGCTTGGCTGCTTTTAAAGTAGGTGCAGAGCCCTGCTTGGCTGCTTTTAAAGTAGGTGCAGAGGAATCAATCAGTCACTGCCTTGGCAGTTCTACAGCACTGAGTTGGCTCCACAAGCCCATCGATTCCCTGTCCTTCCCTTCCTGTGTTGCTGCCCTGCAGCAGCAGCACAAACCAGGCAGCATTGGGGGTGTGGGGCAGGAGGGAGGTGTTTGGCTGCTGGCAGCTGTCCCCAGCCCTTGTTCTGTCCCACAGGGTCCCTGGCAGTGTCCGTGGCTGACATGAGGGCGCCGGTGGTGGGCTCCTCTGGAGGTGTCTATGCTCTTGTCTCTGCTCACCTGGCCAACATAGTGATGGTGAGTACCAGAAGCACTGTCTGACCTCTCCAAAGGGAGCCAGGTCTGGTGGCCCAAAGGGGCTGAAAATAAGGCCTGACCCAGCTGCTGGTCGTTCAGAGCTTCCATTATATCTTGTCTCAGTGGTGTGGTCCTGGAATGGAAGTACTACACTGGGGTTGGTGGCTTGGCACCCTGATGATTGGCAGTTTGCCAAGAGAAGCCAAAGATGTTGGTAATCCAAGACTTATCTGTGTTCTCCAGGCTATCAAGGGCTGCCAAGTGTTTGAAAAGGAGGGGCTGCCTGGCTCTGCAGAAGGTGCAGATCTGTTTCTGCCTGCATGTGCCACACTGTTTTAGTGGGTATCTAAGGAAATGTAGTGTTCAGTGGATTCATGTGCAGAATATCCCTCATCTCCATTTGTAAACCCCAGACTGAACCTGAACCCTGGGCTATCTAGTGGTGCATCTTGTTGCTGTTTCACCTAATGAAATGCTTCCCAAAGGTCAGTAAGGGCAGCAGCATCACTCCTCTAGAGCTGGGAACAGCAGCTCATCCCCAGCCCTCACCAGGTGGTGGCAGAGCCCTGCCCAGCTGCCCGGGGGACTCCTCAGCTGACTCTGGGCAAAAAGGGCTTTGCTGAGAGAGGAGTCGTGTGTGGTGGCACAGGGGTGCTTGTCTGTCCTGTACCAGCAATGTCAGAGCAGAGAAACCATAAAAATGATGCTAATCCTCCTCCCCTGAGTCCTTCCTGAGTGGGAAGATAACGTGGATTGGCTGCAGCAGAGACAGAAGGTCTGTCATGTGGGTGCTGGAGCACATGTGAGTGTGTGGTGGTGCTGGAGTGGAGCCTGGAAGAAAGCCCTGTGCCTGTGCCTGTCTGCAGAGCAGCCCCAGCTCCAGCTGTGCCCCACAATGGTGCTGCTCCAGACAGCCTTTGGAGCAGCTGGAACCAGGGAAATGAGTGATTTCCTGAGCAGGATTGGCCTCCTTTGCCATCTTCAAACTTTTCAGAGCATGAATGAGCTGGGGCTGTTGTCCAAATGAGGACACTTGAGTGGCTGGCAGAGGCAGGGAGTGGAGGAGAGGGGTTAGCCCTGTGCCTGCTGGGGAATTGCCTGCTTAGATACAGTTATTTTCAGTGTGATTTGTGTTCCCTGCCACTGTGCCAAGAAAAGCAGGAGGGAGCTTCCTCTGCCTCACAGCGTGGTAGTGCAGACAGGGGTTTTAACACCACAATTCACAGGCTCACAGTGGGACAGTGGGGGAAATTTTGGGTTGCTTTGGAGGAAGAGGCTCTTACAGAGGTGTGTGGAGAGTCTTCACCAGTTGCCTTCCCAGACTTCTTAAAACATCACAAAGGGTCTGTCATTTCACTACTCATTGGCCTCCTCCAAACCCGTTAAGCAATTGCTACCTCAGCATCTGTGTTTCCCTATTATCCACTGCCCCTCTTCTCAGCTGAAATCACTTGTACTGCTTTTCTATTTCTGATGGAGGTTTGGGGTTGGGATTTTTTGGGGTTTTTTGTTTGTTTGTTTGGTTGGTTGGTTGGTTGGGGTTTTTTTTTGCTTTTCTTTCCCTCCCTCCTCTCTCTGTGCTCACTTCTTGTCTAGATGTGATTATGAAGCCACTCTGGCTGTTTGCTGGCCAAGCACAGCCTGGCAAAGGTGCTCCTGGGTGTGCTGGGACAGGAGGGGCTGCTCCAGGGAGGGTCTCTTGAGCCCACTGTTCCCCTGTGCTTCCTGGTAATGAGATGGAATGGAAACACTCCTGCTTGTGAAAATAAATATTCCTGGAATTAAATACACAAAATAACCAACAGGGTGGAGCAATAAAGCTTGTCACCCCGAGGAAAAGGGAGAGGGGAGGAATTCAGAGCAGCTACATGGAAATGAAAACAGAAGAAGCAGCGCAGTATTAATCAGCCTGAGCTCAGAGCTTTCTGACTGGGTTAGTTTTCTCTGTGGAGAGAGAAAATGAGTTACTTGTTTTGTAGAGATTGCATTTTTGCAGTCCCAGAAGTAATTTACAGACAGATCCCACATCAAACCTGAATATGTGTAATACATATTGCTAAATATTTCTTCAGCAGGCTGAAGAGTCACTGGGTGCCATTAAAGTTAGGCTGAGGAGTTTACAAGCATTTTTTTTTTCATTATTCCTTCAGTGGGATGAACAGGGAGTTTTTCACAGGAGACCTGACTGTCTTGATATCTCAGACTGCTTTCAACAGGCAAAATTTGATTTAGTCACTGACAATAGTAACATGTGAGTTCCCAAAACATGATCTCTTTTTCTGCTTGAAAACTTTGTGCTAGTGAGAAAGGAGGAATTTAAATATTTCTCCTGTGATTTCTGGTTGTCATTCAGAAATTCTTATTCTGCTGTAGTGATTAGTGACCAAGCCTGAAGACAGAGGAGGCTGAATCCAGGATTTCTTATGGCACTGTTTCCTTGATAGGCTTTTCTTGAGGTCCTTATTACTTCTCTATGCTCTGCCAAAGGTCTGAGCTGCAGAATCTCATATATCCTTTATGGCTGTGGCCTCTGGGACTGACAAATCTGTGCGTGGAGAGGTGGGTGGAGAGCACAGATCTGGATGTAACATCCAGCTTTGGATGCAGCACCAGCTTGTTTTCCTTGTCTCTCTTCCAGAACTGGTCAGGAATGAAGTGCCAATTCAAACTGCTGCGCATGGCTGTTGCCTTGATCTGTAGTAAGTACCACACAGTCCTTGGCATGCAGGCAGTCCTGCTTTGTTTGTCCTTGTCCTACAGTTCCTGCTGATCCACAGAGTTCTGACTGTGCAGCAGTTTTGGTGGGAACTTGCAGCTGGACATTCTGGCAGCGGGATCCACATTGCTCCCAGTGCAGGTTTGGGCTCCCAGCACAAGCCTTTGTAAAGGAGGGTTTGTCATTAACCAGCAGCTGGTGGTGTTTGTGGAGATGTGGGACTTAAACATCTTCTCTTTGGATTCTCAAACACACAATGCTTTTGTAATGAGAGTGCTTGGGTTTCCTGGAGCCCTTCCTATTCATTGTGGCATCAGCATTATACACACATTAATGAATTATCTTCTAGCCATATCCCCAGGGTGGCACAAGGGAAACTGAGCTGTGTGTCCATCACAAACAATTGTATTCAAATTCCAACTCAGTTTTCTACCAGTTTTGGTATAAATTTGGGGAGGTGAATATTCCCCCACCTGCTACACCCCCACAAACCCAGAGCACTTCCCAGGCACTGTGGAGAGCTCATGTCTCTGCACCACAGCCCTGACACAGCCATGGCTTCCCAGTGCTCCCCAGGCAAGGCCATTTCTCCCTGTTTGTCTCCAGGGCTGCAGTGCTGCCTGCAAGATGGACTTAGACAATTAATTTGTGTTTTCTTCCTTGCTGCAGTGAGCTTTGAGTTTGGCCGAGCCGTGTGGCTGCGGTTCCACCCGTCAGCGTACCCGCCGTGCCCCCACCCCAGCTTCGTGGCCCACCTGGGAGGGGTCATGGTGGGAATTACCCTGGGAGTCGTCATCCTGAGGAACTATGAGCAGAGACTGCAAGATCAGACTTTGTGGTGGATCTTCCTTTCTATTTATGTCGTTTTTGTCTTGTTTGCCATCTTCTGGAACATCTTTGCCTACAGCCTGTTGGATCTAAAGCTACCTCCCCCTCCCTGAAAACACAGGACAGAGGACTTGGGAGTGGAAATCATCTGCCAGCTGTGTTTCATGAATGGAGATGGAGCATATATTTTTGTATTTATCTTAGGGGAGGATGATTCTTCTGAACACAAGTGTGTGCTGGAGGAGATGCTTGAAGATCTCATGGAAAGATGGGCTGCTCAGTCTGTCACAAACCCAGCAGGTTCTGCAGTCCTGGCTGGCCATGCTGGGCAGTTTCTGCCCTGCCCCTGGGCACCCACTGCTGGGGTTGTTGGCACACACCAACATCATGTAGGAGGTATCTGTGTTCTCCAGGTCAGTGCTGGAATTATGGCCAGTTGTTGGGTGAATCTCCTCAGTGTTACTGAACACTAAAAGGGAATAAGAGCAGACATTTATTAATTAGAGACTCACATGGTTCTCACAAGGCAGCTTGGGTCTGGTTTCTATGGACACATCTGACTGTTCAGCCATACTAGTGCCACTGTCTAATTACTTGAATGGTTCCTAAGGTATTTTAGCCTATGGTGAAACTTGGCTTGCACAACTTTCAAAGGAATCAGCAGAACTTGATCACACAAAGTGATGGAGACTGGTCTTCAACTACAGGTCAAATGAAATTGCACTATAAACGTTGGGAATCTTAGAGTGTTGTGGACACCCAGCCAGAGGAGACTTACTGTGCATGTTTCACTTGATTTTAATTAATTATTCCCCCCATCCCCAGCCCACTGTGACAAGAGGGTGTGGCTGTGGTTTCTTTTTTGAGGGATGAAGCAAATGAGGGCAAATGTTCATTTGTAGGTTTATCACAGGACAATCAGGTGCTGGTTTTTTTCTCCCTTTATCTCTGGCCACCCTGACCTAACAAGGTCTCAACTCAACCTAGCAAGGATCTCAACTCTTCCAGCAGGTTCTTACTAGAAAAGTGGGACCAGGATCACCTGTAGCAGCCCAGGGTGGGAACTATCCAGCCTTTACAGCCATACAGTCCTTTTGGGGCCAAGTCCACTGAAGGCAGTGGAGTTAAATCAGGTTGTGCAGTGCTGGTTTCCCACAGGAGTGGACAGAGTGTTCTGGTGCTACAGTGATCATTGTCAAATGAATAAAACTGGTTTTAAGGTCACTGCTAAATTTTGAGGGTGCCTCTTCCTGAGGCAGTGGATGTTCAGGAGCTCCAAACAAGAGTTAGTTGCAATGATGCCTTTTTCTCTAACACTGGCCAAGCCCAGGTTTGGGCAGTCTGTACCTGGGCTGTGGCACAGCCCATGCAGGTGCCTGCAGTGACCTGGGGACCACAGGGGAACATCTGTGGCACAAGCAGTGCCTACAGGTCCTCCTGTCTGTAAGGTGCTTATTTTGCTTGTCACTTCAGAGAGCTGCCAAACTACAGTCCAGGAATGTGGGTGCCCTCCTTTTCTCTCCCCTTTACCCACCTGTTTGATGGTCTGGATAAAGCAGCCAGAAGAGTCTCTCCAGACAAGCTCCTCTTCTCCTGTTTTCCCTTTTCCTACTGGTGCCCAGAGCCTTCCACAGCACATCTCACAGGCCCTGTGGCAGTTGTGTTTGCTCTGCAGCAAAATGTCTCTGTCGTGGGCATTACTTTCTCAGCTGTGTTATTTGTGCTGCCATATGATACCATAAGTTGGTAGGAGTCTGTCCTTCTACAGGGCACATTCACAAGTGCTTATCAGCTGTCCCCTTCTTTGCCTCTTGTGGGAAAATAGCTCTAGTTTGAGGGGTGAAGTTCTGCTCCCACAGAATGCACTGGTAAAAATTCTGCTGCCTTGGGGAAAGGAAGTGGGGAGAAAATAAATGGAAAAAGCCTTACCTGAAAAGAAACAATTTTTGCCACTTTTGTGTACAGAAATGGGATTTCTGAATGTGACTGCGTGGCCAGTGCAGAGCTCGTGGGCCCTCAGACCCAGGAGCAAGAGGAAGAGATGAGAGTCAGAGCTGCCTTCGTTTTGGAGAAGGGGATCTGCTCTCTGTGCCATCTTAGCTCTGCAGTTGGGGTCAGATCCAAGCAGTCAGGAGTTCCCAAGGATTGTTCCAGGTGCTGGCCCTGGCAGTGTTGGAGCAGTGGATCCCCCTGGGAGCTGCAGGAGGGCAGGGAGCTGGGCAGTGGTGGCAGAGACAAGCTAACAAGTAAGATGTTCCTTTCCTCACCTTTTGCTAAGCCTTTCTGATTAAAGATGCCTTTTAACAGAGGTGACCAGGAATGGGAGTTCCCCTGAAATTTTAGGAAAACTTTTAAAATTTAGGTAGAAATTTTCAATTGTAAAAAAAATCTCCCATACTATTTTGCCTATAATTTACCAGAGTACAATATGCACCAATGGACTTTTATTTTTGCTTTCTCAGCCGAAAGCTACTTAATACCCATCAGTTTCTCCCCAGTGAAGGTTTCTGTGCCATACAGCCCAGTGTGTCCTCTGAGGTGAAGCAGCACAGTACAAATGGAAAAGCCAGCAGTTTCTTCATCAGCCTGCTCATGACCAGCATGCCTTTGCTCTGCTCAGGGGCAGGAGGGAGCTGAACAGAGTCATCCAGACACCCTTCTCTGTTCCTTTATCCACAGATCAATGTGGTTTACATGAACTGGTTGCAAACAGCTCTGAGGCTGAGCTTATCACTTGTTCTTTTAAACTGTTATTCTTCTTTCTGACTCCCATCCTGTGTCCCCACACCCTGCCTGAGCAAGTCTACAAACAGCCCTGGGGATCAGAATGGCCAGACTTTAAAGCAGTGTTAGACTTATTGTGAGTGAAGAAATTAAACCCTCTCACATTCCTGCTCATCAGAGCTGAAATCTCTCCCCATTTATGGAGCAGGTTTTCTGCTAAGAATTGATCAGCCCATGGAGTCAGGAGTACACAAAGCTTTTATACTCCTTTTTTTAATCACTAAAATTACAGTGTGAAAACTTGTTAGGTTTCCACAGAGTGTCATGAGCTCTAGTTGTGTTATTTTCTAACACAGCCAGGAGTGCCACAGAGCTGGGAGCAGCCAGGCTCTCCCATTACCTCCAGATGTCCTTGGAGCTGCTGGCTCGTGTCAGAGCCGGAATAGTCTCCATCCTGCTCCTTTGTGGTTCCAGCTTCTCACAGCCAGCAGCGTGTTCCTGAAGGAGTGTCCTGCTGAGGGGCTGGGTTTGGTGAGTGTTACGGTTTCATTTCAGCCGCTACCAGGGTTTGACATGGGGCAGATCCGAGTCCAATCACCCTCCCAGGGTGCAGGGCTGGAGCAGAACTGTCACCCACTACAGGTCCGAACAGTCGCTTTGTGCACCTACAACAAAGCAGCGGTTTCTATGCCGGGGTTCCCTTCAGAGGGCACCCTGCAGGAGGGGGCCAGCGAGGATGGGGCAGGAGCGGTGCGGGAGCCGCGGTGAGATGTGCGGCTTCCAGGGACACCTGCCGGCAGGTCGGGATCGGCTCCTGCCTCTGCACAGGTCGGGATCGGCTCCTGCCCTTCCCAGGACAGGCGGGAGAAGGGGCCAAGGCAGCCTTGGGGAGTAGGAGGAGAAAGGATGAGAACCAGGTAGATCAAAGTCCACGGTGTTTGCAAATGGCACCTTTTATTCCTACCTGCTTGGAGACAGGTAAAGATTAATTTTACACACATTGGTGGGAACAAGAAGGAAGAGGGAGAGAGTTGTGATGCAGTGATGGGAGGGGAAGTTACCAGAAACTGTCTCTGAGTGAGGTGTAGCAGAGTTGTAAAAATGCTGATGAATTTATTTTTGCTGAGTCCTTAAGGCAACATCTTGTGTCACTTTTCCCTTGTCAGATGAGGAGGAATCTTAGCACTTATGTGGCATATTGTGATTTTTCACTACTTGTTCCTTTGGCAGTGGGAAGTATGTGATCAACAGGGAAGGGGGAGGCTGGAGAAATTGTTACTAGAAATAAAGCTGAGGGATTCTGCATCCCAAGAGCTGCTCCTTCTGGTGGATCATACTGCCCATGTGCTTTGGATTAGATTAGACCATTTCAATTTGAACTGGGCTATGAAGGATGAGCCTGGCCCTTCAGAGCTGGTACCAGTGGGACAGCTCAGTCTGCCCTTGGGGCTGCTGCTGTTTGTGCCAAGATTTCGTGCATTTTGCAGCTCTGTGAAAAAGAATCACACTTGAGACAGAAACCAAGCTTGTTTAAGGGTAAATGTATTTTTAATGTCACCATTAATCACTGGGTTTTAATTGGAAAAAGCTTCCTAATGAGGTATTTCTGAAATGCCAGTAGGAGCACAGAAAATTTGTGTTTCAGGGTACTTTAAAACAGAGAGCACAAAACATTCTCTAGGCCTGACTTCAGTAGCAAAAGTACCTTATTTCCTGTGAGCTCAATAGACACGTTGTCACTGACTCTCTCCTGACTCCCCCACAGTGTCTGTTTAGTGTGCAAATAAAGCCAGATTTATGCAGCTTTCCTTTTGCTTACACTGCTAATGCTGACAACACACCCAACTGTTAAACACAAAGCACTAAACTATGTAATTTTCTGCCTTAAAATACTGAACAAATGATACTTTCCCGTGAAGGGCTAGTAAACAAAATGATACTTGCAAGGTAAGATGCTATGGTACGTTTCCAAATATTTTTGTATTGTGTACATTCTGTATATTTTTGTTGTAACAATATTATTTGAGCGCAGAATCCATTAAATTTTTTTTGATGGTGTTTTTCTGTTTGTTTTCTGTTTCATTTTTCTTTTCTTTTTTTTTTTTTTAATAAAACCGAGTTGTTCTGTATCACATGCCAAAAACCAAGCAAGAAGAAACTTTCAAGGACAGTTTTGTAAGTTTGCCTGCAGTTAACACATTATTTAACAAGAGAGCAATTGGTTTGGAGCTCTGCAATGGAATCTGCTAATAATGACACAGGTAACTCATTTTTATGTCTGTCTGAAAGATAAAAGGGAGAGTGAACTGCAGCTTCATTTCTCCCTGGGATATAATGAGGATGCAGAACCACCTTGGGAATTGTATGGAAATTCAAGTCTTGTCCCACCTTTTGGCAGCTTTGGTGCAGCAGTGACCTCAGCACTGCAGGAAGGTGACAACCAAGTACATTAATCTATTTAAATTTTGGGTTTGGGGAGGAGGGTTGTGCTCCTTTAACATCAGCCTCTACTAAGTGCCTTCAAACCTCAGAGCCAACACGTCCTGGGCTCCTGCATCAATAGTGGAAACAACATATCCAGAAATTTCCACCAGTGGGGAAGGGGGAGGCTTATTTTGAAAAATATTTTATGTTTTTGCTGGGATTTGCTGGGTTAAAGTGGAACTTTACGGGGATGATAATATGATTAATTCATTTACCATGATCTATCCAGATGGTTTTGCTTCTTTATTAGAACACAATAGCCAGATCTTAATGATTACACATGATCATTTTAAAGTTATTTAAAATATTTAAAACACTGAAATGCTTGTCAGGTCAGGGTTTTTTTAATGTAGTGACTCTAAAAAACAAATGTCATGATTTCCTCAGAACAGGAGCAAGTCAGTTGGAGAATCTGGTAAGCACTAAAAACTATGCAGGAGTTGGTATGATCTGATACTCACACATTAAAAAAGCTCATACTGCTTCATCTAAAAAAGAGAAAAGGCAGGTGAAACTGCAGCTTGGGTTTGACTTGGGTAATAATTTTAAATATAAATTAAAAATCCTGCAGTAGTTGCACAGAAGGAAATAATTATTTATACATAAGACAATTCTAAGCCACTGCTGTTTCTCTCATGAACTCCTCAAGGACAGTCACCACGTTTCTGGCTTCTGGCATCTCTGCATGTTCCACCTTCACAACCTTCAGGAGGATGTCTCCACTGCCACAGTTCCTCAGGAACAGGTAACACTTGAACAGGGCATAGTGGTTCATCTCAGCCTGGCGGATAAACCTCTTCAGGTTGTTGATGTCTTGGATGGCCTGGGAAAAGAGAGGGAATTTTCTTATCCTTCCACATGGAAAGAAAACATCATGTGGAAAATGATAAACAGCAGGAGAAGCAAAAGCATTTCCAACAGCAATTTTGTATTACTACTCAAGAGTAGGGTAAGAATTGAGTCCTGCCCTTGATGCACATTATTCCTGCTACTGTAATGATGCAAAATGTGTGGAGACAACTTGGTGTGCCCAAACTTGCAGCAAGAATTCTCTTGTTATGGCAGCTCAGCTCAGAAGTGGTAACTACTGAACCCATGTTACCAGTTACATGATACTGTGTGTGCACAGCTCCAATTAACAGTATTTTAAGGGGGGGAGATTGAGAAAACACCTTTGGAGCATTCACTGAAAAAATTTTCAGACTATTTTACAGCTGTCAACTGCAGTAAGTCAGGCCTCAAATTCAGAGTTAAACACTAAACGACATATAGACACTGTAACCTGCAACTTTTCTTTGCTGCAAGAAGAGTATTTGCTGCCTCAGCAACCCTGATGTCTCCTTCAAGTCTTTAACATACATGAACATGTACCTTCAGTTTGAAGTTTTCCAAAATCTGCCGGAAGAGAAATGGATTTCCACCCTCAGCACCATTGACAAAAGCCTGCATCCAGTCCTCACAGAACCTGTTGCTTCCTGTTACATGCTCAGGAACACAGGGAAAAGAGAGGAGAGCAAATGAGCTCAGTGTAAATATACAGCTGCATTCACTCTCATATAACAACTGATAGTCACGTACCTGGGCCAGGAAATAAGTTTTAAGGAAAAACAGGACATGTGGAAAAGCAAAGCAAAACCAGCTACAGTGATTACACAAACTCTGTTATGATTGTTGAATCCCTTTTCACAACATTTATCAAAATCACAACAGGGGAAAAAAAATGTTTTGCAGATTCCCTGAATTGTACCAATCATACTTTCATACGATTTCAATGATGGATGTTATTATGGAGCATTTTCCTCCCAGAGTTCCAGAGTGTCTGGTGTGACAAACCACCCTGGTTTGGAAAGGTGTAGTTTCCAGGAAGAATCCAAACTTTATGGGCATGAACCTACAAGCTTATGAGTATCCCCAGCTGCCTGTGCCCTCCCAGCTCTCAGCAGGACCCAAGAGCAGCATTCCCAGCTCTAGTCCCACCTGCATTGTGGAGCTGGGGCTGGGCTCCACTGCAGTCGATCACCAGCGCCTTGTGCTGCTCCTCCGTCATGGCGATGCACAGGGAGGTCATGGTGCCCTCCTGGACGAGTCCCTGCAGGCTGGCAGCTGCCAGGAACCTGGCACAGACAGCCCTGCTGAGCTGCTGGAGCCCCCACAGCTCCTGAACAGCACAGGGGCTGTCACACACAGGAGCCAAGGCACTCACAGCTCCCTGGCTCTCAAAGCATCCTTACCTGCGGATGTCCCTTTCTGTCCTCTCATCTGCATTTGTTACTTCTACAGGAGTGTAACTCAAAGCCTTAAAACAAACAAAAAGAGAAAACAATGGAAAAAGCTGGATGCAACTTTGCTGTTGCTTTTGTTGCTATATTGCAGGTATGAACAATAAATACATAATGTGGTGCTTTAAAAACTGCTCTTTTCAAGGCAGTACTCCATGTTATAGTCATTGCAGCTGGTTTTGTACTCAGGAGAAATTCAGCATTTATACTGTGAGCTATTCCATCCAAAGCCTCCTCAATCTCAAGGACTAGAGCTAGGATTAACTTATTTTATATTTCTAGTTAATTAAACAAGGCACATATACAATATAACACCCTTTTTGTTCAGAGGAATTATAGCAGGGACAGCCTGTTCAGGCTACTTGTAATTTTCTCATTCTAATTTCAATATGGACACTACTAGATAATTTAAAATGAGTTAACTATAGAAATTGATGGAAAAAATTGTTATGTGTTTCCTTAACAAGAAAGAAGGAATTAAAAAAGAAAAGAAAAAAAAAAGGAAAAAGGGGAAAAATTAAAGAAGTTTTTAATTTCCTCCTGCTAGAAAACACAAGAAACATTTTAAGCATGTTGGAGTCACTGAGATGCCTTCTGAAGGTTTTCAGTTAAGCAGTTTTAAACACACTTACAGCATGTAACAGAGAGGCCAGTTTGTCCTGGAAGAGCTGCACCACCCTCTGGATGGGGCAAATGGCATCCTCAAACCAGCTCCTCAGGTAGGGGCACACACAGCTCTCCAGGGCTTTTTGCTGTGACAAGTTGAAATGTTAAAACTTTAACTACAAATTAGATTTCTGCACAAATAGAAGCCTATTATTTTTCCATGCAATCTGAGATATTTGGGTGTCAGAGCCTTCTTAATCCTAAACTGCAGTGAACTAAAATAATGAATCTGATATTTCAAGGCACACTTTATCAGCAATAAAAGGCTTTGCATTTTAAGAAACAGCCAGAACTGTAATGTTTTGGTATATACTGAGCAGAGACACAAAAAATCCTTCCTTAACATTCAGGTGGGGCAAGAATTGAGGTGGAATCAATGACTTCCCTGTAGACCATTACCTTTTATTGGTCATTCTTCTCTCCAAAGTGACCTTTAGGAGATTTATGACAGGCACAAAAAAGCCCCCCACTTTTTTTTCCTTTCAACTTGTGTGGTTGAGAGCACTTTAAACATTCATTGTCACTGCAGTGAATCAAGTATCTCCCACAGTGTTTTACTGGTACCTAAAACACCCATTTTGGCTCTGCAGACTAAATCTTCTGTCTTAGCAATTAATTTGGGTAAATACTAATTTTCACCACTTAAAAAAAAAAGTTAGGCTTTACCTCCAAATCAAGGTTTATCTTCAGACTTTGAATGTATTTGTCCAGCTCAAGTCTGAAAGTATCTTCTTAAGGAAAATAAGATGCATCAGTTAAGACTTGCATTTTTCCCTTTCAGTCTAGGCTGTTACTGACATTTTCAGTTACTGGAGGGTCTTCACAAACGAGCTCATTTCAAGCAGAAACAGACAAAATTACAAGATAATTTTTACATCATCTCCCTCTCCACAAAGGTAAAGAAAGTCAAAGGTAAGGATATAGTTCCAGACCTTTCTCTGAGCCACCTAAGAAACAAACCACATATTCTGGAGCATTGATGTCTGATTCCAGTGTTGCCATTTCTAGAAGATTTTCTTGTTGGAAACGACAGTAGTAACAACCAACTTTGCTTTCTGGTATGCTATGAAAAAAAAAATATTCCAGAGACACCACAATAAATAAGTGCAAAAGGCAAACATACATGATTTCTGAGAGAATTTTCACCCACTGGCATTCGTGGCTCCCATGGTCATATATAAAGTTCTTAGATCTTTTTTCTCCTCTGTGGTGTGATTAAGTAGTTTAAAAGGAAATAATCATAAACTTATGCAGTGTCTTAAATTATTTGCTACAATATGTTTCTCAAAGCTACCTAAAAAAGGAAAGTGCCATTGTGTAAGGCTGTTACTGACAGCAGCAGTGAAGGGAGATCACAGAATCAGGATTAAACCCAAGCAGCAGCAGACAGGCAAGATGTGCTGTGCTGTCAGTGATCCTTGCAGCTTTTCATCCCCAAATAATCTTAAACATTTACCTGAGCCCCACAGAGGCCACACTGCCCATCCCTTCAAACAGGGCCCCTTTACTGAGACGCTTGGCAAGGAAACTGCGCAGTTCTGTCTCTGCTTCAGCTGGTAAGTTGGTGTCCAGCAAGGAGAGGCTTTGAAAACAAGAAGAAATTGTTATCAAAACCCAAATGTTACTGTTCTGTTTGCCCTGGAGCAGAACCTGCCCCTGGCAGGGGGACCCCTGTGATCTCTCTCTGACTTTGGGCCCATCAGGAGCAGGCAGAGATTTGCCCTCTCACCAGGAGGCTGGAGCTGTGTCTGCTCATTCTGACCAACCCAGCAACCACAGGCAAGTCACTGCCCTCCTTATTCCTGTTTTCCCGCTTGTAATACAGGGTTTATGGAAAGGTGCCCATTGAAAGTTAATTAATTTTTGCTATCTGTTGCCTAAGCAAAGACCTAAGCCAACACAGACATAGGAAGTAGCAAAGAGATTGGCTGTGGCACTGAGTGCCATGATCTGGTAAAGGGACTGGAGTTGGACCAAGGGTTGGACTTGATGATCTC
>JAWWEV010000044.1:3681823-3707279 GCA_035583235.1 Hafferia zeledoni | reverse complement strand
ACCCCACTGTGATCACCAGCCCAGGGCACTCCATGCCCTGGGCTGGTGATCACAGTGGGGTTGGATCAAGGGTTGGATTTGATGATCTCAGAGGTCTTTTCTAACCCAATCAATTCTATGATTCTAAAGAAAAGAGTTCATTCTCAAAGACAACAGTTTAATACACTATTTGAGCTCTGTAGGTGTGTCCATCCCCCAGGTATCCCAGAAGAGCACAGGGGACCTCACTCCGTGCTCAGGGGGGTTTGTGCCTTGCTGGCCCTGACAATGACCTGACTATCCGGGTGGCTCCAGCCCGGGTGGCCCCGCAGGTGCTTTACCTGAAGTCCTCGGGGCTGGGGGTGTGTGCGCCGGGCCCGTCCCCATCCCCGCCGGCCGCTCCGGGCGAGCACCTGCAGGAGGGATGGCAGGGTCGGTGTGACAGCGGGACACGGACACAGAGAGCACGGGCAGGGAGTCGCGGCGTTATGGGAGGGGGAGAATCTCATCTGGGAGAGAGGAGGGGGGAGTACAGGGGGCTCCGGGGGCCGGCGCTCACCTGCGGTAGCCGTACAGGCCGTGGTAGGTGAGGCCGTGCCGCTCCGGCCGCCGATCCTCGCCCGCTCCCTCCTCGCTGCTCTCCAGCTCCCGCTCATCGCCGTCCGCCAGCGCCGGCAGCATCGCGGGCCGGACCCGACCCGGGACCGGGAGCGGGACCGCCTGTCCGCGGGGAGCGGCCCCGGAACCGCCGGGAGACGGCCGGGAGCGCCGAGCCCAACCCGGGGCCGGCCAGGGGAGGAGCGTTCGGAGCGAGGGCTGGGGCGGCGGGAGGAGCCTCGGGAGGAGCCTCGGGAGGAGCCTCGGGAGGAGCCTCGGGAGGAGCCGCGGGAGGAGCCGCGGGAGGAGCCTCGGGAGGAGCCTCGGGAGGAGCCTGGGGAAGGGCCGCGGGAGGAGGTGTCGGAGCAGTTCTGGCCCTACAAGGCCCCGGTGTGACCCCGGCCGCGGCAGCTCCGGTTCGTGTCAGGCTCACCAAAGTGCCCGCAGTGCCCGTGCCAGCACACGGGACACCTCAGCAGCTCCTCACTGACCTGGCGGGGCACCCGCGCTAAGCGAGTTTGGGAGAACCACGGAATGGTTTGGGTTGGCACGGACCTTAAAGGTGACCTCAGTTCCAGCCCTTTCCCGTGCCGGATTAGCCGTGCTGTTTCTAGAGAGCTGTGCCTCTGAGACACCGGTGTTCTCTGTTAAAGCATCGCGTCTCCTGGCTCAGCCTAGTGGCTCCGGGCACGTTGGAGAATCGGAGGCGCTGGGAAGGAGCTGGAAGGAGCTCTGAAATCCCACAGGGCAGGGCAGGGTCACCTGGGGCAGGCGGGTTTGGGGTTGGGAGGTCCGAGGGAAGGGCACCCCACGCCCTCCCTTGTGCTGCCGAGCACCCTGGGGAGCAGCTCCGACCCGCAGCAAAGCCACTGAATTAACAGACAATCCAATAGAACAAAAACCTTCCTTTTATTCAGCACTGGGAACACGGGGGATGACCGCACCAAACACATGTTCAACAGACCTTTTGTGTTTCCAGGTTTATATACTTTAGTTACAGCTGAAACCAACACCCCTCCCCAAAGCTCAGCAGGTTATTTTGGGTGACTGAACAGCTCCAATGGGCTCCTCCTACCTCTGCAGCTCTGTATTTCCTTTAACTAAACAATGTTACAGCTTCAGGTCTCTAACCTGGACAGGTTTGCTGATTTATTTCTTACAGTTCAGCCTCAAATCTAAACCGGGTTTTTGGTTTATTTCTTAAAGTTTATCTTCCAGCAACAGGGTTAAATTCCCCTTTGCCTAGAGCTGTGATGGGTAAGAGAACTGGCAAACTTGGCTAAAGCTAAAAACAAAAATTAATACAAAATACAAAGTTAGTACAGGTATGATTAAAAGTTGGTTAAAACTTGGTTGTAACAATGCCAAGGTCATGGGTTCAGTCCCCTGTGTGGGCCATTGACTTGAGTTGGACTCGCTGATCCTTGTGGGTCCTTCCAACTCAGAATAGTCTGTGATTCTCCTGCCTGGAAAAATTAATTAAAACCATATGATTTTGTGGAGAAAGGTTAACATTGATTTTCTTGAGGGGTCCCTGTATCATTAGCTATTAGGAGGAAGTTCTTTGCTGTGAGGGTGACAGGCCCTGGCACAGGTTGGGCAGAGAAGCTGCTCTTGCCACAAGAGGTGTGTTCTCCAAAGGGATAGGGGGTGTCATCTGCTCCTTTATTGGTTGTGAAGGATCCCCCACACACCAGGTGAAGGGTCTCCTTTGTTCACAGAGACCACCACGTATCGAAGAAGCCTTTGTGCACAGGGGCCTCTGCGTGTTTATTTTAAGTACTTGGTATTTTCCCTCCCTGTCATAAAAGGCCCTCAGTGCCAGGTCCTGACAGTACCTGGTACCTCACAATCTTCATGGTATGCCTATAAATTTCCTATAAAATCACAGCAATATCAAAACAAACCCTAAACAAAGAGATCCTATTCTAACACAACTAATCTTGCTTGTATAAGACCGTGTTATTTTATTTCTCACACCATTGCTCTGTGACTCCCCCCGGGCCAGGCCGCGGTGTCCGCATGGGACAAAATGGCGGCGGGGCCGTGAGGGGGCCCGGCGGGGTCACGTGCGCGCCCCGCGCGGTGCATTGTGGGAGCGCGGGGGCGGCGGCGCCTGAGGGGAGCGCGGCCGCCATTTTGTGCCGCTCTCCCGGCTCGGCTCGGCTCGGCTCGGCTCCGGCACGGCCCGCACCGCCCGCTCGGCGCTCCTGCTCTAGCTCGGGGCCGCCGCCGCCATGGGCCGTAAGAAGAAGAAGCAGTTGAAGCCTTGGTGCTGGTATCCTTGTGTGTGGGCCGCGGCGGCTGCGGGGGGCTGGGTGGGGGAGCGGCGCGGCCTGGCGCGGTCGCGGCCCGGCCCGGCCCGGCCTGTCTCGGGACGGGGCTGATCTTTGTCCTCTCCCCCGCTGCGGTTTGTCTCGGTGCTTGGCCCCGCTCTGTGCCCGTGCTCCTCGGGGTGGGGCCGATCCGTTCCCTTTTTCTGTCCCCTCGCCGAGGCCTCACCCGCTCCCCAGGCCGGGCCGGGCCCGCGGCGTGGCCGGGCCGGGGGGAGAGGGAGAACCGTCGTTATCCACTGGGAGAAAGGATGTTAAAACCGACAAACCCCTGCTGCTAATAAACATTCAAGGAGCGGGGCGGATGTGGTTAAAAGAGAGCTTTTGAAAACTTATTTCTTTTGTGTGTGTGTGTGTGGCCGAGGAGGCTTTCACATTTATAATTGCTGTATCACAGTCAGGTGTAATTTCTCAGTGTCCAGAAATACCGGTGGATTTTTCTTCGATTGTCTATTGGGGGTTGATTACAGATTAACCTTTCCTCTCTAAAATGTTTCTGCTCAATCTAAAAGTATTTAATAAAGCAATTCACAAGCTGCTCTGAGATATTTTCCCATTTTGTGTGGAAGGTAACCATGTTTCTGTTTTAGAAGAGACACATTATGTTAACAATGTTAATCTTGTTTAATAACGACTAGTAAATGTGTATTTGGCCTGGGAAGGTTGCGGAGGGTTTGCTGAAGCACCAACACTGCCCTGCAGGAAGGAAATGCAGTTTTGCTGCTTCTGTTACAAGATAGCCAGAAAGCTCTTATTTAAAATACTTGTGTTTAAAAGCAGACAATTCTTTAATGAGTGCAGCAAATTATGCAGTGTCAGAGGAATTGACTGGAAGAGGAAAGGAATTTTTAACTAAGACCTTTGTTCTCTTATGTTTGTTCGTTACTGATACTTGTTACTAAAGAGACGCTTGTGAGTCTTTAGCATAACTTGCCTTTTGCTGATCTCGAGTCTGTTTCTCCTTCAATGCCCTTCCAACTTTATTTTAATCCACACCCTTGAAGAGGAGAGAGTCCACTTGAAAATAAGTAGGACTTGAAAACCGTGTGGCAAAGAACACAGAATTAAATGATGGTTTTGATTGCACACAGTTTTGTCCCTGTCTGAAGAGGGAAAAGCTCCATCATGGTTTGGTTTCAGACATCCATGAAATATTTATCACTTTGAATGCTCAGAGACACTTCCTGTGCCTTTCTTTTGGTTCAGAAAACAATCAGACTGGTGCTAATTGCCTTTGTTTTATCTAGAAGGTCCCTTTCAGGATAAATGTTTCCTTAACAGTCTTCACTAGGTATTGCAATAGGGATTTTGATGATGAGAAAATCCTGATACAGCATCAAAAAGCGAAGCACTTTAAATGCCATATATGTCATAAGAAGCTGTACACAGGACCTGGGTTAGCCATACATTGCATGCAGGTAAGGAGGCTGGGATTTACGTGGGGTTTTTTAATGGTATCTAAACTTTGAATGAGTAGTGACCTAAAAAAGGTGGTATTTGAGGCTTCCAGAGTCTTAAAAACTGAATAGAAGACGACAGCAATGGCCTGTTTGCAGCTCAGGGCCCTGCTGTGTCAGCAGCCAGGTGGACACTGTGCAGCAGAGAGCTCTGCTGGTGGTGTTGGAGGAGGAGAGAAGGAATTGTGTTGTCCTGGGGTTCTCAAGAGAAGTTCATATAAACTGGTTTTAGGGCTAATAGTAGTTCCAGAGATCAGGAGGCACATTCCAAGGAAATGCTGGGCCAGAGAGATTATTCTCACTAAGGATGTTCCTTTTCTGCCTCGAAGCTGGTTGAAAAACACAGACCTGACTTGTGGTCAGCAGGATTTGTTGGGGTTTTTTTCTCTTTAGGTACATAAGGAAACAATAGATGCTGTTCCAAATGCTATTCCTGGGAGAACAGACATTGAACTGGAAATCTATGGGATGGAGGGCATTCCAGAAAAAGACATGGAGGAACGGAGGAGGTTACTTGAACAAAAGACTCAGGGTAAGGTGCAGCCTGGCTGGTCATTTCCCTGCTCTGGCCCTTACCCATCTGGAATACAGTGAGGGTTGGCTTTAATGCATTCTCCAACAGCAGCTCCAGATTTCAGTTTCACTGTTTTTGTTCCAACTAGAACACCCCAGGTAAGGTTGATTTCATAGACTAGAATGTACATTCAGTTTGACCGTGTGCTGTTCTGTCTGCAGAGAGCCAGAAAAAGAAACAACAGGATGATTCTGATGAGTATGAAGACGATGAATCCGCAGCTTCAACTTCATTTCAACCCCAGCAAGTTCAGCCCCAGCAGGGGTACATTCCCCCCATGGCACAGCCAGGTTTGCCTCCTGTGCCAGGCGCTCCAGGGATGCCTCCAGGTGAGAGGGTGTGCTCAGGGGGTCACTGAAAGCTGAGTGGAAACACACATTCTGTGATTCTGTGATTCTATGGATGTGGCACTGGGTGAGAATCCACCACGTCTTGATCCAACCCTACTGTGATCACCAGCCCAGGGCACGGAGTGCCCTGGGCTGGTGATCACAGTGGGGTTGGATCAAGGGTTGGACTTGATGATCTCGGAGGTCTTTTCCAACCCAGTCCATTCTGTGATTCAGACTTGCAGATAGTTTATGTCCCCTTGTTTGTAAGCACTGTTGTTTCAAAACCAATCTTGTAGAGCTTCCTGTAAAGCATTTATTCAGTTTTCATATATGAGATAATATTTGTTAGTTTATAATATTTGTATGTTTTCAGAGTTGTTGGAAATGTATTTTTATTTTTCTTTTAAGGTATTCCCCCACTAATGGCAGGTGTCCCACCTATGATGCCTGGAATGCCTCCAGTTATGCCTGGAATGCCACCTGGGTGAGTAGCAAGAAAGGCACAACATTACATATTCATACTGTGCATTTTAAACTGTCACAGAAAAAGTAAATCTAATTTTAAAAATATACTTAGGAAATTGTAAACTCTGTAATGTAAATATTGAGACTGACCAGAGCACTGGATGGCTTTAAACCAACATGTAAAATATGACCAAGCTAATGAATTTATGTATAAAGTATGTTGCCTTTCTTCTAGCTTTATTAAGTAGTTTAATATTAATTATTAATATTAATTTTACGTTGTGTTGTGTTGGTTTAGAGCCTTCTGTGAGTCACTGTTCCCTTGTGCACTGTGCAAACATTGTGCATCTGGTTATCAGTCATCAACCTAACAGGAAATAAATACTGGATAGTTTGTGTTTTTCTTGTATTTTGGGCAAAAGGTGTTGTTTTTATGCTTGTTTGGGGTTGACACCATACCCTATCACAATGTTTTTGGAAATTCACAGTTAGATTTTTGATTTTGTCATAAATTTTCACAGATTACATCAACAGAGAAAATACATGCAGTCATTTTGTGGTGGAAACATGTAAGCATCTCATTAATGTAATTCTAGGTACATTCATTATGCCATTTTTTGTCATGTTTTTGATAAGTTTGAAAATGTCTTACTGAAAACCTTTTAATGTTGTGTAAGAATTTGGGGGAAATGTCTAGTTAGGTTTTGTTACTGTGCAATATGTGAAGTTTTATGCTTTATCTAGATGAGTATTACAAAACTATGTGAAATGCATTCTACAAAATACTGACCAAATAGACCCTTAGGGATTAATGGTCTCTCTTGAACCAGAGACTGTGTGCTCAGTCCTTTACACTGCAGGACATACTTCAGGAACTCAGTTTTTAAATTTTAAAGTTCACTGAGGTGAGAGGTTGTTCTCTTCCTGAGACTTAAATATTGATTTAGCCATCTCTGGATTTAAAAATCATGTCATAGTCAAACATGGTGTTGGATGCTCATCACGATTTTTGCTTTTCTGAGTGGAAACTGAACAGAATTTCATCAGGTTTTCTGCTGCTCAGTCCTCATTAAGCTCCTTGTTAACCTCAGGTGAATGTTGTGTCACCTGTTAAAAACACGAATGGGTTTGCCAGAACTGCATTTCCATTTGGGAGGAGTGGTGTTACATTATGACTTTATCTATTTAAAATTTTGCTTATTTAACCTGATTATCTTGTGTTTAAAAACGAGCAAAGAAGAATTAGGGCATAGGAAGCAAGTTTGTTTTTGGTGTGACACCAAGTTCCAATGTTACCTCTGCAGTTCCTCAGGAAGGCCCTGTTGGGGGCAGCAGGCAGGGAGCATCCAGCACTTCTGGGTTTTGTCTAAGGAGTGTCAGGACCGACTTTGCCCTCTCTGTCCATCAACCCAACAAAGGGTGTCAGTACCGTGTTCCCTGTCCCTGCTGCTCCTGCAGGGGTTGCTCACCTGAGCAGTGGCACATGAGAACAGGAGTCAGGCCTTGCAGAATGAGAGCTCACCTCTTCAGGGTGCTTTGGTTTGGTCTTGAAACAGCAGTGGTGAAGGTGTCTTGGCTGTCCTACAAACAGAAACTGCTTAGAGGGGTTTGGGATGTACTTGGTTGCTGCTTATCTGTTCATCTTGCTCACTGAAGTAACAAGCATTCCTTTATTTTGCTCCCTAATCCATCTTTGACTGTCTGCAAAAAATTAAGCAAATTCAGGCTACACTTGGTTTGTTCCCTGTAAAGGAATCTAAGAAAAAAACCTTTTTAGTATGGAGAAAGATATATTATAATGGGGACCTCTCATATTAAAAAAAAAAAAATTATCAATAATGTGTGGATTATTTACTCTAATTGAAACTCCAGAGTCTTTCTTACCCTGAGGTCTCTGCTGTTATCAATACAGTTGTACAGATTGGGGTTCTCTGCCAATTCCCTTGTGGTGTCAGAGGGATCACCACAGATGGACAGCAAGTGTGGTGTGATTGAACCTGGCTGGGTTTCCTACATTCAGACTTTCTGAGTGTACTGAGATCACACTCTGGAACACTTTGCTGCAACCAGTAGCCTGAAATAGGTTCCAAGAGAGACATGAGTTCTGGAAATTTCATAATAGTGAAAGTGAAATCTTAAGAAATAAAGTTCCAATTTCTTGGGGTTTTGGGTGTTGGGTTTTTGGTTTTTTCTTGTAGTCAGCTGGTTCTTAATTGCCTCTGTTGAGAGCTTCTTGGAGTTATTTATCATGGTTTTTGTCTAATACAGGTATGTGCCAGTTGTCTTAACAGTTTGCCATGAATGTTCATACCAGTGTTTGTTTTCTGTTTGCCAGGATGATGCCAATGGGTGGAATGATGCCTCCTGGGCCAGGAATCCCACCTCTTATGCCTGGTATGCCACCAGGTAGGTCAGGGTTGTCGAACTCGTACTATGGTGAGAGTTACATTTTTTTATTTCCACTAAGATTTAGGATTTATATAAGTGCTACCACCTCGATGTGGCTTGATTGCCACAGAAGCCACTCTGGTGCAGAGGTGGTTGATTTATGGCTTTTTAGTATAAATAATTACTTGAGTTTTATACTGTTGTTAAAGTAATACAATTTTCCTATTGTGTATTCACTGGCTGTTTGTTGCCTGGTCTCTCCTCATCCCTTTTTTAATGTCTCTGCCTGCAGCTGGAAAATAGTAATGATTGAAAATATGGGAAGTGAGGAGTAATGTTGGTGATTTACCCAACTAATGAGCTTACTGTTCGAAGAAACTTAACTGAAATTTTGTCACTTACTGTAGCCAGAAGAGACGTTTCTTGAGCTTAAGCAGCCTTAAGTTCTCAGAGTGTTCTGCCTGACCAGCAGCTGTGAGATAATGAGCTGGGATTTGCTGGTTTGCTTGATGAGGGCTGGTAGCGTCCCATGTGACCCTGTCCTAGAGCCCCCTCACCCCAAGTGCTGGTGTTGGGTGGCATCACAGAGTCACACAGCAGACACACTGGTGGTGTTCTGGTCACAGTTCTGGTGCTGCTCAGAAGGGCTGAGTCTCTCTGGTTTTGTACCACTCTCATCCAACTCCTGAATTTTGTACCACTCTCATCCAGCTCCTGGCCCCGCCACTGGCACAGTGTGCTGGAAACAGTTCCTGCATTAGTTGCATTGGTTTAATGACAGCATAAACTTCATTATTGAAGCTTTAGTAGAAAACACCTTAATTCAGTGCTGCTCTGAAGGGTTTGAGGTTGCTGCCTGTGCAAGGACATTGATTGCTGACTGCTGATTATATTGTGTTTTGTTTTACTATTGCATTAAAATGCATGTTCCTGGTGGGGAATTGTTACAAGGAACGCTGTAAACAGAGTGCTCTGAGGGAACCCTCCCTCTCCCCGAGCCTGATCGGTGGGCAATGCTTTGTGTTGCAGGAATGCCTCCCCCGGTGGGGCCCCGGCCCGGCATGCCCCCCATGACACAGGCACAGCCTGTCACCGCCCCGGGCATCCTGAACCGCCCTCCGGCTCCGGCTGCGACCGCGCCCACCCCGCAGCCCCCGGTCACCAAACCGCTCTTCCCAAGCGCGGGGCAGGTGAGGTCTCCCACAGCCTGGAAGGGCTGCTCTCTGTTCCTCTGATTGCCAGTGCCAGCAGTGGCTTTTAATTATGGAGGAGGCCCCAGAAATGACCGTTCAGTTCTTCCTTGGGTTGGTTTTTGAGTTTAATCAAGTGTAGTGCTTGAATGAATTTTAAGAGATTCTTGTTTTTGTTTTACAACAGCTGTGAAACCAAACAATTCTGAAAGCACATGGGGAAGAAAGGAGTAGGCAAAACACTTCTTTGTTTAATACCTTCCCTTTGTGGTTTATAAAGGTGCTTTGGGTGGGTGAAGGGATGTGATTGTCAGCCAGAGCAGTCTGATGGCATAGAACTCTACCTAAAATTTCCAAATTATAAATCTTGACATGACTTGTTCTCAGTTATCCTCATAATGTGTTCTCTGCCAATTGATAACTAATTTATTCCGTAGCCTTGTTAAACTGGTTAAACATTGCCTGAGTTAGGAGGTTTTTGCTCAAAAGGTTTGAGTAAGTGTAGTAGAAAAATCATTTAAATGTTTTGGGGAGGGAGGTGGGGAATTGAGAGTGGCTTGTGACCTCTTCCCTTTGAATGCACTCCTGTAAAAGTCCTGAAGCTTCACTTGCTTTCAAGTATGTTGTGGAAACCTTCTTAGTGTACTGTTTGCATTTTGGACTTCTGCAGGGCAGATACTGTTTACAAAAACACAGTCCTTTCATAAGAAAGGGCTTAGCATAAGAAATCCTTTCATGTGGATACTTCCCACCCATTTGCTTGGAGACTTTTCACCGTTTCCTTTCTTTTATGCTACAGATGGGGACACCTGTCACAAGCTCAAGTGCAGCTTCCTCCAATTCAGAAAGTCTGTCAGCATCTTCTAACGCTCTGTTTCCTAGCACAGCACAAGTACGCAGGAAGTCACAGTTACAAACAAATTGCTTTGCAACTTAACCCTTTGGACCGCTCTGTAAAATCTAAATTTGACTAAACAGATCATTTCTCTTATATTCCTGATTATGTTTAGCTGGTAAAAGTGCAGAATCCTCAATTGGGAGTTGGACCTTACTAGAAATCAGCGTTTCAAAGTGCCCAATTTTTCTTAGTGTGAAAGAATGAAACGTTACATCCTGGTTCTAAAGGGTTAAAAAAGCATGAAAGCAGTTAAATGCGTTTTAGTGGGCAGTGGTTAGCTTGGTGCATGGTGAAGGCTTTTTAGTTTATGTTGTTAATTATGGTACATCATAATGTAGGGAGGTTTTAATTTGCATTACATGCAAAATGTTCCAATTTTATTGGGAAGTTCAGGTAACTGTAACTAAGCAATGACTAGAAACAAAAGCAGGCTTGCTTTGGGGATTGCTGTGTCTTCTGAGACAGCTTTGCAAAGCACTTTTGCAGGGTTTTTATAAGAAAAATGTTGGAAAGTTGAATTAGCTGAATCTGTAGCAGACCTCTTACCTACTTGCCTTGCTTCTTCATTCTCAAATGAGATTAAAATTCTGTGCATAGACATAGTACTTTGTGAAAATGCTGCAGTTTTCATACAGAGAACACTTGAGCCCTGACAAAGAGCTTTCTTAAATACTGGATTAAAATATTACTTAAATACCTAATTTTACTGAAAACTAACACTTGGAGCTGTGCTCTGAACTAATGGTAGCCAAAGTATAATTAGTGAGAGAACAATAAATTTATACTTGGAGCTCTTCATGAAACAGTGATTCAGGAAAGACTTGGGCATTTACCAAATTCAGTATTTGAGATAAAAGTTTTGATAGTGGGGGTTTGGGGTTTTTTTGTTCCTTCCTTTTTTTCTAGTTGTGGCTTTTCACCTGCAAATTTTAAATTTTTTCTGGTGTGTGTGTATTTGTGTACATACTGGGTTTTATTTTGTTGTGTTTTCAGTTGCTCTAGTGTGCAGCAAGGCTGAACTTTACTTTTGTCAAGCTTGTTATAATTATGTATCTCACTGGAAGGTTTCAGAGGTCTAACAGACATTATTTAAGTTTTCTCCTGCTTTGAGAGAGGAGCATTGACCGTCTCTGTGTTTCACAGGCTGCAGCAGCTGTGCCAGGGCCAGTTGGTACCGATTTCAAACCTTTGAATTCTACACCTGTGACAACAACAGAACCCCCCAAACCTACATTCCCTGCTTACACCCAGTCTACAGCCTCAACCACTAGCACCACCAACAGCACTGCAGCTAAACCAGCCACATCTATAACAAGTAAGCCTGCCACCCTCACAACAACCAGTGCAACCAGTAAGTTGATCCATCCAGATGAGGATATATCACTGGTAAGTTAAAATGTTTTCGTTGTTCCTACTGAAAAAATGCAATTTGTGCTGGTATGGCTGATAAATGGAGTTTCTTCTGTGCTCTGCATTATGTGTATTTTAATAATGGGGAGAGTGCAAACTGTGCAGAGTTAATGTAGCTGAGATGACTGGCATATTGCAGTGATCTTGCTGCAGGTCTGGGCCTTAGTTCTGTTGGTGATAGGAAATGGCTCAACACAACATAATTTGGACTTTTTCTGCATGTGACTGTAAGCTTGGAGTAGATACTGGTAACAAGTGTAGAACAAAAGACTGAACAGTGTGAAGTGGTTTTGGTGCTATTACAGCAGTCAGAATATGAAATTTATGGATAAAACAAATGAACCTTGATGTCAAGTCAGGTTTCTTTATTTGTGTTCATCTTTTTTGTCTCAGCTTAAGAAAAAAGTATTTGTTGAGCTGGGGGGACAGAATTTGTGTTGTGTGCAGAATGTTCCATTGGGCAGTATCAATGCAGGAGAGGGAAAATCCAAATGCTACTGTGTCATGTTACTGGTAGTCTCTGAATTTGTAAGGTAGTTAAAGTAGTTTAGTACCTGTAATTTACTTTGTTGAACCTCTGATGCTTTGCTTTGGTGAGTTTTAACACACTGTGTTGTGGTTGTGTGTTGTGTGTTTAGGAAGAGAGAAGGGCACAGCTGCCTAAATACCAGCGCAACCTTCCTCGGCCAGGACAGGCCCTGGGCACTCCACCAGTCGGACCAATTGGAGGTATGATGCCACCACAGCCAGGAATTCCTCCACAGCAACAAGGAATGAGACCTCCCATGCCACCTCATGGTAATCATAAGTTTCCCAGCTTTGTTTGCTTGAAAAACTTTGTCTTTGCTATAAACCTGTTTAACACTGAAAGCGGCGTGTGCTGTCAGGGAGGGGTGAAGCTTTTCACAAAGTGCAACTTCTGCTTGTCATTGTAAAAATTAAACAAAATTATTCTTTGCATCTGAACTGTTCTGTTTGTAGGTCAGTATGGTGCTCATCACCAGGGCATGCCAGGATACCTTCCTGGGGCCATGCCTCCCTACGGGCAGGGCCCCCCGATGGTGCCCCCCTACCAGAGTGGACCTCCTCGCCCTCCCATGGGAATGAGACCCCCCGTCATGTCGCAAGGTGGCCGCTACTGATGCTCCTACTCACGCCCTAATAGGTTTGGAGATTAAACCTTTTCTCATCTTGTGCTGTTAATATAGCAGAGCTTCCGTCAATTAAGGCTTCATTGTGACTTTAAAAAAAAAATAAGTATCTTCCCACATGCAAGGAGCTATTGGACATTCTTATTTTACATGGGAAAAATTATTTGGAATAATAACAGGAACTTTTCCTGGTGTTGCAATTTATACTGTATGGCTTCTTTTTCATGTTTCATCTAGGTTTTTAGAAGTGAAGTATAGTAAATATGGTTCGTTAAATTGTGAAGGCGCTGGAATTACATGAACATACCACCTTAAAGGCAAGTTCTGTAATGTTACGTTGCTATTTGTGAAATGATGCCTTCACAGCACTTCAGGTGCTGTTGGACTTCATGTCCCCAACAGAGTTTGGTGAGGGCTGTAACTGTTCCCAACTACTTGTACATTAAAGTCTGAACCTGTAACAATATTTAATGTATTTAGAGTTCCTCCTGTTTCAGGGTTTAAGTAAACTGACCCACTAAGGTCATGTGACTTTTCTGTACTGTTATAAACTTCATTGTAATAAAAGAGGAGAAAAATTTATATGCCTTTTTATTCGTGACCAGCTGTGGACAAGTCCTGCCTGAAAGGTTTGTACAGATGCATGCTGTGGTAGCCCTTGGTGTAATGAACACAATGACTGGTGCTGTTTGATAAAATCTGAATTCCTTGTTCTAAAGAGTCACTCCTTAGCTGTACGTCTGAGTAGACAAAGACCTGTACACTTATTAACAGACTCCTCAAAACTGAGGCTGCAGGAGGCACATCCTAACTCTTGCTTGTAACTTCTCTTGATGCATATGTTTCTTTATTTGTGCTTTCTTGTCCTCAATAAATTTTAATTGATTTCTAGTCCTGGCACTTGTAGGATGTGAAAGTGCTCTAAGGTGCCTCCTTGTGCCAGGTGTGTCCTGTTAGGTCGCTCTTTGACCCTTTGCAATGTGTAAATGCATATGAATTTCAGAAGCCTTTTAGGTTTGGCTTTCTAGAAGCTTTTAGGTGCATGTCACATGGGTGAGTGACTTCCAGTTGATGTATTGAAGTTGACCTGCAAAAGAGAAATAGTAGCTTGCCCTTATTAGTGTATAAAAGAGGCAGAGCAGGCAAGAGTAATGTATTACATGCAGTGTTTTTAAGTGTTCAGAATTTCATGTCTCAGCAGTCTCTAAAAGTTGCACTATCTGCAGCCATCTGTTGTGTGCTGTGGTCAGGTGTTGGCTGAGTTCCTGTCTTCAGCCATTCAGTGAAAGTGTCTGGAGTGAGACCTTTCATCAGAGAGGCTTTCCCTGTGAATTACTCATTTATCTGTTTATGAGAGCAGAGTGATGAATTCCTGTCAAGGGTTTTGTTCTCTGGGTGTGACATCAGTGTTCCTGTGCTGGATTTCTGATGAGAGAATGCAGGGTAGACTTTTTGGAGGGGAGGGCAGTGAGAGCTTCTCTGGCCTCTTCACAGCAGAGGGGAGAAAAAAAGGAGTGGTGAATTTTTTCATTTGCAGGTCAACTTTAAATACATGTTCCAGCCTCAAGCCTTATCTGTGCAATTCAGTTGATGGGGATATCACTTTTTTAGGGTAGGTTAGAAAGATTATCAGCATTTTTGTGTCCCTGAGTTCCACTGGTGCTTTTATAGATGGTGGAGGGTTGTTTAGTTGTATTACTGAGCATTATGGCTCTATTTCTTGAAAGTCTTGGGGGTTTCCTTAATGTGGTTTTGTACTGTCTCTTAAGAGTGCAGAAATACAGTACAGCTGAAATACCACATTATCTCAGCTTCTGACCTGGGGTCACAGAAAGTCATAAAAGCACGAGAGCATCCAGTGCAATCTGTTTACAGCTGAATGGCCTTAGTTTAACCATTAAGAATTGGCAGGCACTTGCTCTGAAGCATTTAGCAGTTTAAGACCATAACTCCAAGCCTCTGTTGAGAAGCAGTTCTCTGACCACTGGTATCTGCTGATCACCTGTCAGATGTGCAGTATTTGGCTTGCAAATGTGCTGAGTGGGCCTTGATGTCAGACCTTTGTTAGCTCCTCATCTTGCTTCATACACGAGTCTAACAGATGAAACTGTTTTGCTGAGGCAATGCTTTTATACTCTGGTTTTCTTCTGTTTACTTAATAAGGATAATTACACAACACTGGAGAGATTATTACAATGTCTTATGTTTATCCTTTTTGTAATACTACACATAAAGTTCATACATTATAAATGATCTTAACTACTGCTTGTAATGCTATAGAACTTCTTGCTTTTCCTGAAGGTCATATTGCTGCTGTAAGGATGCTTTGCCCTCCTGCCCCAGTCAAGTAAATCCCTTCTCCCTCTGGTGTCTTTCCATAACTTTCTGTGTGTTGTTTTCAGACCCCACTTCTCCTGGGATCAAACCTTGCTGCATGTACTGTTAACTCAGCATATTCTGCAAGTTGTATTAATTAAGAGTTTCCCTCTTTTAAACAGTGAATGTCTCGTTCTGATAATGGTACAGTTTTGTAGCTAATACTGCATAGACTTCAAGCTTGGATGCATTTTGAGATTGATCTTTCCTTAGCAGTAGTGTTACAATAATCCCTCAAGTAAGTACTGCCACATATTTTTCACTGGTACTCACATACAAGCAGGTGAAGCCTTTTTTCCATGATTTTCCCATGGATCCTCACTCTCCTGCTCCTGTCATTCCTGTGCTGTAAGAGCTGTGGTGTGGCTGCCTTGAGTTACTCCTGTCTCTCGTGTGACTGCTCTGTAGACAGGCAGGTATTGCAGTGCCTGTGTTGTCTGTTGGTCCTGCCCTCATTCCTTTGGATACTGCTTCTTAATGTTCAGAGAGCTGGATTTATGGTGCATTTGCCCAAAAAGAGGAAAACTACTTGGAATGTAGTA
The DNA here is from genome assembly GCA_035583235.1 of Hafferia zeledoni. NCBI lineage: Eukaryota > Metazoa > Chordata > Aves > Passeriformes > Thamnophilidae > Hafferia > Hafferia zeledoni. The sequence continues at coordinate 3,691,587 of JAWWEV010000044.1, read as the reverse complement.
ATTGCTTGTGTAGACTCAGGCTTGGTTTGTAGTACCAAGTGTAATCAACACAGTCATGCCAGCAAGGTCCCTAACGTAGCACAGCCATGAAAACAGGCTTTAGCTGGAGTTAATCTCTCTGGAAAGAGGTGCAGAAGCCTCCATGAGTACAGGAGAGCATCTCTCCTTTGTATCTGTTGCAGGGCTCTAATGATGTCATTACATAGGCAGAGGTTTTGTCTTTAGAGCAGCTGATCTTTAGGGCAAACGGGTGAGACTGGCATGAAGGAACCTTGACAAAGCCTGGGCTGGTTTTTCAGAAGTCTTGATATGACTGTTTCATTCTGCCTCTAGAATGGCTTTCTGCCTTTGGCAAACATTGCTTTAAATGAAATACAATTTAGCTGTCCTACATGGACTAAAAATTTCCTCTGAAACTTTTGGATTATTTCTTTTTCCACAGATGAGATTTGAGGTGCTGATAATAAATTTGAGGCTGGGCTGTCTATAATAACAATGGATAACAATTCCTCGCTCTGTGCATGCATGGAAGGATAAACAAGCTTCTAGAAACACATTCAGCTGCATCTGCCCTCTGTGGTTTCTGCCAGAATTTCAGTCTGTGGAGCTCTTGAACAGCACTTGTATAACCCACTCTCTTAAAACTTGGATAAAATTGAATGGGATACATAACCCACAGTTATTTTATAGGAATCAAAGAATTCTTCTTGTAAGATAAAAGTTAAAAAGATTACTTTAGTTTTAGGAACAGCAAGAAGGGCATTATGACCTTCAGTTAAATTGAGACTGATACACCAGTCCATGATCTGGGGCTGTAAATTAAAATGGTAACTAAAGACAATAGTAAATGTCTTAATAATTGTACTGGTCTAGTTTCTACATAAACACTAAGACAAGGGTGAACATTTCCAGTGGCTGATGGAATCTTTAACTCTACTTTCCATGAGTTAGTACAGTAAGTACTATCAGTTATGGGAGAAACGCCCCAGGAGAACTGACTGACGTTCCATTGATCAAGATGCAAAGCAAACCAAAGTGTCCAATTCAGAAATAGCTACTAAGTTCAAAAAATATGGTTTGGGCCTAACAAAAGAGGGGCTATAGCAGTCATTTTCTTTTGTTTGCTTGATCACTGGAATTTTGTTAACTTTGAATGCATGTCTTTCACTTAATTGGGTCATGTTTTTTCTAAAATTTAAATTTTTCTTCTTCCTATAGCCCTGCCATAGGACAGGCTGAGGCAGAGTCTCAGTGTTGCCCTGTTCAGTCTGAGGCAAGTGGGATTTATTTTATTCATTCTGGGGGCTTTCACAGCTTTATGGCTGTTGGATATTTATGTCCCCAAACTTGCAGCAAGTTTGGTGAAGGCCCCTAAATTTATTTTAATTTAGGTTTTTTATTCTCTTTTGGTAGATGGGCTCTATATTAATATTTATCTTTTTATTATCTTTGTGGGTTTAAGAGTCTTAGGGGGAGGGAACTTGTTTTAAGCTGTTTGGGTGCCTTTTCTCTTGGAATGCATTTCCTTTGAGGCTGCTCAGGTGGTCCTTCAGCCACACTGCCCCTCCCCACCTGTCCCTGCCTTGCATTTGTGCTCTGTTTGTTCTGGATTTGGGAGTGTTGACTTTGTGTAGGCTCTGAATTAGTGCCATGTAAATACCAATTACTAATGTTTCCTCTTCTGGGGAAATGAGCCTGTTAAAGTGCTTAAAATAGGTTTTAACCAGTAAGTGACATTTACAGTCACCAAACTGTAGCCCAAATTCTAGAATACCATTTGTTTGGAGAAGGTTGGGATGTTAACTCTGCTGTACATGAGCTGCACCTCAGCAAATATTAATGTAGAGCCCTGGGAAGAGCCAGAGGTTGGATCCAAGTTGGTAACGTGGAATAGGAGAGTGAGAAATGGAACCTGCAGAGTTTTCAGTGTTTCAGTTTCAGGATGAACCTTTTCCTCAATTTCTCAAATACACACAATAGTGAAAGTCACAGCAGTTTTTTTGAAAACTTGTGAAATTCTGCTGCATATTCAAAATTTGTTTAGTTATGTTTATTTGAAGTTCCTTCTCTCACACAGTGACTGGCAAAAAACCCTTATGGAGGAAAAGCTGCTCACTGTTTTGCAGATTTATTGGCCTTGAGTGCTTGATGTTGTTAAAGACAACTTCAGCTTCAGCAGAGCAGTTTTCTCTAAGGAAGTTGTGCAGACTATCAGCAGTGAAACAGCAAGTAAACAAATATGGGAGTCTGGTTTTACAGATTTCTTCTAGATTTTTAGAATTTGTGATGGTGTTTTATCAGCATACACTGTGTCTCATTTCTTCAAGATTTTGCAAAGTGATGACCCCCAATGGGATTTTCAGTAATTTTAATTCAAGGATAGAGTTGTAATTCTTGAATCAGACGAGTGATTGCACATTCTCATTGTACCTTTCTTTGTTTGTACTCTGCCCTTTGCATTTTTCTGGGAGAAGGACCCCAAAATCACCCAGTGTGACTGGAAAATGGACATGTCCTCTGTTAACTGTTTCTAAATGGTTATTGAGTGTGGCTTTGCCTTTCTAATTCTCGTTGTGGTGCTCTCCCAATAACAGTGAAGATGAGAACAACTCTTCAACTGGTGTTTGCTTCACTTTCTTAGTTTGTAGGATCATTTGGCTTAGTTCTTATTTCCCTACAATGTCTGAGGAAACTCTAACCCAAAATATGCCTTGTGGCTTGTACTTCTTGCTTTAAGTACCTGAATCTCTGGAGACTCAAAATGAAAAACAGGCAAATTTCAAATGCCTGACCTGACCCTTGTTCCCATTTAAGCCTGATGCAGCATTGGGTGGATTTTATCCAGCTGCTCATGCCCAGCCTGTCATGGAGCACACAAAGCTAAAATTCAGACACCTGTGCTCCCCTGTGCCCAGTGAAGGTCCTACTTAGATCCACACTTGGGTTATGCCTGGTGAGAGCTACAAGTTTTCAAATTCAGAGAGATTGCTTTCTCTGTTTTTGCTGGAGATAATTAATTTGACATGTTTTGGGGGGGAAAAGCCTCCAAAATGCAGTTCCTGTTTTCACTGTCATTGTTTAACCTCTGTGTACTAATACTCCAGAGCAAATGAACCATTTCTCTGTGTTTTGGCATGTTTTGTGAGCAAAGTGGAGCATTCTCCAGCACCATGTTGTTGCTGTGGGATTTTTGTCCTTTAAGCTGCTTTTAAACAATTCCAACAAGTTTAGTTTGCACTATCTACTTCAGAAAGATGCATTTGACATTAAGACAGTTCTGTGGGGTGAATTAAAAGGGTTTTTTCACTGGATTTTCACTGCAAATATTGCTTGTAATTTCTGGTGGGTAGTTCAAAGCCCCTTCACTTCCCCCCTTGACATTCCTGTCCTTTCCGTAAGTCTCTAAAGGACTGTATGGGACAGGTCCTGTTTCTTTTCTCTGTGGAATTGGCAGGTTACATTGGTGTTACCTGATGTACCACAGATTGATGCAGAAAGTAACAATGTGTATTTTCCTTCTGCTCTGTGTCTTGTCCTTAAGGGACACATGGAAGTGCTGCTGTCCTTGTAGCCACGAGGATGGCATGAAGTGCTTTGAGCTGGGAGTATCTGCTCAGCTATTAGACCAGCTGCCCTGGCATCTCTTTAAAACAACTTGTAAAATTCTCATCTAGTGCAAATGGTTCATGTTTTGCTCTTTTTGTGAAGTTTTTCTGAGTGATATTTTCCTTCCTGCCTCCCTGTGTGGATCTAATGGGGATAATTAAAATAACTTGGTTTTTATTTTGAGGGATGAAGTGTGTTCTTCCTTACATTCCAGTTTTGCAGCTCTCACTGCAGCAGCTTGTGTGTCACAATTTGGCCATCTCACTGTTGGTGGATTTTCTTTTCTTAATGATGATATTTTAGTGACTTTTATAGAGGTAGGTCATGGAATTCAGGGGGTTTTTTAAGCTTAAGTAAAGGTACCTGACAAGGGTGGGAGTTACTGATACTCTCCTAAATTGGGTAAATTTTCAACTGTGAAGAAGAAAAGTGAATGGGAGATATGGTAAGTAAAGTACACACCACACATGGAGGACTGAAATGTGTGTGCTTGCCATCAGAATACTCAGAGCAGTGATATGGTGGGTGCAGTGACAGTTGCTGGTGATGCCACATGGTCTGCCATGGCTGGGCTGGGGAAAGTGTTCAGGGTTAGGGAGGGTTTGAGGCAGCCTTTGAGGGGGGCAAGATGAATTGAAGTGATTCTACAGTGTGAGATATATATATATAACATTCTTTTGGAAGTTCTGAGAAACCTTTGGTGGGGGTTTTCTTGCCCCCTGCAAGCAGCAGCTCGGTGAGCCTTGGCTGTCAGAGCACAGACTCCAGTCAGACTGGACTAGAGGAACTGCAGGTTTCCTTCAGCCTTGTGCAGTGTGGCTGAGGGAGCTGGGCACTCAGCCTGCTGCTGTGGCACCCACAGCCTGTCCCCACTGCAGCATCCAGGGGCTTATCCTTGGGGTTTGCTCTGAGCATCCTGGGCAGGCAGTTCTGACTGACCCTGCTGTGAACAGTTGTGAGGGGTGGTATTTACAGACCTGGTCCCTGCTGTGAATAGCGAGGCCCTGGCACCTTCTGAACAGGCTCACGGGAACCTCTGACATCCTTGGGGGCTTTCCTGGGGAAGGGACAGGCAGAATTCTGCTGCTTTAATGGCAGGGAATTTCCCTTCTCCATAAATACTGCCCTCAGCTTACATTAAGGTTTTTCTTTCTCGAGTGAAAGTTCTGAGGAAACAGAATTTTAGTGCCAGTATCAACTAAAAGCAAACAAGTGCTCAACTTTGAGAGCTTGAAATCCTCCTGAAAAATTCTCTCATTGGCAGCTAAAGAGGGTCTGTCTGGTCTTACAAGGTCTTACTGCCTGTGATGGATTCAAACTCCTGACATCTCAGTTTTTTCCCCTTAAATTTCGTGTAAATCTTTGCCATGTCCCAGGTGCTGTTCAGAAAGGGGAGGGGGTGGTGAATGAACAGAATTTCAGGTTCTGCTGCCCAATAGGAATAACTGGGTTTGCTGACAGCAATTTTGAATTAGCAGAAATTATTGCAATGCAACCAGGGGAAGGTATTTCACTGTCTCCCAGCTTAGAAAATTACATAATGCTTTGAGTGAAAGATACCACAGAGCTTTTTTTCCCCTCTTTGTTCATTGAGTTACTTGCACTGAATTCTTTAGCTTCTTTCTCATAAATTTAAGTGGAAGAAAATATATTTTGCTCTTTCATTTGTAAAGTCCAGAGTAAGAAAATACACTTTGAGACTTTAATGAAGGAACCTGGCAATGTAAGTATTTTAATTTCCTTTCTGTTTGTGGTAGGCAATAGGATGACCTTGTTAAACTTCTGGGTTATGTATGAAAAATATCAGAAAAGTAAGGGCAAATTGAAAGTAGTTCTATAGTTGCCTTTACTTCATGTGCTTTTCTTAAGCAACAAATTGCAATAATTGAAGTTTGGCAGCTTTTTTTTTCTTTTAATAAAACACTCAATTATGGGTTAAACACCTTGGTTTAATACAATTTGTGTTTCTGTTAACTAGCAGCAGAATTTCAGCATTTGCTACTTACTGGTAGAGAAGAAAAATTCCACAGCACTGCCAGTACAGGTTAGTTTAATCTGTAAGTACCTGATGTTCCTATTTGAAATAATTTGTTCCAATGATACCACTTAAATACATGAGGGGAATTTTGGTCTCTGAAATGTGATTGTTATCTATTACTGATTCCAGTAGGGAGTGAACATCTGGATTTTTGGAAGATCTGTAATGGATTTAACTGTGTTGTGGGCAGGTAATAAACACCTGCAAGCATCTTTAAGGAAAATTTAATACAGAACCTTAAAAAATACCCTTTGATGTTACTGGAAGGTGGGAAGATCTGAAGTTGAAATCACTTCAGTAGCCTGTTACTAAAGAGCTATGAGCAAACCAGCAGGACCCTGTGTTTGTTGTGTTGGGGATTAAGCATTTCTGTTTGTAAGACTCCATAGCAGTAACGTAATCTTTCCATTTTCTTTAGCTACTACTAATTACCATTTCCTGCCAACAGATTTTGGCTTTGTTAGGCCTATAAGCCAGAAGCTTGTTCTTCTCTGCTTTTTTAAATTATGGTTTTTGTTAGTCCATTTCAGCACTTCAGAGGCTGCCTGCAAGTGTGGTTTTGTCCTCCTGTTTTGTCTTACTCCAGAGTTACTGCTGTACCTCTATTTTACTTCTGTCCCATATTCTCAGATACTTTGGCATTTTATTTTTATTTTATAGACTATTTCACTCCTTAAAATAGGAGAGATTCTTTGGGATTGGATAAAAGATGCAACTTTCTTCAGAATGGCTGCATACATCTATTTTTATTTAGACTTTGTGTCTCATCTCTACATATCAGCACAGGAGATAAAAACTCTCTCTGTGCTGTAGCACAAAGCATAGACCCACAGCTGGATGGGCTGTAGAACTGCACTTTAATTCACTTTTTAAGGCCATGTTATCACACTCTGAGGGGCTCTGGACACCGTTGGTGGATCATTCCATGGGCAGGAGGTACTGGGAGGGTCGTGGTAATGTGGGAGCTGAACTGGCACCTCAGTTGTGCAGCTCATCTCAGGGGTCTGCAGGGGGTTTATGGGTGACTCGCCACGTCCAGGGGTGTTACCTGTTCTAGAGTTCTGAAATCTTACACAGTGCTGCTCAGTTCATCAGGCAAACTTACAGTTTCAAGGGGATTGTGTCTTCCCAGGTTTTAGAATAGTTACACTTGCAGCCCATCTCTGTTACCTTCTGTACACCAGTTCTCAGTAATTCACACTGATATGCTCTGTCTGCAAAACTACCTGCAGGCAAATTTCTGACTGATGTTGCACAGGTGCTTCTCCCTAACAGGAAAAAAAGAGGAAATCCTTATAGTGAAATTTATAACTTAGCTTTACCTGTATTTGCTTAATCTTCATGGCAGGTGTGCTCCAGCAATGGGGATCCCTCGCTGTGGGGCTGCTGTCCTGCTACAGAGTGTCCCTATTTCTCACAGCCCCTGTGGGGGACCCTCCAGACTAGGCTGGGCTGAGGAACTGCTGGCTCTTGGCTGCTCAGTCCCTCCTGCTTTGGCAGTGGGTGGGTGCCCCCCTGCACACCAGCCTGGCAGTCAGTGGGGTAACTGACGGGCACAGTGTGTTCATAGTGGCTTAACAACAAACGAGCTTTTGTCCAGGGTGGGTCCTCACAGAACTCTTGTGGAACATCATCTGTTTTGTGAGACTTTTAGTGGCAATTTATTGCACTACTTTTTTTGGTAAAGCAGACTTTAAGTTCTTTTGAGATGGGACCAAAACAATACTAGAAATCTGAGCTTTGATCACCAGCTGAGCAGTGTCCTGTTGTAGCTCGATTTCTGTCACACCATTAGAGCAGCTGTCCAGTCTAAGGAGGCTCAGTTCTGGTACAGTATATATGGAACAGGTGGTCCTTTCCCAGTATTTCCTCGGACTTCCTGCTGATTCTGACTTGGCCCATCAGAGTTTCTGGGCACTGTGCAGTGAACCCAAACTGAGCAAACTCTCAGCTGGTTTTAGTACCTTCATAAAGCACCTTTAAGTGAATTGTGTCCCCTCTCAGCAGCAGTACAGCCACAGAAATCGGTGTGTTGTCAAGGTTTTTTCTGTAACCTGATACTGCTTTTGTGTAAGTGGTATGAAAGGGCTGGGATTACTGATCTTTTTCAAAAGACAGGTGGTGGCAAAATACTGATGTTGAATTTAATTCCAGAAAGTGAGAGACTGGTAAGTATGTGCATCACTTTAATGCATGCAAATAATAGTAACATAACTAGCTTAACGTTACAGCATTCAGTTTGCAAAGAAGATTCAAAGGAAATATGGAGCAAACATCATTGGGAACCTTCTATGAACTGTGTTCTTCAGCAGTGCATCATTGCACCTATCTGTAATGTGTAACCACTTTGTAACAGTCTTGATTAAAAGAATTGAACCACTGTTTCTGTGTATTTTTTTTCTCCTTTTGAGAACCTATTTAAATTGTTACTGCAACAAATGTTATGGTGTGAGTAACTTAGTACCAGCTTTTTAAATGTCTGTAAGCTACACAGACTCACTAAGCAAGGGAATCCTGACCTCTTAACCTGTCACTTCCTTTTGCTGTTGATTTGCTGTCCTGCTGAAATTGACTGCTGAAATTGGAAGAGTTGGAGGAGTGTGGAAGAGAAGTTTCCAACAGCATTTTCATAAAAGCTGGTGGAGTGGGTGTGCTGGGCCATGCTCTGTCCTAATCCCTGTCCTGGCAAAGCCCTGGAGAGACCAGGTAGCTTTGGAGATGTGTCCTGGTACCTCCTGTGTATGGGATGAGAATGGATTGCTGGGCTGGGCTGGTTTGGGCTCATTTCGCTACCACTCTTTACTCACAGATCAATTTTGAAGAGAGGTGGTAAAAGGAAAATAAATCCCTGTTTGAATGCTACCTGGAACGATTGATGGGGTGTGTGTGACGAGGAGGTGCTTGGCACTGAGTGAGGACCCTCTGGGGGAGCTGCTGCTGTGCACAGGCTCTTTATGGGTGTTTGTGGCTCTTTATGGCTGGAACAAGGGGGGTGTGTCTGGCTGGGTAGAGCCCTCCCAGTGGGATTGGGAAGGATGTGCCTGCTGCTCTGTGAGCCTCTGCAGCTGCTGTTTGCAACGTGGGACCCCAGGAGTTCATCTGTAAGTTCAGACTTTTTTTTTCTAAATCTTATTTTTTCTGCAGGGTGTAGAGGGGTGAAGTAAAGAGTTTGCATCTAAGCCTTTAGTTTCTTAAAGGTAGGAATGGGTCTATTTGAAAGCAAGACCCTTTTGGCCAAGCTGGCTGTAATTTTTCATCATGGTTAACAGTTTCTCTTTGAAAACAAACTCTGTGCTTCTGCCACAGCAGTGGAGCAGGTTGTGAGTCTGTTGAGCAGTTAATGCCTTGCTTTTCCCTGCTGTGCTGTTCACTAGGGTTGCATATCCTGTTTCTGCTCTGGGTTGAAGCAGTCCCTGTGCCCCAGGCCAGACTTGGGAAATCTGCCAAACTAACTTTTCAAACATCCCCCTGTATCAGAGCTGGGGCAGAGGGGCCTTTCTCTAGCCCTCCAGCTCCTCTGCCACTGGCAATTGTTTTTGCTCCCTGAGGCCAGAAGGTGAAGGCTCAGACTAGGTAATAAGCTTTGGTTTCATCCTGTTTCTTCTGAATTCACCATGGCTTGCAATTCCTTTTACAGTTTTTGACTGTGCCTGATCTTGGTTGAAGTTGGAAAAGCAATTCATGCCTTGCTACTGTTAGAACTACATCTTCAGGTAGGGTAATAAAGTTCATGTAGAAATGGTAATTCTTCATGAAGAATGTTTATTAGATAAAAAAAGGTATATGGCAGATTTTCTGGCAATAGTAACAATATCTTGTCAAACAATGCAGAATAACAATTTCAGGCAGTTTTATTATCAGAAACTGAGTGTGACATGATCATTGTAAACAGTGCTGAAAAATAAACTCCTTTGAATGTTTCAAAGCATGGGTATAAATTTGAGTCCCTTACTCTTTATACATTTCTTATATGATAATGTAAACATTTTATCAAGTGCAGGAAATGTTTGGACTCTGGACTCTTAACAGTGCTTACAAATAATATGTTATCTATACGTTATGTTATCTATGTGTTATAATATGTTATCTATGTGTTATAATATGTTATCTATGTGTTATA
>JAWWEV010000044.1:3661926-3673800 GCA_035583235.1 Hafferia zeledoni | reverse complement strand
CTGCAGCCCCCGTGTGTGCTCGGGTGGGCAGGTGCGGGCAGAGGTGTCCGTGCCCACCCCCGGCGCTGCCGAGCGGCAGTGGAGGGACAGCCTCGCTTTTCCTTAACCCTCCTACCAGTGGAGTAACGTGCTAGGCTGGAAGGAGCCCCAGCGCCTGCAGGACCCGCACAGGGAGGGCTTACCTTGCAGAGTAACGGGATGGCTCCAGCGCTGTCCTTTAATGAAGGAACCTGCAAGGAAGGAGGGAGGGAAGGTGCTCCAGGCTGTGGTGCCAGGCTCTGCCAGCCCCTGCTGCCGTCTGAGCACTCGGTGTGTTCCACAGCGCTCCTGTGAGTTTCTGGAAAGAAAAAGGGAAACTGCTTTAAACAAATAGTCCTGATGAGCTCCAGGTCTCCACCCCCTCTCAGCAGGGTGGTGCTCCTGGTGCTGCTGCCCCTGTGACTCAACCAGCACCCTGAGCCCCAATACCCACCACCAGGTATGATCAGGGAGTGGTGTGGTGGATTTTATTTCGTTTTTGAAACTATCAGGTCCAGCCCATTTACTGCCCTGTGTATCAGCTCCCCACCTGCTCCAGGCCAGCTCACCAGGGAGAGGTTGGCAGGGTCAGGGCACCAGAGGCTCCTCAGCCCTCACTCCACCAGGGCCCAGGCAGGGTGTGACTTTCTTTTCCTGTAAACCACGTGATTAGTAACCAGCTTAGTTTCCTCACAAAAAAATTTATTTGTGGCTATCTCTGCACAGCGATGCAAATTCTTGCAGCCATTTTACCTTACCCAGTCACCTGCCTCAGCCCCAGCACGAGGTGATGGTGCCTGGGGATGTCAAAGGACCTAAACAGGCTCCTGGGCCTGCAGGAGGCTCCGTGTTCGCCCCCACCCCAACAACTCCGTGTGGCTCCTGCGCTGCAGCCCCAGCTTGGATGAGCAGGAGGCAGGGAGTGGTTTCAGCAGGCTCCAAACCCAGGCACAAGCCCCTTCTCCAGGGAGGCAGCACAGGATGCCCAGCCATTGCCTCCTCCCCACTCACTGCCCCAGCCCCAGTTCTGGCAGCACCAGCCCAGCTGAGCTCCACAGACACACATGGCCACTAAAAGCTGTGGGGTTTTAATCTGAGTACAAGTCTTTATTTAGTAGATTTATAAAAGAACTTTACATGAGAAGTATAAAAATACGAAATAGGCTTTGAATTTTCTTAGGTAAATTACCATTCTGTTTTTCAAGCTTTAGAAACGTGTAACCTGCACAGTTTGGCATCTTAGGTAAATTGCTCTCATACATTGTAAAACCAGGAAATAACCTCCTGTAAAGTAGCTCCAGAAAAGTAGCTGTATGCACCCAATCATACATATTACTGGCAATAATTTATTAGTTTAAGACACAATGGCACAGTCATACAAATTCCCACTTTGTAATTTCTCCTTTAATTAATTCCATTGAAAGATACAGTATCACTTTCCTCTTCCAGTTGTTATCAGGTGATTAAATATAAACACAAACCTGATTAAGACTGATTTGGCACTCTCCATACTTGTACCACTTGGATTCGATACCACTTTGTAGTAAAAATTAAATAAATATAAATACATTAAATAAATACATAGCAAAAGAACACCCCAGTTACACCAGAACTCAGCACTTCACTCCCTGCACACAGGACGCTTTGTCACAGCTTCAGGCCCAGTGGATCACACACTGCATCTCCACACACACAGGGAGGGGCTGCCCTGGGTGGAATCACCAGCCCACATAGTGCCCACGGCAGCCCTGGGGCACTGCCCTGCTTGCACTGCTTGGACACCTCTCCTTGTTTCCTCTTCAGCTGCTTTTCCCCGGGGCTCTCTCACCTCTGGCTCGGGGCCTGGCAGCCCTTTCTGATGGAGAGGGGCCCTCCCGGCTCCATCGCTGCTCTCAGCAGTTCCTGTGCAGATCCACTCTGATACTGTTACTGCAGTCGAGGACTGTTCAAGCTCTTCTGTCAATACTGGTTGATATTAAATGAGGCTTGTTTGCAAAGTAGGTAAACCTTGAGCTGATTTTTCAAGTCAGTATTCTTTAGAACTTCGTTGTGTCTGCTCAAGTATGAGGGACTAATTTTCCAGGGTAGTGCTGATTGAACAGAAGTGGTACTTTCACACTGGTCTGGATAATCAGAAATGATTCCCTTCACAATCACTGGTGTGCCTAATGCCTCTCCTGGCAGTAGTGCAATGGCAGGTTCAGATCATTTGCTACAACCAAAGGGCTCCTTTTGCAGATCCCAGTCCTTAGTAATGATATGATTTCAATCACTGTATTTTGATTTTTTTTTTCTTTTTGTAGTAAACCCCATGAGTTACAAAATCACTTACAGTACAGGGATACTGGGTGATGGTTATATCCACCGTTTGCTCTCCACGTCCACAGTCTTGAGAACTGCCTTGCAGTCCATGACTTCAGGCCCAGGGTTCACCTGCTTTGCCGCTCGTTCCTTGGGCTCCCACCACCTCCTGACCCAGCACAGGCACAGGTACAAGGCACTTTTTGGAAGCTTGGCTTCTTCAGAGAGAGAATTCAGCTCTTTGATCCCCTTTTCCCTGCTAAAGGTAGGCCTGTGCTTGGAATGTTGGTCCCAGAGAAGAAAGCTCCATCCCTCTCCTCTCAAACAGTGTCCCCTGCGAGGCTCAGCTCTGCAGAGTCCTCAGCATAGTAATGCTGGAACAGCCTCTCCTGGCAGCAGATGTGCATGGCGTGGTAGGTGTGCAGGAGCAGGCGAGGGAACCGAGCTGTGAAGTAGCACACAAAGTCGTCTGGGATGGAGCCCAGGGTCTCCTGCACTTCCAGAGGCAGCTCCCGGTAGTGGTGCTTCTGTGGAGCAAAACAGAAGAAGGAAAGGCTCAGCCAGAGGGTTTGTGTTCAAGGAGCTCCTGTAAATAGAGCTGTTGGTCGTCCTGACCAGGTAACCTGTTCTGTCGTGCAGGAGCTCAGTGCCCAAACCAAGGGATGGCCCAGGCTGGCACCAAACAGGGTGGCTGTGCTGCTGAGGGAGAGGAGACCTTTACCTTATTTCTCATCGCCCTCAGAAGGTCCCGTACTGAGCCTCCCTTATAGGACCTGAATTTTCGAAGATCTGTAAGAGAAATGATGTGCTGTGATGCAGTTTTAGTTGCTGGGGTGTGTGCCCACACCACAGATCCTTGTAGGTGCTTTTCAGAACACAAACATGGGCTTGAATTTGAAGAAATACTTTACAGGCAAGTAAAGGTCATGTGCCAAAACTGAGCCAGTGTTACCCTTACATTCCTGTCCCGGCACACAGAACAGCATGTAACTCCCTTCCTCTCTGGAAAAGTTCTGTCCATTACCTGTCTGAAGAGGAACAGTGATGTGCTCTCTCCAGTCCATTTTCACCACTTCTCTTCCACCTCTTTCTAACTGCTTGACTATTGGACCGTCTAAAGCTTCTTTCTCTATCCGGTCGCTAACATCCTGGAAGAGACATTCAGGTTATTTCGAGGTTTATTTCAAAGTTTTTCCCAACAATTTCAAATTGCTGCTTCTTGCCAATTAGAGCCTGTCCTGGTAATGAAGCTGGGATTCCACTTCACCCCCTGACAGTGCTTGGCAACAGGATACAGAGGTTTATGGGATTATTTGTTTCACCATCTGCCAAAGACGTTTTAGCACAGAGGAGATAAGGCTGGAAAAGCCTCAGGTCCTCAGCCAGTTCCCATCCCACCACCAGGACTTAGTGTATATTCATTACTGTTCTTGAAACCGCCTGACAATGTTCTCTGTGTGTTCTGTAGCTGCTGGAGACCTTCCTCACCCCAAGGAAAGGTGGTCACATCACGTTCTGGCCCCCATGAAAGATCTGCTGTGAGACTAAGCCAAGTTCTCAGGAGCCAGCCCCAGGTATTACAACTTTGCTGCTTCGCTCCTCACAGAAAGGCTGTGGGTTCTATGACCTCAAACAGGCACAAAGGAGAGGCTGAATTCAAGACCTGAACCAAGTCAACAGGAGTCCTGGAACTGAAAGGAGAGAAAAGTCCACCACAAACCTGAAAGAACTGGAGCTGTTTTTCTAAACTCCAGAAGAAGGGGTGTTTCAGCACACAGCTGGCAGACGGCCGTTTCTGAGGGTCCATGTTTATCATCTGCTCTATTAAATCACGAGCAACTATGTCTTCTGCAAGGAAAAGGGGGTAGGGAAACTGATTTTACTACTTTGATTTTATTTTCCCTACATTCCTAGGCTTTACAGTATTTTGTACTTGAGAAATTCCCTGTCTTTACTTCCTGCTGCCCTGCCAGTTCAGGCGTGTGCTCACAGAAATGCTGGGCAGTGACAGGAAGGCAGAAGGGTTGACTCAGAGACTCAGAGTACTGCAGTTTAAATACAGGAAATAACTTCACACCCAAGCCTGGAGGGTTCCAAACTGTATCCCAGACATGCTCTGGGGGCACTAACTGGGAACTTTGGGCCCTTCACTTCAGGAGCAGCTGAGGAGTACAGCTCTCACCACTGCCAGGCTGGGACTCCTGTGGGCCGTGGCTCTGCCATCTCTGTTGGCATTTAGCACCCTCTGGGTGCTGTGCTCACCATGTGTCCCTGCATCCAGGCACTCCAGGCTGTATGCTCCCAGCAGGATGTTGGCTTGCCGCTGCAGGGACTTGCCAAAGGGGTGGCCACCTTCCGACACCACGTAGTAGAAGACACAGCCAGCTGAGAAGATGTCCACGGTGTATGTCTGCAAATAAACAACCTTTAAGAGCAAGGACACATTTTTTCCCCCCAAAGACTCTGACCATCCTCACAGGGTGGTTATTTTGGGTCTAAGAGCAGAAGGGAATTCCCAGAATGGCACACTGCAGGCAGCCTGAAGGCCCAGGCACCCAGCCCAGCCTGTTGTGGGGTCTGTGCTGCTCCTGGGGAAGGGACACACTCACAGGGTTCTCCTTGCAGTCCTCACTCAGCATCTCCGGGGCGATCCAGCCCTCGGTGCCCGGCACGCCCGAGCGGCGGCTGAAGCTGTGCCTGCCCACCGCCAGCTTCTTGCACAGCCCAAAGTCAGAAATCATGGCCTTCACCCTGCCGTGGGCATTGGGCATCGAGATCAGGATGTTGTGGGGCTTCAGGTCCCTGTGGACTGTTACAAACACCTGGTTACCAATGCTATTTGTGCACAGTTAAAGGAACCTTTCACAAGGCTGAGCCACCACTCCTTAAACCCCAGTCCTGACTTCAAATGACTGTCTTTGGTAGAGGCCCATCACTTTTTTCATTCCATCACCACGAGCCCTCATGTTCTATAGGACTTCTATCCCAAACATGCAGCACCCTGCACAAACAGTAAGGCCCTATTTTAGTACTCCAGGGCAGCAGAATGTTACAAGGCCAAAGCCCGTGTCAAACCACAGAATGGTTTGGGTGTGAAGGGACCCTTACAGACCATCTCATTCCAAGTCCCCTGCCATGGACAGGGACACCTTCCACTAGGCCAGGTGGGCAGACCAGCACCAGACCAGTTGCTCTTCTTTTTCCAGGTAAGAAAATGTCCCCCTCCTGCAGCCCTGAAAGGTTCTTACCAATGCTCAGGGAGTGCAGGTAGGCCAGCCCAGACGTTGTCTGCTGCAGGAGAGTGATGGGCTGTAAGCCGTGGTGGCTGAAGGCCTTTTGCTCAACATACTGCAACAGAGAACACCAGAGTCAGCCCCAACACTGCTTAGCAGCTGCACTGACAGTAAATCCATGCAATTCACCCGCCAGAAAGGTTCAACTGGGTAAACTGTGCTGGCTGATAGCATGAGAAGAGCTTGGGTTTGGCTGGAGGTGCTGATCTCTCATTCAGAGCTAGAATTCTGTGTAGCACAGTGCTCCAGAAACAAGGGCAGAGAGTCCTCAAGGTCTGGGTGGTAAGAGGGTGACTAGAAGGAAGCCCTTCCCAATAAGGACAAAATTAAAGACAACAGTGTGGGAGCTTAACTCGGTCCAGGGATAGGGATGCCTTCCTAAGGGTCTGCAAACACCCAGTTCTGGGAATGTGGAACTGGGTGGGAGGGAGTTGCACGTGTGTGCCAGCCCTGCAGCAGCTCAGCCGCAGGCAGCGCGGCCCCAGTCACCTCCTGCAGCGTGGCGGCGCACAGCTCGATGGCGATGTACTGGAACTGCCGGTCCCGCTCCGTGCAGAAGTACCGGATCACGTTCGGGTGCTCGTCGGACTCGCGCAGCAGCTGCACCTCCCGGTCCGCGAAGCTGAAGCACTCGGGGAGGATCCTCTTCACCGCAACGTCGCGGTTGTCGAACGTGCCCCTGCAGGCAGGGAGGGGAAGCACAGCAGCCCCTCAGTGGGCACAGCCTGGCCAAGGCCTGGCAGGGGCTGCTGTTCTGCAAACAGGTGTGTCTGGGCAGCGAACACTTCTTAGGGAAGTGAAGTAAAAGCTTCTGCTAGTCAAGAAAATGCATGAGAGTACCCCAGAAACAGGCAAAAATTTAATTCCTGTTCATATTAGCTATGTGAGGGCATTTATAAAAAAATAAATTAAAAGGGCCTAATGCAAACACAATATTCATTGGCTTATTTAATGCACACATTCTCTTCTACCTGTAAACAATCGTCCCTTCAGCTCCATGTCCCAGTACATCTTTAGGGTTAAATGAAATCTTGCCAACTATCACTCGGCTTGTGCCTTCATCTGAACAAGAAAAGAGAAACAAGGACTGGTTTAGGATAGGGCAAGGCAGCCTTTTACAACTGAGTCCAGTCTGTAAAAGTCTCTTTGCTCATGTTTAAGATTAACACAGATGATGAAAGCAAATTAGTATCTCCATGTTGGTTCTCACCCTGAGGAGACAAATACTCTGTGGTGACTAAATGATCCAACATGGAGAGTCCAAACACATTTATAAACAACACCTGACATGAGGTCTGCAAAGATCATGGCTCAGGGCAGTGAGAGATGAGGGGCTCTCCAGCAACAGTTTAGAGATGTTGAATTTAGGAAGTGCTGACTGACAGTTACAGACGTGGGTTTAGTGGCAGTTCCCCTGAACAGCCTCTGAAGGGACAAAGGAGTGCACAGGCACCCCAGGCAGGAAGGCAGGCAGGCTGTGCTGCCCAATCCTTAGTTCTGCATTCCAGTTAATCATCACAGTGTGTGTTTGTATTTAAATGAACCTCTCCCTAGAATGGCTACAGGCTACAGAACACACTGCCATGGGCAGCACAACCCCTCATCTGGCTGTTCCTGGAAAGCCAATGATCCTGCAGAGGGTCAGGTGCCCCGGGGTGGGCAGGGGGCCAGACTGAGTGGGGAGGATGGTTCTTTTCAGCCTGCTGAGCTAGGAAGAATCACCAATAACTATTTCAGTGTATCATCACACAGACTGGGCAAACAGAGACACAATAACCCCCACGGGGTCTCCCTTACCTCCCTCCTCCTGCTCAGTGGAGAGGCAGCTCCCGCCGTCGGAGGTGGAGATGCTGGAATAGGCGGAGTGGTTGGAGGCCCGTGGGGACAGGTTTGGGGTGCTGCCCCCAGAGCTCTCCGTGCGCCCACACGACGTGTCCAGGAACTCCGCCTCGGCAGGGAGCTCCCCGGGGGCCACAAAGGGCAGCTGCTGCTGCTGCAACAGCTGGATCTTCTCCTCCAGCTGGTGCTGCCTCTGCTGCTGCTGGTGCACACTCTGCGAGAAAGGGCCCCGTGAAGATCTGACAGGTCACCCAAGGGAGCCCTACAGCTACTGGGGAGTGGCATCTAAAAGGTGGGAGCAAAACTCCCCTGCCACGTCCCTGCTGGCCCCAGAGAGGGGAGAACATTCACCCCTGGTCTCAATTTCATTCTGAAATCACATGGGTTGGTTAACATGGCAAAAGCTGTTACTGGGTTGCCCAGGTGTCTTTAAACCATAGAGGGATAAAGGGTTTGATCCAAAACCTGGAAAACCTGACAGTGTTAAGACAGGTGAGGAAGAGAGGAGTGAAGCAAATAGTGTTAAGATCTTGTTTGAAAAGAGTAACACCTACAAAACTCACAGCTGATAGATGGAAAAATAAAGCTCTCCAGACCTGACCCAAAGAAATCATTGTTAGAGCAGATTTGTAGCCTTTGCTCCCCCCTGTCCCTCTGTGAGGGAGGGGGCAAACCCCTGGAGTGTGTGACCAACCCCTGCCTCATTCCTGGCTGTGCAGCATTTCTGACTGTCCCTCCACCCAAAAGCACATCGGGCCAGGCCAGCATTACCATGGGGTAGGTGATGATAAAGGCCACCCAGCCCACAAGCAGGAAGGTGCTGAGGATGATGGTGGCCATGTCCTTCAGCATGGAGTCCATGGGAGCCTCGGGCCGCGGGCCAGGCCGGGCAGGAGCCTCCTCAATGTCCTGGGGGGCAGCAGGAGGCACTTCTGGGGAGGAACCTCCCACGATGTCAATGACCTGAGGCCAAGAAAGCTCTGTTAGCTCAGGATCAATGTGGGGATGAGGCATTTACATCCAGCCTTTCTGCTGCATCACTGTGAGCCATTTCTAAACCTGTCAAAGTTTTGCATGTGGGGAAAAGGAAAAAGCAGCTGAAAGCTTTAATTCTGACACAAGGAAATGAGACAGCATCACACCAGTGCTGCTCTCTGCTAAGTACATGGAAATCTGACACAAAAAATAGGCAGCAATTCCATCAGCTTTCCACCCATGTCCTTCCCCAACTTCTACTCCCTTATATTTTATCATCCAGTAAGATAATTATTCTCATCACAAACCTCTTCAATGGTGGCTTTATCAGAGTCAGCTGGAATCACGTTTTCAGGCCTCTTTGGTAAGTTGCTTGGGAATTTCTCCAGGATCTTTGTAGGGGCAGATAATGGTGTTTCATGATGCCCTTTAAATAAAACATATTTGTTGAAATAGAAAGTTGTCTTTTTAGGAAAGATACCTTTAATTTCACCATCTTTGCTGAAGAGCACATTTAAGGCTGATTTACAAAAGGCTTGAGAACATCAGAAAATAAGATGCTGTAAAGAGCAGGAAAGGAAAAGAGGGGAAATGGAGGGCAGAGGTCCCTCAGCACAGAGGCTGCAGAGGAACACAAACTCTCCAAGGGAAATGCCTGTTGTTCTGCAGGAGTGAGACTTCACAAGGAAAGGGATCATGGGAAGGGAAAGGTGGCACTTAAAGAAACTGAACGTTGCCCACTGTCCCTGCCCCAGAGCTCCTACATCACTTAATCATAAACAGGCATCACTAAAAACTGAGCTTCAGACAGTTCCTCATTTTTGAAGCAAAATTATAAATGCCCTGAAAAGTCAATTACAAAATGTGGGGACTTGGGATGCACAGGACAGGCTGACATTTAATATTCTTCAGCCTATGTTTTAATCCCTCTGTAAAATGGGGAATACACAACTGTCTGATCCATATGATGAGAATGAAAGTAAGAGTTCAGTATTTACAGTAAAGAATAAATTACCTGTAGCCCTCTCTGAGGGAAGGGGCAAATAAACAACAATCAACTTTGCACACACGGAGCTAAGCACTGTTCACCTGTCACTGAGCCTCGGGGAAAACAGTACCCCGTGGGATACTCAAACACATTAATTCACATGCAAATGAGGACAAATTAGACACTGGCTAGAACTCGGTAATTATGGCCAGGCAAGGCCTCCCACACCTATCAGCAGCCAGTCGTTCCAGTAGTTGAGCTTGTGCTTGTCCTTCAGCCTCCCCGAGAACTTCACATCGGTGCTGGGGGTGATGACACACTCGCCGTTGTCCTCGATGGTGACTCCCTCTGTTTTGGGCCCCTCCAGCAAGGGGATGGCACTGCCTCGGGGCTGCAGGGACAGTATTGCTGCAGTTACTGACACTGTGACCTCGTAGTATTTAAATAGGCAAGGAAATCAAAAACTGGAGGTCAAATGGGTGGGCAGGTAAGATTGCCAGCAGCAAAGTCCCCGTGAGTAAACATGGCCATTCTGCCCTCGGCAGCTGCTTCCACAGCCTTGGACATTGGACCTCCTCAGGGACATGTTGCCTGGGAGATGAGATTATGCCCCCTTTTTTTTTCCTAAACAGGATCTGTATTTCCTACCTCTGCAGCCACAAAACTGTGATGCAGTTTCCTGCCTGTGGGGAGTTACTCTGATGAACAAACCAGCAATTTTAAGGTGAGCCACAAGGCACCACCAGCAGCAGTAACCTCAGGTGCTCCCCTGCTGAGCCTGCCTGGCACAGCTGAGGAGCTGCAGCCACTGCTTTGCAGCACTGGAAACAATTCCTGAAACATGGCCATGCATTCTGGGGCTCACCATTAATTGCTTCAGGAAATACTTAACTTACTGTGCATTTCTTCATAGCAATCTGCAATAAACCCAAATGTCTGTGGATGTACAGTCTCCAGTGTTTTATTTTCTATTTTAAAATACTTTTATGTCTGTTTCCACCTGAGCCCTGAGTTCAGCTCCCAACTCACCACGACAGTGACCCCCTCGTGCACCATGGAGGGCGACGCGTACAGGCTGGTGGAGTATTTGCCCACGTAGAGGGTTGGGCTGCAGGGAAACAGGCAGGGTTAGCAACAGGCAGGTGGAGGTTCCACCATCTCAGCTGAAAACCTGGGCAGCACAGGCCTGCACAACAATGCATGAGTCTCCCAGACCACTGAGATTTGTATCCTGAACAGCCTGGGCCTGTAGGATTGTTTGAGGTGCTGCTGTACTATGAAGGCATTCTTATTAATTGTGAAAGCACTGTTAGTTCATTAGTCACAGCACTTACTCCTCTGACATAACTCATGTCCTGTTTCTGCGTTTCTCCATAACTGGCATTTGCCAAAATGCTGTGCACCATTTTCAAATTGCCAAAGGTTTCATGTTAGGAAAAACAATTTAATTCCACATTATGAGAAACTATTCAACACAGAACATCTGAAAAGCTTAGGAATATACACTTATGTGTGTATAACCTAAGTTTATGATAAATTGTTTGGTTTGGTCTCTGACTTTACACAGTAAAACATTAAATATTGTATGAAACAGCAGCTGGAGAACTAGAGCTGACTTTATGTGTTCTTTTCCCCCTGTTGCAGCTCGTGGCACAACCCTTGGCTGAGTGTGTGTGTGGACAAGGTTTTGTGCCAGGGCTCTGCCCAAGGGGCAGTGACACAGGGCAGTGTCACACTCACGTCAGTTTGCTCTTGGTCTCTGTTTCCTTCGGGAAGGGATATTTCCACTTGGTGATGTGCCCGACCTCTCCAGACATGAAGGTCAGGTAGCGCAGGGTCTCGATGCCCACGTTGGTGTGCAGGACCTTCCTCAGCCCCTCCCTCTGCCAGATGTAAAAGGCCACCACAGGGGACTCGTAGTTCTGGATCCACAGCACGTCCCCCGACTCGCTGTCCACCGTCACCACCAGCCCGTCCCCGTTGGACACGAAGTGGGACATCTCTGCAGGGCACACACACCCCATCACTCTGCCAGCACCCAGCACGGCTGTGCCCCCTCCCCAGCACACCTGCCATGCACAGCAGCAGGACAGCAAAGCCTCTGGCACACCTGGCTGCCATCCCAGAGCACTGCAGTCAGTGCTCTGAGTGCACCACAGCTCAGCGTTGCTGCCCCTCCTGCCAGTTCTCACTGGATTTTAAGGAATCACCTTCAAGAGCTGCACCTTCTTAGACTCAGTTTATCTGGAGCTACCTAACAGGGTTTAAATACTGCAGTGTGTGAAGGGTAAAAACTGGCAGAAGGGGATCAACTGCACAGAAATCAGACAGTGTTAATCATAGCACAGAACCATAGAATGGATTGGGTTGGAAAAGACCTCCAAGATCATCAAGTCCAACCCTTGATCCAACCCTACTGTGATCACCAGCCCAGGGCACTCCGTGCCCTGGGCTGGTGAT
>JAWWEV010000044.1:3616847-3642447 GCA_035583235.1 Hafferia zeledoni | reverse complement strand
CAATGGCCCACACAGGGGATTGAACCCATGACCTTGGCATTATTACAACCCAGTTTTAACCAACTGAGCTGATCTCATATGCACCAACCCTGATGTGCTGGGCTGGTGGATGATAAAGGATGGATGGTTTGCTAACTACAATTTACAGCCTTGTCATTCCTTTGGTAATGCCTGGCTTACCAAACCAAAATATTGACAACATATACAATCACTCAAGAGAAAAACAAATATATTCCTCACTCCGTAATTAGCTCAATATTCATCAGGCTGTACAGTTGCAATTTACAAAAAAAACTATTAAAAACCAACTTCAGCATTAAGAGCACCAGACACTTTCCTCCCAGTAACAAAAGGCCTGTACCATAATTGATGCCACTGGAGCCACAACTGGTAAACCAGTAAGGGTGCAAGGCAAGGTATTTTTAGCCATTAGCACACACTGCAAGCACTTGGCATATTCATCACAGACAGCCCATGATTCGTTGCCCTGGGTTTGACAGCTCTCTCATTACACTGCCAGGCTACAGCCTAAAACTCCCTGTGCATAAGAAAACCAGGCCATGAAGAAAGTCTTTGTAAAAAATTCAGTAAACTACAAGGGGAAGTTATTTAATATAACTAATAATGCAGTTAATATATGAAAGAGAGATGACAAAAACACATTTTACATGAAGAGCTAAATGAAATCTACAGATCTTTTAATCTTGGACTAAATTGCAGCATGTCTTAATTAGCTGTTTCTCATCAGGCTGTAACCCAGGTCAGGGAGTTCCCATTCACACACCCACTCCCACAGCAAAAGGGAAAACTGAAAACTACAGCAGGGCCACCCAACTCCTCCTCTGCTTCTGGCTGAGCTTTCACACCTGGTTCTCTCTGCAAAACCCAAACTTAGTTCAACAAGAACACCAACAACCCAAATGATTCGAAGGGCAGGGTTATAAACACATAAATTTACACTCCAGGGCAGAGCTGTCCACGGTAATTTTAAGAGTGCAAGACAAATTTATATCCCTCACCCTCAAAAGCCCCAGACCCTCCTAGACTATTCTGAGCACTCAAGGAGATCTGCAAAACTGAAATGAAACACAAATGTTGGTTAGCAGAGTGCCTGACTGTGTCCTCAGTAAGCCCTCAGGTTTCACACCTCCCAGTTCCCGGGGCAAACACAAGAACACTCCAGAAGGAAACCCAGCTGGCCCAGGATTCTCCCAGCTGGGACTTTCCCAGGCCAGGGGCACACACCGTGTGACCAGCACTGCTCCTGTCCCAGCAGGGCCAGACCCACGGGCCAAGGGCCACTCTAACCCCAGGGACGTGTTTATTTTGAGCTGCATTCACTCTGTGTCAAAACAGGCACAGTTTGGAACATCCAGGGCTCACAAAAAGAAGGTTTTTTCCAATCTAAAGAGTCGTTGCTGTATAATATTGATGGTGGCTGGTGTTTACTGACAGCTCTACTGCAGTTCTCACTGTGGTGTCTGAGATTTCTCCCCTTTATAATGTGCTCCCATCCACTGCCAGGGCAGCTCCAAGAGCTGTGACACCCCAAGAGCAAGAAACAGCATTTTATCCTAGAAAGACAAGACAGGAAGGGAAGCCCTTGCATGAACACATAATGTAAATTGTAGGAAAACAATATCAGAGTTGGGATATCAGGTAACTGTTATGGGTTTACAGTAACCAACAGTGTGTTTATGGGAAATACACAGAGCAGCAGATCACTACCACTGCTCTGAGAAGAAATTTGAAGAAAACAGTCTGCAAAACCTTGAGGCAATCTCGTGTTTTCACATCACCTCAACACCAAGAATTGTGTGCCAGTCTTTTCCATGGGAATTTATTACTCAAGTGACATGAATAGTTTCAAATAAGCCTTCACAGCCAAATGGGTTAATCACAGGTGAGATGACTGCAACGAAGTTCACAGAAATGAAAACTAGTTCTGAAAAGGGACTGAAGTACAGAACAGATTTCAACGTGGAAGGCACAGTGAGGACCTGCAGCTGGCAGGGCAAAAAAACAGGGGGAGAGCCGAGAAAAGAAACAGGAATGGAGAACCTGAGGTCAGACCTGAGCTGAGGTGAGGTGGCAGGGCAGGGAGACAAGGGGAGAGAGAAATCCAGAGAAAAAAGGGGCTGAATTCTACCAGGGCATGAGCCCATTTTTTTGTGACTATGCAAGTAAAATTATACAAAATTTAGTAATAATCTGTTGATTTGAAAAGTATTTTTAGTATTTAAAAATACTTCTTAGTACCCTCACTGAGTACTGTTTTTAAAACTTCATGAGCTGCAAATCAGTGTTTTCCTTGCAAAATCTGAAGCCCAAACCTGTCAGGACCATGAAGAGATTTCAGTTCAACCTCACAGTCCAGGCTAAGACAAACACATTAGCACTCCACAATAAAGATTCTAAAGTAATTTTTGTTGACAGCCTGCCTTTAATTTTTTCCAGTTTCCTAATGAAGTAAAACCACCAGGTATGTTACAGAGCTTCGCTGCTAATGTGTTTACTTAACTTTTAAAGAAGGGGAGTGGAGCGATTGTATCGCAGGTGAAAAACAAAGCCCTCAGCTTGGCTTAACCTGAACTACAACCCCACATATTACACCAGTATTTTCAGGTAACAATGAACAATCCATCAAAGAACATAACCTCAAACTTTGCTACATTCGAGTATAATGAAAACAGTAAATGCCAGCTGGCCTCTTCATTGTGTCCTGATCCGGAGCACTTGCAAACAAGAGCACCTTTCAAAAGTGAGTTTTTGAACTTGGCTTTCCATCTCAGTGCACACACAGCAGACAGCACCCACTCTAAAGTACACTGTTTTAAAATTATTACCTCTGTAAAAATAATCTGCTCAGCATTCCATCTGCTTTGCACCAGTTTCCCTATTCCATGCACTTTTATTGCTCCAGCTATTGCAATACCTTACAACCAACCCAGTTATGCCTTAAGAGGTTTTGCAGGGCAGTGACTCGTGCACTTTGTCTTTCACCTTTGAATTTAAAGCTGTGGTCTGCTTTGGATCCCAACCAACCACATGTAAATTTAATGCACTCTGGTGCGTTTGCCCTGGAAACAGAGCAATCAAAATGCCAGGACAGGGCCTGCAGCCCATCATTTGCATTTGGTTATCAATATATATGCAATGTGTCGATTTTTTTTTCAGAAAGAAAACAAGCCCCCTCACTTAGGAAGGGACAGAGCAAAAACCATCTAGCATGTCCCAATGGCTCCTGCACCCACCTGCATGGGTTCAGGTTTTAAAAGTTTCTCTGTACTACTTTTTACAATTACTTTGTAGGAAATTAACTGTATTTTTATATTTTGAGGATTATGATACACGTGTCCAGGTTAGGACATGTATATAATAAAGACACAGCTGCAGGTACACAGATGTGGGGCAGGATGAGGCTGTGGGACAAGCTGAGGCTGTGAGGCAGGGGCAGCCTATAGGGCAGGGTGAGGCTGTGGGGCTGATCAGGCTGACGGGTGGGATCAGGTTATGGATCACACTGTGGGGCAGGATGAGGCCGTGGGGCAGAATCAGGTTGTGGGGCAAGATGAAGCTGTGGGGCAGGATCAGGCCATGGGGCAGGGTCAGGCTGTGGATGAGGCCGTGGGGCTGCAGCCCCCACCCCGCGCACAGAGGGGCACTGGGCAGTGCCCCGGGCGCTGTGTCGGCCCGGCACCCCCGGCCACCCTTCGCTGGTCCCGGCAGGATCCCCCGGCCCGGCTCCCCGGCCCTCCCCGTGTCCCGCCGCCCCTGCCCTGCCCCGGCCCGGCGGGCCCGCACTTACCGCGGGTCTCGGCGGCAGCACCACGGCCAGCCTGAGCAGGAGGAGGAGGAGGAGGCGGCGGCGGAGCCGCTCCATGGCTGCAGCGGGGCCGCTCCCCCGCACGGCGCTGCTGCCTCCGCTCCGGCGCGTCCGGCGCTGCCCGCGGCGGGCGGGGCGGGCCCGGGGACCGCCCGGCGGGACAGCGCGTCATCCGCGGCTGCGGGCCGGGACCGCCCGGGACAGCGGGACAGCCCGGCAGGGACAGCGGGACACGGGGACAGCCCGGCAGGGACAGCGGGACCGCAAGGCAGGATACCGGGACATGGGGACCGCCCGGCGGGACAGCGCGTCACCTGCGGCTGCGGGCCGGGACCGCCCGGGACAGCGGAACAGCCCGGCAGGGACAGGGGGACACCGGAATACGGGGACAGCCCGGCGGGACAGTCGAGTGGTCAGACACTGGAACGCGCTGACCCTGAAGGGGCTCAGGAGCCATCTGGCCCTGGCACTGGGTGACAGCATGTCAGTGCTTTGGGGTTACACACGCTGCATTGATTGGACTCGATAATCTTAAAAGCCTCTCCCAACGTTCATAACTCTGTGATTCTAATTTCCCTACTCATCTTTTACTTTCAGAGCAAATCAGGCCAAAGTTATCTAGCATAGCTTCTGTCTTAACAAACTCACTGTTGACCCTCTGCTATGAAATACCTTCAACAAATGTGAAAAAACACATCATGCCCCTTAGAACCAAAAACCAAGTCCACATTCCTCTGAACCGATAAAAATAAACACAAAAAAGTACTGAATCAAATGGAAGAAGCTTTAAAGAGAGTAAACTCTGAGTGCCTGGCAAAGGCCCAGCGTTCAGCCACCTATTTATATAACAAAGCCACTTTGTCCTTGTACATATTGTTTGCTTTTTAAGCTGGTATCTCTAATGGGCTGCAGAGCACAGGGAGTCCTGGCTGTGCCGTATGCACACACCAGCTCTGCTGGGGGCAGCACAGGTAATTATCACACACAATTACAAAATATCTGGGCTGGAAGGGTATCATCGAGTCCAGCTCCTGCACAGGACACCCAACAATCCCAACCTGTGCCAATGCTGACCTGACCTGCAAGTCTGAATGCATAAACCCGTGCTGGAGCTGCAGCCACGCTGTGACTCCTGTTCTCCGGTGGGTTCCTGTAGGGTGGCCTTGGCTGTCAGACTGAGAACAAGCAGACCATGTAACTGGCAACAGTGCCCTGCTACATCACGGGAGTTTTGCAGCTGCTGTACAAACACTGCTTGTGCCAATTCCAAACTGGAGTTATTTAACGCCAGTGTCTCCTCCCATGGCCTCACAAGAGAGGAAAAATGGCTAAAAAAGGGGCTGAGGAGGCAGCTGAGTGATATTTCCCTCAGCAACCCTTCCAAGGGGGCACTTCTGACCAGGGCCTGAGCTTGGGTGTTTTTAATATTGAGCCAAATATCTTCACAGCAGCAATGTGCTGGAGCAAACTACGAAAGAGAAAAAGCACTGTCGTTTTGGGAAAGGTGAATAAAGCTGCTGCACATGCTGGGCGGGTGGAACAAGACCACCACAGTCCCTCATGGTATCACCAGACGGCCTCAGGGCAGCACCAGATTCCACCATCGCACCACCAGACTCCACCACCACCCTCCCTCACGGCACCACCACATTCCACCACCAGACTCCATCTCGGGACCACCACCCTCCCTCACGACACCACCACATTCCACCACCAGACTCCATCTCGGGACCACCACCCTCCCTCACAGTACCCCCACCCTCCTTCCTGGGCCCGTCCCCTCAGCGCTTCCCGCCCACCGCCCTCACAGAGCAGCACCCGGATCAGCACGTGCCCCCAGGTGCGATTCCTATTGGACAGCACCAGGAGGGCGGGGCCAGAAGCGCTATAAAAGGGAGCGAGGCGGAAGGCCGCCCCTTTTCTCGGTGCGGCGGTGGAGGTGAGCGGAGTTTTGAGTGGGTGTGGAGGCGGGCAGGGAAGGCCGGGCCGGGCCGCGATGATGTCTCTTGACACGTGTTAGACTGCTGATATACGTGAAGCAAACCCAATACTGAGCGCCCCGGCTGCGCCCGCCCTGCGGGCCGGCTGGGGTGCGCCGCGTCCCTAACCTCCCCTTTTCCTTCCGTGTCTTGCAGGGCCTGTGCGGAGCGAGCGGCGGCATCGGCGGTAAATAAAACTCTGTGCCCCAAAACGTGTCCGGGTGGTTCTTCCCGCGCGGTGCCGCACTGCCTTTGACCCGGCGGGGCCCGCTCGGCGCCGCCGGCCAAGCAGCAGTGCTACAGCAAGGCTTGTTCATAACTGGGGCCGCTCGGCACCTCCCGGGCGGCGCTTTTAAAAGCAAGTGACATTGTGTGCGAACCCCGGGGGACACAGACCTGGCTGTCCCTCGGGATCGGGAGCGCGGGGCCAGGGAAAGCTCATCCGGGTCGCTCCATGGCGGTTCGGTGCGGCCCAACCCAGCCTGGCCCGGGGTGGGAATTCTTTCCTAAGGCGGCTGTTAAAGGGACTCGGGAAAAGCAACACGAGGCCTGGGATTGCTGCCAGGGTGTTGCAGAGGTCGCTCTTACACAACTAAAACACATCCAGGGTGGGGGAACCTGCGTGCACATGGAAAAGAGCTTGAAATAAAACTGCAATTTGATTCCAAGGATGAAGCTGCAGCTATTTAAAGGGGTTTTTTCCATCTGTTAATTCCGGTGCTAAAGGTGTCCCGCAGGGCACAGTGTTCGCTGTAAATGTAAAATACACCCACACTGATGGCGGGATTGGACACAGGAGTAGGAGCAGAGTCCAGGCAGACTGTAAAAGATTATCATCAAGCTTAGAGAGGTTCTTAAAGTTACTTTAACAGAAATCAGTGCAGCCCCCCCCGCCCCATGTTCTGTAATTGCTGGTAATCCTTTCAAAGCTTTCACAGGTATAAAATTAAAGCACATTCATCATATGAATGGCAAGTGCTGTGGTAAAATGAAGTTTAAGGACAGTAAAACTGAATTTAAGCTTTTCCTTGTAAGCTAAAACAGTCTCGGCACTGCTTAACCCTGAAATTGTCATACACCATAATTACCAAGTATTAAAAAAAGTCTGCAAAGCACATGGCACACTCAGCAAGTTGCCTTTGTAATGACGTTTTGGGAACAACTTGCACAAGATCATGACTAAGTGCCACAGAAATAAAATCTTAACTGAATTGTTTGACATGGGATAAATTTATTTAATAAAACAAAGCAAGCAAGATTGTAGTTACCCACAATTTATGAAGTGCAATATGACAATCTTGTGTAGTAAGTCTAAATCTGTTCACACATTAGTGCATCTAGTCCTTTGACTTTAGTTATTGCACATAGAAATTAACTCATAAAAAAGACCTGCGTACAAGACATGCAGACTTCATGAAAGGCAAATAATGCCTACAGAATCAGCAAACCCCAGAATATACACAGCCTGGAATGGTCAAGGAGGAGTTCAGGTAACAAATATAACCTACTAATATTTCAATTAAAGGTAACCAAAATAGGTGTTCAAATATAGAATTAATTTTAAATATATTAAATGCTAGTTTTCTTTTTTATGTTTCAGGCAAGGTGCTGTTTAAAAAACCTTCAATATAATAGCTTCATTTAGAGATGGCAAATCATCAAGTTATACACGGAAATTTTGATTTACATCAAATGTGACAACACAACGTACAAAAAAGTTCTTAAAAATTACTTCTAAAAAAAAAAAAGCAAATCATGTTATAAAAGGAGAGCCAAAACTCACCTTTGTAAACTAAAATGTTTTCTGACATCCATGAACAGTTGGCAACACTGAGTATCAGAAAAATACACGTGTTAAAGAGTGGATATGTAGTGTTCAAATCTTGCATTCACTGCTTACATTTAGCCTCGAATTATTATTACACCTGATGGAAATAAAAGGCAGTTCCCCCTTAGTTTTGGCTGTTAATTAGCAGAAAGAGTCTTTAATCATGATCAGCTCGAAGAAATGTGCAGTGTTGGCGTTTTGTGTGTGTGCTCATGTCTGGAACATTCAGAATGAAGCAGGAACCAAGGTGATTGTACCTCACTGTAAGGCGGCTCGCTCTGGTTTGGTCTCATGGCTTTACCAACCTTGTCCTCCTCGTTTATGAAGATCTGACAGTCCCACCTTCACTGATAGCTGAGTGTGGTTTATGGCTACTTCCCAAAAAAAGCACAAGTTCTGTACGAAAAAAGTAATATGTATATACCATGTTGAATCACAATTTTACCTATACACCCAATTTACATTCTTTTATCCTGAAATCTTTTCATATTTCGGTTGCTTGACACAAGCTATTGACTGCAGAAGTGAAGGAACATAAAACAGTTCATTCTACACCTCCAACTGCCTGAGAAAGAAAAATACTCTTCCAGTTTTATAAATCCATTCCTTATTTAGGATTTTTTCCCATTTGGCACGCAGTTCCTTTGCTGCCAAACAACTTTTCAATGCTTTAATGCACATTAACAGAGCACGGGAACATAAGCTGAACGAAAGGTGTGTCAACAACGAGCTCCTTGATCTATTATTACACTTCAGTTCCTCCTCCCTCCCCCAGAAGGTCATCTCAGCCCCCCAGGT
The DNA here is from genome assembly GCA_035583235.1 of Hafferia zeledoni. NCBI lineage: Eukaryota > Metazoa > Chordata > Aves > Passeriformes > Thamnophilidae > Hafferia > Hafferia zeledoni. The sequence continues at coordinate 3,634,016 of JAWWEV010000044.1, read as the reverse complement.
ACAATCCTGAGGGCAGCCAGTACCAAAATAAACCAACAGCTGAATGGAATGGAACCTCATGGAGCTGAAGTACACGGGGACAATAACCAGGCAAGTGAGCACAAAGGCATGGGGAGAGTCCTTGGGAGGGGCAAAGTGGCACAAGTTAAGGATGAGAACTACAGCACAGTTTATAAAACCATGAGAATAACTTTTATAATACTGTAAACTGCAAGAGTCTTCACATGTCATGGTTGATCAGAGGCCTCCGTGCTCAGCTCTTGAGGGCCCGTGGAGGAGCGAGGATCCATGGCCGAGTGCATTAAAGGGATATAAACATCATCCATGTTTGGCATGACAAAGATTTTCTGTGGAAAAGACACAATTAAGTCAAGTTACACTCCATGTGTCACTTGAAACCTTAGTCTTCCAATTTGTTTAGTTAAAAAATGCAACAAATTTCCAGATAAAAAGTTCTCAAGTTCAGTATGGTTCCAGTCAGTGCAGTGCCCATTTACTCGGGTCATTGTGTTGTTACAGTTGTAAATGAAGCTCAGAAATGTGAATATCTCTGTACATTCCATTAAATTAAAATGGCATTACAGGAAACACCAACTTTTCCTAACTCTGCTGCTTTGTCAGCTCTTACCCATATACTGTCAAAATGTACTTTCAGTGAAATAGGTGGTTTTGATTCCTGGTTGGTTGTACAGGTTGGGGTCTAGAATCAATCTGGTTGGTTTTTCCATCCTAGATGTGTATGTGGAACTTTTGTCCTGTTTGGCACTACAGTCAATGTAGTGCTTATTTTATAAAGGAAGCAGTAACAGGACACTTTAGTGCCTCATCTGTTCTTAATTTACAGTTTGATGCTCTCATCATCTAACAACACCTAGGATCATGTTTTATTTCAGTACAACAAATTCTACCATGGTACCTATCTCAAACAAATGGCATTTGCATCTCTAAAATTATTCTGACCAGTGAATAGATTTCCACCCAGGCCTGCACAATCTGGAGACCATCCCAGGGGCAGTTTGAGCTGAGCTCTTAACATCAGTCCCACTGAACAGGAGCAGTGGAGACACCAAGTAGCTTTAAATTAAACAGACCAAAACTAACACCCACAAAATGAAAATGTACAGGAAACACACCTGGAACTCCTGCTCCAGTTTCCTGGCTATCCAGTCTGTCACATGAACCAGAGTCACTTCCCTCTCTCCCAGTTTGGGCCGTGCTTTTAGCTCCAGGTAGGGGGGCCTTCGGAAGCCGTACCTGGGGAGGGAGCACAGCAGGTTCTACCACAGACACTCCAACAAAGCAAACACTTCAATGTGTAACTCAATCTCCTCTTATTAGCAGTTCCTGCCTCATTTACATCCAGTCTGTGTTGCACCTCTTCCACAACCCACTCCAGCCAGACTTTACCTTTTCTCTTATCAATCCCTTCAACAGCACAACCCAAAACTTCCTCTTACCATATTCTGTCAGTGGGTGGAGGTGGAATGTTAATCACTAGTGTTCCTCTGCACTCCTGGACTTCAACTGTTAGCAGCAATGGAGTATTGGAGACCTCTTCAATCTTCTTCTTAATGAACTCAGTCTCTGTTGCCTTCTGAAAGTATTTTGACTTGGTGATTTTATCCACAATTCTCATGATCTTACTTGTCCGAGATCCTCCGACGTACCTTTAGATAGAGAACAGAAAAAGGACAGTAAGGTAATAAACTGCTAAGACAGCCATGGATTTTGTATTAAATCCTGAAACTTTAATATAAAGATTCTGAACAGATGCATGGCCAAGCAGCACCGAGCAGAGCCTGCACTCAGCAGCCCTACTCTGTCAGCTACAAGTGTCTGGCTCAAATTGTGTCAGTCTGAGCACTCCTTCCCACATGGCAATGGAAACAAAACGTTTTTTAGAACTGCAAACACACTTCCATCACTTATGCCAGCAGGCTGGCATGGGAAATGACACCTTGTCTACCACCATTCCATCAAAACTGTCAAGACGCTGATGCACCAAGACAAGCACAAATCAGCTTAGAAGGCCCAACCATCGTGTCTAATTATTTAACAGTGTGTGCTGAACAAAAAGGGTTTCATTTTAAGGTACTGTAGCATTTGTGAGTATAAAGGTGTTGGAAAAGAAGAGGAAAGCAGCTTTGGCAGTGGGTGGAATGATACTCCAAAAATGGTTAATTATGCCTGCAAGAAGAGGGTTTTTCCTGGCAATCCTGTCGGGCATTCCTGGCTTTTAAAGCAGCTGCTTTAAGGGTTGAATCTTGTCTTTTCTCACCCCTATCTCATGGTGGAAATACACTCTCCAAGAATAGCATATTTGGTATTTTCCACACACTGTTTCATACCTAATTATGGCTTTGGATGTTATGTAGCAGAGATAACCTTCCTAAGGAAATGACATTTTCCTATTGGGAGGGTATGGAAGGGAACCAAGAACTCCCACATTCCTACACAGACTTTACAGAGTTTTCTCCTTGGCACAACACAGGTCAAGAAACTCCTCAGCTGAAATAAAAAGGGTGAATTAATGTCAACTTCTGGATTTTATACTGGCTGTATTTTTACACAGAGGAAGGTAGTTACCCTCTCATCAGATTCTGTAGTGGTAGTAATACAGATTCTTTCTTTGTTTTCTTTCAGTATTTTACATTAAAGTTCTTCATTCTCCCTCTTTGTCCTCTTGATAAACAGTTCTCTATATGATGTATGAATTTTTAGAAGATATTAAATACATTAAATGCAGTAATTCCAACAACTGCTCACATAGTTTTCAAAAGTGTACAGGAATAAAAGGGAGGAAACTCCCTGAAACATTCTGATTAAGTCATGAGTCTTCTGGTATATTCACTGTAACAATCAGGGATGTGTTCAGACACAGGGAGCAGTGGGATTGTCTGACACACCTCTGGCTGACTGCAGCTTGCTCAGGGCATGGCATAATTGCAGCAATCAGATGCAGAAAGCAAAAAATCAGAGCAGCAGCCAAAGCAAGGGATGACGTGGCAACAGTGATGTTTGGAAATACCCTCTGCAACTCGTGCACAGCATCAGAGGGCAGTGTTGCACAGCCCAGACACTCAGAGCTCTCCAGAAATAAAAACAACCAAGAAATAAAGCCAGCAACACACAACTGAGAAGAGAGCAGGCCTGAGGAATGGTGTCTTTAAGAAAGAACATGCTGGAAATAAAGGATCAGCATGGGTGTAAAGCTGCAGACAGTGTTCCAGCTCACACACACCATCCTGCTCTTGGCTCTGCCACCAGGCAGGACACGCTGGGAAGGCCCCCAGAGCTGCTCTGGCCCCACGACTTGGCTCTGCCAGTAATGTACTGGCGAGGAGCCTGGGAGTGCTGGTGGAGCTGAGGACAGTCCCTGTGCAGGGTCAGTGCTCCCTGCACAGCAGGGGCTCCACTGCCCTCTCTGCTCCCTGGGACACAGAGCATCCCAGCACTGCTCAAGGTGTCAGGTGTAGGGGCAGGGAAGGCCTGGCCAGCTCACCCTTCAGCTCCTGCAGGCACCTGCTTCTCTCCTGCCAGCTCAGGAGCATCGTCCTCCTCCGAGGAGCCGGCGCTGGAGGATTCCTCGTCGCTGTCTGCCAGGCAATACGCCCTTGGCCTGAAACTGAAACAACACAATCCCCAGGTCAAATAGAGTTCCTTAAATAGCTGCTCATGCTGCACAGCTCTGGCTGACATTACATGACTCTGAACCATCCCCTGCTTTTTCACAAGCACTTATTTAAAAGAACAAACCCACTCTGAAGCCAGTCTGGCAGAGCTTCATTCCAAACAGAAAATCTGTTTTCCCCAGTGGAACATAATCCTGCATGAAATAGGTTGGCAGGGGGGTGGCTGTTTTACATATTCAAACCAAATGTGGAGATTATTTGAAATACATCTGAAAGCATCTCTGTTGCTGCTCGTGGCCTCACAGGAGTTGAGCAGAACGTAGGCTGGACAGGTAAAACAACCTCTGAATGTCATGGGGGAAAAGTAAAATAATAAAATCAAACAAGTGCTGCTCTTAGGGTACAAATTCCCACACAGTATGAACTAATTCCTAGACTTAAACCTGTGGAAGAATTTAGGTACACAATGACAGAAAAAAATTCAAATCTTTTAAACGGATTAAAAGGAGGGAAGGATACAGTGAACACACTGAAGGCAAGAGCCTGAAACAGTTACACAACACAAGCTTCAAAAGCATATGGCCTTAGCCCTGGGGACTACACCCAGCTCTGTAATACTCTAGAGCATGTTCAGAATACAGATCATAACTGTGTCTTCTTTCTTTGTGTGTGTGTGTTCTTGGAAGTGTATCTGAAGCATTTAATAACTCACACAGGGCATGGACTGAGGCTGCTCTGTGCTCAGGGCACACTGGGAGTCCTAATGCAAAGGGACAGCTCAAGTGCAGCTCACAGGGCTCCTTCCCAGCCAGAGCAGTAACCCCAGGACCTGCCTGCCCTGAAGAATTCCCTTCCCAGGGTATGGAATCAGAACTGCAAACCTCTCCTTACCCAGAGCTGCATTTTGTGCCTGCAGAGGAGTGAAGGAACACACCAAACTGAGCCACCTCCCTGGGGATCTGGGGGTGGTGGATGGTTCCTGCCATGGCCCAAATAGCAACCCTGGGGCTGGTTCTCAGCAGAAATCCACGTTTTTAGGTCAGATTCAAACTACACATTTTCTGCCGGGGTGTGACCTCACTCTGCTTTCCTGTGCAGGCTGTGCCACCCAGCCCAGCATGCCCAGAGCATTCTCAGGGCTCTCAAAGCTGTCACCTTCTTAAACAAGGTGCTTTATTTCCTAGTTCAAGGTGCCTCCCAAGCACCCACTGGCTCAGACCTCAGGATTTCCTCGCATTAAACAAAGCAACAATAAATAAGCTTGAGTGTGATTTCAGGGGATCTCTGCACACAATGGACCATTTATATGCCACAAACATGGGCAGAATAAAACCCACTTTGCAGCTACAGTATTGTTCCTGTGCAGATTGCACAGTATTTTCTGAATTGCCATTTGTCAGCTTGTTTTCACATGGTACAACACAACCAAAAGGACTGATGGGAAGAAGCTGTGGTGAGTTTGGGTTAACCTGCACCTGCCTCACCTCCTGTATGGTAAGAACTTGTGCTGCATTAATTTTATAAAGTTGCAATTAAACAGTTTTCCACCCTTTTTGAGAGCTACATTTCACTGAGAGGGACAGCTATCACCCTCATCTCAGCACATTTCACTTGATTTCAACCAGGAAATGCAACCCTGCCCCATTGGGCTCCCTTTGCCCCGACACACCCAGGGACAGTCAAACCCCAGAGCTGTTTTGTTCCCCCCTTCCTCCCTCTTTCTTACACTACTTTGTGGTTACTGCCCTGAGAGGGGGTTTGTTCTGGGCTCTTGAGGGACAGAAATGAGTGTCACAACGCACCTTCCTCTCCGACAACACAGTCATGGATGCAAACAGAGAACAGTCTGACACAGTAACTGTCAACTGATGTGATTAAAACAGCCAGCAAATCAAAATTAACTACCACAATGGAAATGGATGAGAATCCAACTGTTCTGTACTTCTCAGTCTTTATTTATTTGTCATATCCATTGTATTGAAGGGGGAAAAAACCAAGCAAGCAACCAAAAAAACCTTCATTTAAACTAAAGAGATTTGGCTGCTCTTTCTGTAAATCTGGCCCTGGGGTTGGGAACAGCCCAGCCCTGTGCAGGGAGCAGCTCATGCTGGTACCTCCAAGCCATCAGTTGCTTGGCTACAGGCACCTCCACCTGCCTTGCTGGGGGCCTATTGCTCAGCCAGCAGCAAACTGGTTTTTAAATATTAAATCAATGCATTCACTAATTATTTCTGAGGCCATTTCTGCACTGAACAGATAGGAAAACACACAAAGAAAATCCTGAAGGGGTGGGGGAAGGAAAGCCAGAATCTGATTTGTATAGACATTTCCTTCTCTATCCTCCATTCTTTTCAGGGGGAAGGATTAAAAGGATTTTGAAAAATTCTCACCTACGAGTTCTAGGGATGTAAATTCAGAAATATTTATTTCAAGCAGTGACAATGAGAATCTAGGTCGACTTTAAATCCTCTGAATTCTACCAGTGTATGAGATCATTCAGCCATTAGTTTTTTTCCCATTTATTTCCTTGTCAGGCCTGCACTGAAATATATTGCTGCTAGAAGTGTTACTTCAAGATATCTCAGAATAAATGGTCAGAGCTACGACATGAGGATACAAAGCACTCATATCTTCATTGTGAGGGACCACAACATTTTATTCAGAGCTAAACAAATGGCCAGATGTAGAGACTGTTTTCTTGATTTGTGTACACTAAATCAGAGACCACCCACTGCTCAGGGACTGCAGATGTTTTAAGTGCAAAGAGATACAGCACAAAAAGAATGGACGTTCCTCAGGTGATGGGAGGGATATTTGACAGGAGTCACTCACCAGGTTAATGCAAATGGACTGATTGATGACACCCAGAAATTCCAACATCACAAAAATGAGAGGGAAAGCACAAATCCAAGTGAGGTAAGTTACTGTGTGGTGCTTTCTAATTCTACCTAAGGCATTTCACTTAGACATAGCAGAGAAGTAGAAGTGGGCCATGAGGACAAATAGAGAGCAATGCAGGGCTGTGATTACTCCCATGGTGCAATAAAGGTATTGAAAAAGTGTTTACAGGACAACTACAGCCCATTTACCTTGCACAAGAGTTCCTGCTCCAGGGCAGCCACTGCTGCACTCTGTGCCTCCAACAGACAAGCCTTACTGTCTAAGACCCCAAATCAAGCTAAGACAAAACTAAATGTTAGTCACAGAACGCTTTAAAGTCCTACTAAATATATATATATAAATGATTGTGTCACAAAAGCCTTTTGCTAAGGTGGTTCTCAGTGGTGCACTCAGGTGGCACAGAAAGGTCCCATGTGTGAAACCCCCTCAGCTCCCTCCATTCCTCTGCAGAGCCACAGCTGCTCACACAGCAGGAAAATCCCACTTTTCCCCAGTGGCAGCTGGGGCTGATTCCAGCCTTAGTCCCTTACCCCTCTCTGCCGATCTCGCCCACCTTCAGCGCTTCTCCAAGGGGCTCTTTGCCCAGTTTGGTCAAGTTCATCTTGGTCTCCAGGGTCATCAGGAAAGATCCATTGTAGGACATTTCCAGATCAACCCACAGTCCTAAAATAAACAACAACAGAGAGATGTCACTTTAGGAACCATCACAAAGCATTAAGCTCATGGAGCAAAGACACAAACCAAAGCACTGAGCACAGCTAACAATCTGAAATGGTTTACACACCCCTCAACTGCTTCAGAGATCTGAAATGAGGGAAAGAAAAGAGAACACAGTCAGGGATTCACTTCAAAACTGTTTTCAGCATTGCTCCAAGCCAACAGCAATGGGGACACTCCTGTACTCACTGCCCAAAGGAAGCACAGGCTGAAATCCCAGGGCAGCATTGCTTGTGTCCCATCACAACCTGCTGCCTCTTCTGCAGTGGTGGCCTGGAGGAGCATGACCAGGTTCCCTCAGTCCCTGGGCTGTGGGAATTCTCTCAGGGTCACCACTTAGACCATTCCAGATGTGCAGTGTAAGTTAAATCCTGTTGATGTGCAGGCTGTTCATCTAAGAATTGTCTGGGAATTGCTGCAGGATCAGGTCCTGCCTCTGGAGTGACTCTGCAGCCCCACATCAAACAGAGCTGGAGGTGTTTGTGATCCACAAATCAGATGCCACAGAGCACAGATTGTCTCTCTCCCTTTCCCAGCCCCTGCAGCTGCACCAAACGTGCCCTCACCAGTACCTGGCACACCCACCACTGACATTCCACTGTTAGTTCCTTATTCAGAAGCCATTAGTGGTAACCACTCTTTGGGTTTGATTCACGTGGGAAAGTCACACGTTATCAGTTATAAACTCCTGTTTTCTTCTCTGCAAAACCATGCCAGAAACACAGCAGCTCCCAAAGGGCAGCTCTGACACCCTGAGGTTCCAAGCTGGGGCTTTACCAACCAAGTCACTCTTTCCCATCACCCAGTGCTTCTAACACTGTTCTAAAACCAAGCACAAGAACTCAAACACAAGTTTATATATATTATATATATACATATATATTTCCTCTTTACAGTGAGACAGAAAGATCATCAGAAACAAGAAAACAGCTAAACAGACTTTTTGGATAATCAATGAGTCAGCATGATTCAATCATCATTACTGTTTTAACAGGAGATAATTAAGCAAAGGATGCCATTGCTGAGAGGGAAAATTCCTTCTGGCCAGAAAATGCATTTTCCAGAGGGAAAAAGGGAGGGACAGGAGGCAGAGGGAGTGGAGAACTGGGCAGATGGTACAATTTATTCAGTTTTCTGGTTCCTTAGCCTTGACAGAATTGCAGTAAATGCTCCAGCATATGCTCTCACCCAAATAGAACTGTATTAACAAAAACAAGATTTTTTTTCTAACGTTGCCTGTTAACAAATTTAGTTACTTAGAGAAGCCATATAATAAAAAATGTTTTCCCTGTAATCAAGCACTGGTTAAAAAAAGTATGGATGAAACAAAGCACTTCACAATTAGTGACTCCACTTTAATGCCTCACAAAAGGCTCAAATGAACTCATAAGCTCAAAAATACCTCAAATGACTGACTGTCTCAAACATTTTTTAAAAAAGAAACTTAAAAGTGTTCATTTTTAGATACTGCCCTGAGATTTTAGGGCTTTTCCCCCCATATTTCCCAATAAACCAAGTGGTTTATTCCTAAGTCAACTTACCAAGAAACCCATTTATCCTTAGGAAAAAAGGCATTTCCAATTAACATCCCCTTAGTCCTTTTAAGTATAATCACAAAATAAGTTTTTTCAGTAATTATTCACTGCAATCTCTTTAAAACTCAGAACTTAAGAGTTCACTTGTCATTCAGCAGCGTGGAAGAAGTTCCAAGGATTAGCAATTCTACCATAAATGTTTGCTTGTCACAGTCTGAACAAGGAACTGAAGGAGTTAATTATTTCAGCAATTAATTCAAGCCAAGCCTCCTAAATCCCATCTCATGACTCAGAACTACAGACTCTGGTTACAACTGAAGTTATGAGAACAGAGGAAGGAATTCAAAAAATGTTTGAATCCAGGCAAAGGGAAACACTCTGACAAGAACCCTAAAATGAATCCTTGTTTAAAAAGAAACCATGAAACCACTTGGCAAGCAGCACAAATGCAACAATTTGAACTATTTTTCTGTTCTGTAACTCAAAATGAGATTTCTACCAACAGTGAGGCTGCTGGAACACGGGAGGGTTTCATAAGCACTTGAAGAACCTGCTGTCCCACGCAGGGAGCACATGACAAGAGGCAGCAATATGTTTGAGTTCCCTAAATACTGATTGCACTCCAGCTTAGCCCTTGTATTCAGTTTTTGTTTCTCCTAAAATGACAGATTTTGTTCCTCGTGACAACCAAACACGTTGCTCTTTGTTTGTGGAGAACACACTTTCCAGAAGTTGAGAGCAAAGTGCCCAGTGTGTTTGAGATAAGGCTTTTCCCCAAAGACTCAAGCAAGTCTCAAGCAGATAAGGGCAAACAACGGATACACAGCTAAAGTTCTGTGTGTCCAGGAGGATGTCAGTAACTCCCCAAAGGCTCTTCTGGTCACAGTTTTATGAGGGAAAGGTCAGTGCTCACCAACCTCCTGCTTTCAGTCAGTGGTTTCAGTGGCACAGCTAATTATCTCCTCCAACTTTGCTCTGTCCGTGTTTGTTATTGCTCCAAACATCCTACTGAGATTGAAGTTTGGCTCACTGTCATTTAGAGCCTCTCCAGAGGGTTTTAACACTTGTACCACGTATTTTAAATTCATTAAATTCTTACCATCTCACTACCAATTTATTTGGTTTAGCCCCATCTAGAAATGTTTTTGGTAACTTCACCCAAGAGCTGAGAGAGCAGTTTTTAAACAAAAATAGGTTGCTTGCCTTGCAATCCACGGCAGCACCACAACAGGTCCCCCAGGGAAGTATTTCCCTTTAGGCCAATTAGAAATTTCTCCACCTTGAGTGGAGAAACTCAGACACAATTTAAAATTAAAAACTGCTCTGATTATGTCTTGGAAAAAAAAAGATGGCACCAAGCTCTCCTTGGCAGGTAGAATAAATACTTTTGAAGTTAAAAAGCATTATCCCAAGTTCTTCTTTCTTGTGAGACCACTTAAGTGACATCAGTATGCTCAAATACACTCCTGGGACCACATGGAAGCAAGAAAACAGAAAACAAACAGTTCTGATTTATAAAGAAACAGTGTGAAAGTCATTCTGCTCAAAAAAAACATATTTAGCAGGAAGGCCATAAAATGAAGCTGGATTTTGAAGTCAATTTTCAAAGCAACACTGTATTCTTGTTTTCCAAGTTATTACAATTATAGTTTCCAACCCCCTCTTTTCAGAGCAGGGGAACTTCTCCTGGGAGCCAAAGCTGGTCTGTGCTGTGGCACAGAATCCTTGCTCTCTGCAACCCCTGGCAGGGGCTCAGGGATGGGTCTGCATCTCTGCTGCATGCAGATTTTAGTTCAGGTCAGTAATTATTGTCTATGGAAAGACATGCTCATGTTTCTGCATCTACAGAGTTACTTTATCCCAGACACAGAGACCCCTCAGTGTCCACTCAGAACAAGCTCTAATTAAATGCACCTCCCTGATTAAAACATTCCCAAGGAAAACAGATGGAAATTCTGTTCTGCACAGGCACAAAGGCAACACCAGAAGGGGAACTTGTGTTTACCTCTGTGATCAATAGAAGGTTTGAAGGCCTGCAGGATCTTGGGCACTGCTATCCCCATGTCCAGCTCCGTCAGGGTCAGCTCGTTCATGAAGTAGGGCAGCTGGGAGGGCAGAGCAGAAAAAGGCAAATACATCTTATGGAACTGAACACCCACCTCCTGAGAGAAGAAAGGCCATTAAACTTAAGGAATGGACTGAGCTGAAGTGCCACCAGTGAAAGAACACACACACAATCACACAGATTTCCTCCAATTCTACAATTTCACAGTTATCGGTCCCAAAATATTTTAGGGAGAGATTCAGCATCTGAACTTGGAATGTTTTTAAAACTATGAAGCTCAGATGCTGACCTTAAACATCCAACATGCTCTTCAGTCCAAGCATGTAAAAAGCTCAAGAATGAAGTGTAAATCCTATTTCACTGTGAATAAAAATCAAATACTTCCTTGAATTTTAAATCCAGACACATTTATCATTACAGTTATATCAATATCTCAGCTTTTATCTTTGACAGCTCTTTCACAGCACATTGACTTATAAATCTGTATCATGGTTTTAATATAACAGAGCACAGAATCATGATGGTTTGAGTATCTATTTACTTAAATTTCTGATTAATAGAAAATCTCTCTCCTGTGAACAGACAGTGCTTTATAACCCATTAAAATACAGCCATTCCCAGTCTTTCCACTGAAAACCTTCCCAGTGAGGTGTGTGGGTGCCCCGCTGTCCCAGCTGAGGGAACAGGGCAGATTTAGGGTACTGCCAGTTCCCAAAGCACAACCAACACCATCTCACAGCAAGAAAACATCTTCCTTTTCCTCTCAAACCAAAGTTAACGTGTTGAGATCCACGAGAAACCAAACTGGAATTGTGTGTCACATTTATTTGTCTTTTACAGGTGTGAAATAAGTTTTTCTTGTACTGATTTAAAACTCAAAGATTGTGTGTTTCATTTCCTTCACAAGGAGTGTGTAGTGCAAGTCTCCAGATTAATTACCTTTATTTTGCTTAGTTTCATTTGGATCTTTTTTGACACTAGATCAGACCAATACTTTTCTCCTAAAAAATCCCAGAATATCCTTCCAAGCAAGGCATTCACCCAGGCCTCCTGTTCTTCTTCTTCCTCAGCTTCCACAGGGGCATCTGGCAACTGAAAACACAGAGCAGGTTATTCAGCTCTGTAATTTCAATCAATTAAGGACAGAAAAGGGCTGTTTTACACTGAGGTTCAGTGTCAGAGGCTGGGTCAGCTCAGAACACCAAATGCTCAGCACAGAGAGCAGCTTTACAAACACATCAGCTGGGCTGCCACGAGCCTGTCATCATCCTGACATGGAACAGAGGGAATGAGACCACACAGATATAGATTGACCTCTGGCAATGGAGTGGGAAAGCTGTATGTAATTTAACCCCTGGCAGAAAAAGCAGATAAACCCACAGTGGGCAGACTTATAAATGTGTCTGCAGTAGAGACACTTCTCTCTCCTCTCAGTCAGATCTCCACCCTTCCCTTTGATTTATCAAAAAATCGGAAAGCAAGCCCCCATCTTACATCCTTAAATCCAGATCAGAACCATCATAAACAGCTGATAAACACACACAGTACAGGGAAACACACTCTTCCTTTCAGTGTTTGTACACAGGATTCAGGAAACTATTGTTCCCTCTGCTGCATTAAAGGTTTTGTTTACAACCCAAGAGGATTATGTCTTGGTTTACTTGAGAACCATCTGGAAACACCTGGAAGTATTATCCATTCAGATGCTGCATCACTGACTGCACACACACAGCAAAGGCAGCTGAAATAACTCTGGGTGTGTACACAGACACACCACCAGGTATTCATTAACACCAGGAGGTTCCATGAAGGACACACAACACCCCAAACACCTCTCAGGAGAATTCCCCACCTCTCCCTGCTGCAGGCAGAGCCCCTGAAGGCAGCAGGACAGCAGGAGGTGGCACAGCCTGCCCAGCCTTCCCTGGCAGTGCTGCTGGTGAGGAGGTGCTGCTGTGACGCAGGTCCCTGCCAGGCTGCTCCTCTATTTATAGCAGCATTTCTGACACGTGCCACATCCAGCAGAGATTCCCTGCCTGCTCCAGGGGCTGCTGAGGGCCACAAAAGCTGCTGCTTTCCTGGGGCAACACAAGCTGTGTTTATTTGTACCCTACACCACAGCCTCCTGCTCCTCTCTGGACGTTGTATGAAAGGGTGGGAACAAAGATGCACAACAGGAATTACATCTTCTAAATGAATGGTGCTTGTTCTTAGCATTAAGAACCCATTTATTAAGAGTGTTGTACTGAATATCAAGGTTCTGTTTGCTGAGAGCAATTCAGCTGCAGGCCAGGAGGGCCAGGGATTAGTGGGAGCTGCAGACACTGCCACTGTCATGATGGTTTCAGTATCTACTTACTTAACTTTCTGATTAATAGAAAATCCCTCTCCTGTGAACAGACAGTGCTTTATAACCCATTAAAATCCAGCTTTGCAGCACAAGCATTACCTTTTTCACAGCTGTGGGACTGCTGTCTGCACTGAGCACTGGACTGCCTGGAGGGCTCTTCCTTTCTTGGGGAACACACTTTGCCATATAAATGTTGTAGTCCAGGAGCATTTTCTGCCTGAGGGTGCCAGGCAGGTCCTTGTGCTTGGGCTGGGCTGTGATGTCCTCAGCGTTGCCCCTGCTGCTGCTCCGGCTGTGTGTGAGCACTGCACCCTGACCCTCAGCCCTGCCCTGGGCTGCCAGCACCCCTGCAAAGGGAATAATGCCCAGTTAGAAATTAATAAATCTCACAGCCACACAGCAGAGTGTATGGGCAAACACTAAAAGCACACAATTATTTTGCAGGTATAATTTATTCTGGAAAAAAAGACCACTCGGAGTTGTGTTTCTCATGGGGAAGGCTCCAAACAAACTGCATTCCTGTGTGCTCAGGGGGTCCTGAGCCCAAATTAGCAATATTTGCTCTGACTCAGCACCCAGCAGGATGTGGGACTGGGGGAGCAGCTGATCAATGGCCTATTTAAATATGGACACTCACATATGGACAACACGCGGCAGAATTCCCAACAGCCCTGCTGGGCAATGCCTAAAATAAAAGTCAGGTGATTAAAATGTACCTATGGTTAAACTTTTTTTTCCCTAATCTAATTATAGATTAGGCTGTTACAACTAGAAGTACTGTCAAAAGCATGTAACTATTAGAATTTTAATTAGCCATTAATTTTGCATTTGCATTTCAAGAAGTTATGTGCCAGAAATAATGCTTTTAACTGATTTTTAAAAAGCTTCTCAGAGAATAAAGACAGAAAAGCATGAGTCATTCAGGTTTAAAATCATATCAGAGGATGGTTTTAAATTAATATTTCAAACTTTTGATCAATACTATAGACTAACATGTTTGGTGGTTCAGATATATATTCAGATAGACAGATATATTAGTGCAGGACTTTGTGTTTAAACAGAAAAATGTGTTTTCTTGTGGCAGTATCCCATGGAGGCTTTTAAACTGAGACTGGCTGTGGCACTGAGTGCCATGATCTGGTAAAGGGACTGGAGTTGGACCAAGGGTTGGACTTGATGATCTCGGAGGTCTTTTCCAACCCAATCTATTCCATTCCATTCTTATTCTATTCTTACTCTATTCTTACTCTAATTCTATTCTATTCCATTCCATTCTATGAGAAAGCTCTTTATCATTTACAGGAGCCCAGAGTGGAAGGGAGGACAGAGGAGGAGAAATGGGTAATAAGAGAACTGAGTCTAATGCTGCAAACGTTGATGAGAAAAGAGTAGTTTGAACAATTCATCCTTAAAAATATTACAGGAGTTATTACAGTCACTGAAAAACAGTGCATTCACATAAAATAGTCCAAAAATAGCACTAATAGTTGAAGGCACAGAGCCAAGTGTAGAGGCAAGAGAGGAAAGGGCAGGGTGGGATGGTGGGAATGGGATGAGCAGTGTCTCTGGGATTCCCTGCCTGTGAACTCACTGTGGCTCCACCAAAACCCAACTCTGGGGTGTTAAATCCATGGACACCTGTCCTAGAACACAAAAGGGGAGTACCTGACTTGCTCCCACACAGACTGGGTGGCTTCTTGGCCTCAGCCTTCAGCCTGGAGGCGAGGAGGAACCTCTGGAACCACTCCTCCTTCTCCCTGCCCGTCCTGCCAAAGAGGTACAGCACTTGATCCTTCTGCCCACTGCACTTGGCCCCATCCTGAGCCTTCTTGGCTTCCTCACTGCTGGAGTCCACCTTCTCAGCAGATGGCTTTTCCTCTGCATTCTCCTTCTCAGCCTGGGCCTTTGCCATGAAATCCTCCTGTTTGGCCAGTTCAATGCAAATTGGGTACTTCTTGTTCCAGATGCGTTTCCGTGCCAGGCTCTTGGGAACCAGGGAAATCTGAAGGATAATTCAAAGGTTAAATTAACTTGTTTTCCAGTTGTGTCCCCTGTGTTTCTAAGCTCACCCAGGACTGTCAGAGACACAGATCCCACACTGGACCTGTTGGATTTGCCTGACCCAGCACTGCTGGTGATGTCCAAGCCAAGGCTACCACCAGGTCTTGGGTGAGCCACAGCCTCAGAATTCCAACAATTTGAGCAGGTAGTACCATCATGTGGATTAGAAACCCTGTTTTCATTTAGATCTTATTCTCACAGATGCACAGAAAAAATAGAAAAACCAAGAATTTTGTTTCTGTGACCATGAGGTAGATAATAAGAGCTTTAAACTCAACTTTTCAGGCCCATGGCATGAAACTGAGTGTTTGAAGTTGGTGACAACCACATCAAGCACATAACAGTGAAGCCATAAAAGTGATTTGCAGATAATTATATTCTAAATTCATTATCTTTATATAGAATTAACACAATCCAAGTGGTGACAATAGTGGTAAGAGTTAAAAATTCCTTGTGCTGAACTTACCAGTGTGCTCCAAAAACTGTGGGCAAATACCCTGAAGAACAGGCATTATTTTTTTATTACAGTCAGAGCACTTGGCACTTCTGTGACCAACTGGGGCAGGGTGGGGGGAAGGACTGGAAATCTTTCTAAGATCCCACAGGGAACAACTGTCAGTCAAGTGCTCTCATAGAGCGTGATGGCTTTGCTTGTTCTCATGATGGGAACACAAATCTGCAACAGGCAGGAATCTGAATTTTATTGTATCCTTTTCACTGCCTCCCTTTAATGGAAGGCACAGCTGACTTTCCCACAGGGATTCAGGGAGTTGGAGGGAGGTTGTCCACTGTCACCACTGTGCCTCTGTCCCTCTGAGTTCCACAGCCAGCTGTTGTGGCTCCCTCCCACATCTGTCCTGCCCAGGCCCTCGACTGATGCAGCACATTAAAAAAATCCATGCAGTTAATAATGAGGTATTGATGTGTTACTTAATACAATGCCAATGGAATCAACTTCACGTGGCAACTCTTCACAGATTCCAGGGAGGCAAACAACGTGTAGGAAAACTGTCCCAGCATTATTGCTGATGTCCCAGCTGCAAAAATCCCCAGCTCCTTCCCTGGCCACGGGGCACCTACAGCAGGCCATGTCCTTCCAGCCACCTCCTGCTCTCCTCTTTCACATTCCCTCTCTGAGTGAAAAGCAAACGTTGTCTGAGCTGCCTTGGGATAGACACAACCCCCAGAGATGATGCATTTTGGTGTCACCCTCAGAGCAGTCCCACAGTAACCCACGTGTGGGGAAGGAGTCTGAGTTAACTTCTGCTCTGAGCTGACAGAGGAAAATGATGCTTCTCCCTTATTGTGTAAGTACAGGCTTTTTCTAAACCCTCTCAATCCTCCTCCCCAGCAAAACACTTCAGCAAGTCAGTCACGACAACAGTTTTGTTTACATAATGGCAGAACATGAAAACAGAGGAGTGAAAAGAATTCCAAGTCAACAAGAAGTTGCAAAGTGTTTCCTTTGTTAAAATCAGGGACACTCACCTTGCTCTCTGTCAGTTCATAAATCTTCTGGCTGACATATGTGACATCAGGCTTTGGCTCATTGTACAGGGCTCTCCTGGAGATGTTTTTGTTGGGTTTGGAGAGCCTTAAGGTGCTGCCTTCGAGTCGCACATACACAGAGTGAGTCAGCGTGGCATGGTATGTCTCTGGATCATAATTATAAATTTCATTCATCCATCCCTGGAGAAGAAAACACTTTTAAGCTGTTGGAAAAGCAAGTACAGCACGTACATAAAAGTTTTAAATTATTATCCAAGCTTTTGCTGGAGTGATTTCACTTACTGCACAAGCAGTAAATGCCCTAAATGAGGCAGCACCAAACGACCTGAAGGGAAGTTCTGGCCAGGTGGGGGTTGGTCTCTTCTCCCAGGCACTCAGCAATAGGACAAGGGGGCACGA
>JAWWEV010000044.1:3604579-3616747 GCA_035583235.1 Hafferia zeledoni | reverse complement strand
TTCCAGAGAGAGTGCTCAGGCATTGGAATGGGCTGCCCAGAGAGGGGGTGGATTCCCCATCCCTGGAGGTTTTTAACGTGAGATTGGCCGTGGCACTGAGTGCCATGATCTGGTAAAGGGAGTGGAGTTGGAGCAAGGGTTGGACTTGATGATCTCGGAGGTCTTTTCCAACCCAATCCATTCTGTGATTCTGTGACAGAGCAGGAGATGAGGGAGGTGTCTCCCAAGCACACGAGAGTTCTGTGTATGTAGCACAGGGTGCTCCCATCTCATCCCCACCAACCAGGCTGGGATGTGCAGGATGCAGGGAGAGCCACAAGGCCCAGCTGTTCCCAGCAAGCACAGACATTGAATCACAGCAGGCAAGGCAGAGCAAACAGTCTGTGTGCTTACAGACAGCACTGACATGTTAATCACCCCCAACTAGGGACTCAGTGCCAGCCCACTATGGAGTTTGCTTTCGTGCACCATCACCGTTTAGGATCGTTTAACACAGAGAATCCCAGACTATTCTGAGCTGGAAGGGACCCACAAGGATCATCGAGTCCAACTCTCAAGTCAATGGCCCACACAGGGGATTGAACCCATGACCTTGGCATTATTACAACCAAGTTTTAACCAACTGAGCTGATCTCAGGGTCTAACACATTGTGTAACTGCCCAGCTACAACACAGGAGTCACACACGTGGATTAAATTCAATTAATTTCTGTGCAGTCAAAGGAACAGCAAACAAACCAGCCAGGCCTGCTGTAACAAGCCTGTAAGTGCTGACTCTGACCATGAGGTTGCTCCTGTCTCTACCATCTGATCACAGAAAATGCAAGATGATAAATGGGGCAGAATAAGCCACAATACCCACTCAAGGCAGAGAAGTTTCCCTCCTCTTAACCTGCCACACAACATACTTTGCTAATTGCACATCAGAACCTTAAATTCAGGACACTCAATATTCAGCAGGAAATGGAGGAGAGCAGAAGGTAAAAGCAGCTTTGCCAACACCTGGGTGAGCACAGTGGGACAGTGTGGGGAGAGCTGAAGGAGCACCCCAGGATTCCTCAAAAAAATAAGCTTATGCAAAACAACCCAGGAATTACTACCACATTTCAAGTTATTAAAGAAGTTTCCACACACAGAGAGAAATGCAAAATTTATTTTAATGCTCATTTTCTTCAGTGCCATGTAATTCCTGACAGTAGACAGCACACACTTTCTTAGGTGCCATAGTAACAGTGAGATCTGTGTTTGGCTTACTCCAACATCTGGCTCCATTTCCACTACAAACCCTGAAAAACCTAGATAAATTAGCATTTCTTTTATGTTCAGGAAAGATGAAGTCATTCATCTCTGCTCAGCTCCACAGCAGATTACCTCTTTTATTAACAGAAATAAGGACACACTCTTTGAAGCAGCTTCATGTTCGGTGTTTTTGCTTACTTTGGGTTCCACACAACCACCACACAGGAAACAGCACAGGGAAGAGTTTCCCACAAGCCACCAAGCTCTGCACAGCAGGGGGGATGTATTTTTGAGCACATCCGGTCTCCTTCCTAGAAATCACCAAGCCAAGACATCTTGGAGCAGACAGCAATGAATTCCCAGCCAGGAACTCCAGCTGGACTTGCTGAGGCACAGGGACATCACGTGAGCTGCCAAAGCCACCCTGAGCCATTGCTGGAGGATCCATATGGAACACAGAGCTCTGGAGCAGCTCCCACCTGCCCCCAGAGCACAACTCCAAGCTATTTCTAGCCCAGACACTGAAGTCTCTGCAGATGGGCAAACGTACAGATGGGAATTTGCTGCCTCAGAGGTTCACTGGCTCCTCCTGCAAGGCAGCTCAGCCAAACTCAGCACCAGCTGGCACAGGCAGAGAGGGCTCCTTGGGAAGTGGGGCTGTGCAGGAAGCTTAGCCAGGAGCCCTTTTCCTGACTCTAACAAGCTGTGATGTTGTATAGCAGGAGGGCTGGACACTTTGGGGTGTGTGTGGTACCCAGCAGTGAAGGTCAGAGCACACCTGATGCTCCTTTACAGTCCTGCTTGAGGTGGGACTGGCTGGAGTTTCCCAACACATCCTTCTCTCCACTGCCACGTGCCACAGAAAGGAGGAAAAACCCCTCCTGCTTTTCTGATCCCTCCCATGTGCCCAGGCTTTCCACTTCAACCAAGTGGATTAGCTGTCCAGTCTGCCAAACTCAGCTCTCACAGCCTGCCCTGCTCACAACCACCCAGGGGAGTGCAGACCCTCCTCCCAGCACACCCACCATGGTAACACCCCCTGAGGAACCTCACCAAGCCTTGTAACAACCATCTCTGTCTGTCAAAAGCACCAAGTGTCCAAAATGTACAGCCAACAGAAGATAAATACACTTCCTGCCTAAACCAGCAACCCAAACAGTGGTTTCTGTGCAAGGAGGAGACCGGCTCTTCACAGCCCAAAACCCAACAGAGGTTTGGATTCAAATACTTGAGGTTTTATATTCACACAGCAGTCAGGATGAAAGAGAAACTGCAACAACAAACCCTCTTTGTAGGTAACATTTTAGTTTGGAAGTTTCTTTTCTGCACTCAGCTTTCAAGTTGTTTTGTTACAGAGAAACGCTGTATGGCTGAGAGTGAAATGTTAATACTTCACCAAGTGAAGATTCCTCACTCTATTCAATCTGGAAATGTGTGGCAGCTGCAGGAATTTTATCTGGCAGTGTTAAAGGGGGTAATGACACCTCCTGCGTTCTCACTGCAGTGACCTTCAGCCTCACAAATTGTTTCTCTGAGCTTAAAAACCACTGAGGAGGCCACCCAAAAAAACCCAAAAGTCGTTCCAAAGCTCCTGCATTTCAAGAACAGCTTCAGCAGAAATACCTCACCCCTCTCCTTGCACAACCAAACTGGAACCAGAGATTGGCAGCCCACGGAAAGCCTTTTGCAACGCACCCAAACTGAGAAGTTAAGTTGCCATAACGTGCTAACAACAGATAAATTTCCCCAAATAACTGACATAACAATGGGTTTCCTTGTGTAGGAGAGGAGGGACTGTATGATGGGTCTTTTTTGTGCTAGCAAAGATGTTGAAGTAAGAAATTCCGTAATTGAGGGAGGACAATGCCCACAGTCATGTGCTGCTCTGCAGCTGCTGGGCTTTCACACTGACCCTGAGAGCTCCACTTGCTGCTCAGGACCTGCAGAAGACCCTCAGGAAGGACCCAGAGGGCTGGGGGCACAGGCCAGGTCTAAATTCAAATCATTACTTACAGCATTTTCAAATACATAAACAAAAGAACCAGCAACAGTCACTTCCACAACAGAACTCCAAATCTGAATTAAAACCGTCCCCAAAGTTTCTCAGTGATTTTTGAACATTAATATCCATTATTGTAACTGAAATCCAACTAATTCTATTACTATCCCTCTCACTACCTCTGTTTTACAGCACTGCAATAGCATTTTGCTTGATAAATGAGAAAAATATATTGCACTTTTTGAGCTTTATTGACAGGGAGTCTAAAAACACAAAGAAGGGCTGAGGTGGGAGAAGAAACCACCACCTTTACTGGAAACCATATTCATGTGTCAGAGGCCACTGTCAAACAGGAATCCCTTGGATGGTACCCAGGAATAGCTGATAAAAACCCTCCTCTCTGTGTAGAGCTGTGGCTGCAAGAGCTCCATCTCTCCAGCAGCCACTGTGCCCTCCTGGAAGTTCTCTCTAATGGAAAGGGTCAATCTATCTTTTCCCTTTTAGCTGTTACTTAAAACCTTTGCTATCAGCCAGCACAACACAGGGGAATGCACTCCTGAAAGGCCAAGAAGGGAGTTAGGAAAGACTAATGGATTAAAGGAGAAAAAAACACGTGAGTAGAGAAGAAAAAAAAGAAAAAAGGAAAAAGGAGCCAGAGAACTGAAGATTAAGGGAGTAAGAAAACATGCAGGGGGTTTGTGTATTTTCTGGTGGGGGGATGATCTCCCCCAAACCCAAAGACATTTGAAGGAAGCAGGGACAGAACTCTGCAGAAACACAAACCAAACAACACAACAGTCACTTCTTTTCTCCCATTCCCAAGGAACAATCTTGGGGAGACAATAACAACGTTCAATTATGTCAGCAATTGCAGAGGGAAATTTTCCACTGGTTTTTGAGACTTGGGAAATGCAAACTTCTCAAACATTATTTACATGGAGGGGAATGCACAGATACTTGGACAAAAATAGCTCGACAGTAGCTTGGCAGAATCCCAACTCCTTGAGCCCCATCAAGGGATCCCACTCAGAGCATTTATCATCATTGCTGGCCAGGCCAGGCCAGGATTCCAGACCAACAAGTTCTCAAGAAAACATCTTTAAGCAAGAGCATCAAGTTTCATTTTCCTATATTCACCCAAGTTTTGCTACAGATTAACTCTCTCCCTCCTTTTTCAGAGGATCTAAACTGCCAGCACTCATTTGGGCAGATGCAAACAGAAAATACTTGCATGAAGTGGGAATAATAACTTGCAATCTGCTAAATCATTTTACATTATGTTCCACTGCAATATGGGCACTGAGCTGGTTTTTAAAATCCAGTAACATTTACATATTAAAGACAATGACTTGGTGTGTTAATGAGCACAAGAAATACTCATCAGGTCATAAAAAACATTAATCTGCATTCATACAGACTTCTCCACACTGCTCATCATTTCTTGCCTGCAGCCATTTTCATAGAATGTATCTCCTGGATAAAAACATTAAAATACAGTTTAACAACTCCTGAGTAAGAGCAGCAGCCCAGAGACAGCTGAACACCAGCCAGGAGGGAACTTTGGGATCTTCAGCAGCTTCCAGGTGAATTCACAGCCAGGGGCTCAGCCCCCAAAGCACCAGGACAGAGTGAGGGGCTGTCCCTGTAGGCAGCAGGTCCCTCAGCTGGGCACACACAGGGCCAGGCTGCACTTACAGAGCAAAGAAACACCACAACTCATCACTCCAGGAAAACAGGGAACACCAAGGGAGCATAAGGGCTGGCCATGCAACTGCTGTCTCTACCCAGCAAAAGCTGGAGTTTATATTTATATTTAATTTCTCTAATTTTTCTGTTACCTAAAGATACCTGAGATTAGCTACCAATACACTACAGATTCCACAGCATGCACCCAGCACTGTCTGAATTTAAATTCATGCAACCTTTGTGCTGTTACACAACTGGAGGTGCATCTTCAGAAAGCTCAAGTTCATATTTACACAAATAAGAGTAAGGACTCACAAACACTCTGAGATAACCAAGTGGTACCAAGTGAAGGTTGTACCACTGTCATTATCCTGAAATGCTTCTGGAGCACATGAGAAACCAGCAAATGCTTCACTGCTCAGAATTCTGTATTTGGGAAAATACTATTTGAATCCATCCCAGATGGAGATTAGGAGAGGCAGGACAGGGACAAGCAGCTCAAAGCCACTGAAGGAGCTGATGGGGGATCAAAGGGGACAGCCAGACATGGGGAGTGACAGCAACCTGATTGTCTGAACAAGAAGTGGAGATGGGGAAGGGCAAAGAGGAGAGAGGGTAAATTTTCTCAGAGCTTCATTTCAAACCCAGCTCTCAGGCCCATGTTTTGCTGTGCTGTAATTCCTCCTCCTGTTCTAATTAGCTTATGTTTGAGGAGAATCCATATGGTCTCCAACCCTCTATGCTGCACTTGAACACAATGCTTTTGCCTCTGAACAGATAAATCACTGCCAGTAATATCCCAGGATAAATACTGCCAGTGAAATACCCCAGGAACAAAACCATCTCCCAAAATGCAGCTTCAAGCACAGATGTTGTTTTACACACTAAACTCTGACACTACTTGCTCTCAGTAATTCAGATGGATCATCTCAAATCCATCAGCAAAACCATCTGCCCTTTTACTCTTGAAGAAATTCCATTTTCTACTAATCCTTAAAGACATTGAATTAGTATTCTTGGGTACTAAATGATCTGTGCCCCTGTCAAAGCCACCTGACCCTAAAACAAAACTGTATTTACAAATGGGGATAATTCAGCTCATTTACACCTTCAGAGCAAATCCTTCTACCCAAAACACTGTACACAAACACCCCCACAATGCCAGGACCTCACCTTTAGGATTTCAGGTTCTTTGATGTCCAGAGCTCCTGCATTCCATCGCTTCTTCATTCTTTTATGGAGTTTGAGATACTCAGGAGTACGAGGAGTAACGAGCCAGATCACACACACAGCTGCCATAAACCCAAGGGCCACCCCAAGGAAGAGTCCACTTAAGTAGCCAGGGAGAGGGACAATAAGATAAGCATAGACTAACAGTGTTAAGACATACAAAGTTTTCAATGGTGGTTTAGGCTGTTGCACATCCAGGTTATTTTCATCCTCACTACTGAGCATGGTAACAGTCTCCTCAGTCACCTCAGGATCCCCCCCAGTCTCAGCAGGTTTATCAGCTCTGCTTTCATCCTCCAGCAACAGAAAGTCTTCAGAATACAGTTCACAGAACTCCTCATCCTCCCTGCTCACCAGTGCAGACAACGAACATTTTTCAAGTACGAGGGAAGGTTTCGAACTCACATCCTTTGTGCTTGAAGACTGAGAGCTCTGGGTCTCTGTCTCTCTTGCATGTTCCTCAGCAGCCTTCCAGTGGTCACCCCTGCTCACAGCCTCACCCCCAGAGGTGTCCCCTTCCCAGTCACACTCCTCCTCCTTAATGCTGTAGTTGTTATTGCTTTCCAAATGGCCATTCAAACTGGAAAGGTTTGAGAGTTCTGAAGCACTTGAAGATAAGGCTTTGGGCCTGTGGCTACTACTTTCATCACCCATTATTTTACTGAGCAGCTGAAGAGGCTCATACATGACCTCTGAAAGGCGTCTTTTAGTGTCTTCAATTTTCGCCTCCATTTCAGGTACTTTAAAAAAGGAGCGAGTGTCAGAGGGAGACGTTAATGGGGAGGAGGGGGCAGTTTTGGAGTCACCACCTGTAGCTCGAGGCTGAGTGAACTGTTTGAACAGGTGCAAGTTCAGCTTCGAGTCAGGTGGCCTGTAAGACACAGCCTCAGACTCCTGCTTGGAAGTGTCTGTGGACAGCGATTTCACCAAGGTTTTCATCAGCTGTCTGTGTCGCAGTGGGGGGGTGGGTTCTTTTGGTTCCACATCTGTTGAGAGGGACTTGACCAACCCCTTAAAAGGCTTTGAAGTGGAGCTTGTGGATGCCCCAGTGGATCTGGAAGGGGATGAGGATGGGGAGGACGACAGGCTGGATTTCTGTTCCACAGATCCCACCTGATAGGCCACAGATGCACCTGATACGTCGACGGTGTGACATGAGTGTGACGATGGGGACAGGACTGGTGGCACTGCACTGAACACCTGGGATGCAGGAGGAGAGTCCAGGAGCGTTACAGTCTCTGCAGTTGGCACAACTGCAGGTGATGAGGACAGCAGGGATGCAGAGTTGGCCACGTTAAGCGAGGTAGCTGGACCAGAAAAGTCATGGCCAGTATGCTCAAAGCAGAGGTCTTCCTTGGCTTCAAGTGCTGTTACAATGCTTTGGTCATCTAGTTCCTCATCAAGAAAATCCTTAAACTCCTCTTCCTCCTCTTCTTCCTCCTTCCCAAATGCAGAGAAATGAATAGTGATGGTTTCTCGGGACACAGATCGCTGGACCTGCACTTTTGGTGCCGACTGCTTTGAGGACATGTCACCGCTTTGCTCTGCATGGCGACTGTTCCGACTTGTCATTGCAGGGCCCAGGGATGTGGCAGAGTCTGGGGAGAAAATGCAGCACTATGTTAGAGGCATTTTTTCACCCTTCAAACACCTTGTTTTCAAGCACTGAGCCAAACACAAGAGAGGGGTTATACACAACAGGTCAGTCAGCTGAAAACTGAAACACTCCAAGCACTCTCCATCTCACAAGATTTACAGATGTCCACTCAAATTATGGACTGATACTAAAGAAATTAATGTAGATTTATTTCATTGCATAAAACATATCTATATTTCAGTTGGTACATCCTCAGCATCTGCTTAACTACCTCATTTTTATTACCATCAAATGCAAGAGCAGATTCAAAGAAAAACAAGGAGAAAAACATGCTTAGGACAATTGGCCATCATGGCTAAGCCCTGAGAGCATTATGAGACTCTTTTACAGTGATCTTGAAGAAAGAATGACACAATTTTAGGTAGAAAAACACCAAGCAGAGAACACTTATGCTCAAAATTATAGATCTAGGCTACTGTTTGCTATGTCTTTCCACACAGCACAAAGGGACAATATTAACAAGAGCCACACTGCCAAAATTACCTTCAAGTGTTCTGGAATTACAGCTCATCCCTGAAGCACTTCTGTATTTTCCTCACTAAATGCACCTCTGAGTTCCAGAAGCCCCATCCCACTACACTGAAATTCTTCCCTCCTGATTCTCAATTCCTTCTACACACAAGAATTAATATTTCTTATTTATTTCAAATAAAGCAGACTTGAAACTCAAAGCAAGGTCAGAAACACACGAATGTCTTCATGTGTGGGAAGCACGTTATTTCAAGCATTTTACTGACCAAGAGAGTGGACTTTGCATATATTTACATACAGAGGAACTGTCATGCATTTAAACCCACCCAGGCACTGGTGAGCATGCAGAGAGGTGGCTCAGGAATTCCAGGATTAGCTCTGCCCCTCTGGCTGTGAGGCAGCACTTTATCTCCCCTGCCAAGACAGCCACTTTCCCACTCCAGTAACTGAATTATTTTTCAGAAGCTGTTAAAATGCTGTAATCAAACTGTCAGGCTGAATTAATGAGAGGCCTTTGCTGACGTTTCAGGAGCAGCTCAGGAGGAGGATTATGTGGTGGTGAAGAAATGGGCACTCCACAAACAGTTGTGGCATCACATTGTATTACCCAGCCTGGCAGTGCCACCTGTTCAGCATCATCACCCACCAAAGGCTGCAGCCCCTGACACTTCCAACAGAGCTGCTCATGGAAATGTTTCTTCACCTGTCAGTGAAATCAGCATTTTCAAGCAGCAGATTAAAACACACAGTTTATCCAGTAATGTTGGAACAGGAGGGAATATCTGCCCACAACTTCCTACTCGCTGTCGTTGCCCATTTTATGGCTCCTAAACTGCTGACTGGTTTATCCCTTGCTCCTTTGAGCGTTTGTGCTTCCCAATCAGATTGTGTATTTATCATTTCCATGGATAGCTTGGTGAGTGCTGAGGTTGGTAAGAGCTTTGGTCCTTCATTTCCCTGTTGGATTAGCACCCCTGGGAACCACAGGAATCCACACTGCCCACAAACAAACGCAGCTCCATTTCACGTAGTTCAAACTGCAAATCACCCCATTTCTTACACAAATGCACCCAAATGTATTTTGGGGAGTGAAAGGACTACTGGACACGATATGTACCCAACCTCATCTCCATTTCCCTGGTGCTATCACACATCTCCAATATTTTTGTGCCAGTTGTGAAATTGCAAAACTAATAAACCAAAATCTGAAAATACAAAAAAACCTTCTCATCTTCCATGTCATTCATTGAGCCATTGAAACACTACACACTAAGGAAGGAAAAAACAGACAACAAAAAATCCCCTCAAAACCTCTCCTTGCACAGGATGCTGTTGGCATCAGCCTGACCCCTCCTCTCCTTCCATTTGGCACTAACCATGTATCAAAAATCCAGCAAAACAGGACACAAA
Source organism: Hafferia zeledoni (assembly GCA_035583235.1). Taxonomy (NCBI): domain Eukaryota; kingdom Metazoa; phylum Chordata; class Aves; order Passeriformes; family Thamnophilidae; genus Hafferia; species Hafferia zeledoni. The sequence continues at coordinate 3,607,056 of JAWWEV010000044.1, read as the reverse complement.
TATAAACTCCCCCATCCCACCAGCATTTCCAGCGTGGTATTTTGTGTCAGCCAGAACTCCCTGGGTTTGGAGAGCTCTTTAGCACCCTGTGTTTGCACTGCACAGTTAATTAGCTCGTGTTTAAACACCAGTTGCCACTCTGTGCTAATGCAGTGCTAATGACCTGAAACAGATGAACTTTACTTGCACACATCAAATGTACTGAAAGGACATTTTAGTGCTTACTGAACAAGCAAGACTTTAATACCACGATGAACTAGTTAACACAGAGAGGAAGGAAATTCTTGACTAACCAGTATTTGCCTTCCCTAAGCATGTTCCTATACCATGAATGATGTCTTATAAAAGCACCTGTTTCCAATCCATTCCTGAGCACAATCTGTTTTATTGTGGAGGATTTTGCATTTTGTTTGTTGGTTTTTTCACCTTTTTTTTTTTTAAAGCAGATGATGAAAAGCTTTTCCATCACAGCTCTTTTCATTTTTGTTTTGTTTTGATAAAAGATATTTCATGAGGTTCTGGAACCATACATGTTTACCCCTTAAATCATTCTAATAGATTCACTTTTCACTGATTTCTGGCTACATTTTCCTCACTTGTTGCTGGCTCAAATGTCTCAATTCCAAACCACATCAGTACTTGCAGAAACACAGGTTTTCACTGCTCCTTCCTCTGAAGGCCACACTGTCCCCACCCCCTCCAGCTGCCTCCTCAGGGCTTTGCTTTGTTCATTCTCAAGATGCAAAGTATCAGCTTTATTCATGTGGCAGGCACATCTGAATAATAAAACCCTTAGATCCTCAGGCTTCAAATATTCAAAACAAGAACTTCTGCCTGGAAGGGAAGAAGGCTGCTTGGAAAATCATCCCTTTCCCTCGGAGTGGCTGCTTTGGCAGGGTAGGAGCAGAGCTGCCATTTCCACTGGTGACCTGGAGGCAGCACATCCCCATCACCCCAGCACAGCCACCCTCACCTGCAGGCTCTGCTTTGGAAGGGACAGCAGGAGGCACAGCCAGGCAACAGGGCAGGTGCTGCCTGGCAATGGGAAATATTCCCTGCCCAGCCCCTTCCTGAGGATGTGCTTTATTCAGGTGATGTCTCTACCACGCTGGGATGCACCTGGAGATGAACAGGGACACCCAGGGAGAGGCTGGTGTGGGTCAGGCCATGGCACTGAGTGCCACTGCAGTCACTTGTGCTGTCCCCTCCACCGGGAATGACTAACTGGGAGTGTGCACTGGGAGCCCAACAGGACTGGGAGTGTGCACAGGAGGGCAGAGCACCCAGGGGGACTGGGAGTGTGCACAGAGCACCCAGCAGGACTGACTGGGAGTGTGCACAGGGAGCCCAGCAGGACTGACTGGGAGTGTGCACAGAGCACCCAGCAGGACTGACTGGGAGTGTGCACTGGGAGCCCAGCAGGACTGACTGGGAGTGTGCACTGGGAGCCCAGCAGAGCACCCAGCAGGCTCTGCTCCTGCCCAGCTCCTCCAGAACTGGCCAGCCCTGGACAAACACTCACCCCACCCTCCTCCAGCTGAGCCCCAGAAACCACTCACTGAGAAAACACAGTTTTAGACCATCACACCATCCTCTGCAGACATAGAGCAAAGCAATTATTTTCACAATTAACAATTCAGAAAGTGATGGAGCCAACACACAGAGCAGCAAACTAGGAGCTGACTTCAAAGGTTAAAGCTGCACACACCACACTTGTTTTATCCACAGCTCCATGTGGGCATGTTTACTGATTAAGGTATATTCAGTGGAGCAATTAAATGCTTTTTATAACCATTCAGTTGGAGAAACAGGCTAGATTGGGCAACTAAATTCACAAGCACTGCAGCAGCCAACTATTCCAAGCACATTGCTATTATTGCAACACCTGCATGAGGGGAAAGGGCACACGGTGTTAGCAAAATGCTGTCATAAAAATGGCCAGCAGGGTCCAGAATTTGTATTTTCCCTGCTGGTTGCTACTAAACACAGACCAAAAAATGTGTTTTCCACAAAACAGAAATTCCTTTCCTCCTAAGTCAAGGAAAAGCCTCCCAGGTTACTCAACAGCTCTGAAACACCTTCCCCTGTGTCTGGCAATTGTGCCAAAGGACAGCCCTAAATGCTCCTCAGGAAACCACTAATTTGATTAGTGATAATGCCACAGTGGGATTCCATGCTAAATCTTTCCCAGATTGGGAACACCTGCACAAAAAACATGATCTGAAATTCATAACTGCTCTCAGAAATTCCAGATTGCACTTGATTTACCAGTATCTTCCATCCAGCACTGAGGGATGTGGGATGATCTCGGAGGTCTTTTCCAACCCAATCCATTCTGTGATTCTGTGAGTCTGTGGATGTGGCACTGAGTGAGAATCCACCACGTCTTGATCCAACCCCTGATCCAACCCCACTGTGAGAATCCACCACGTCTTGATCCAACCCCACTGTGATCACCAGCCCAGGGCACTCCGTGC
>JAWWEV010000044.1:3550893-3600622 GCA_035583235.1 Hafferia zeledoni | reverse complement strand
AAGTGCTGGGGCAAAAGTAATTCAAGCCAGAAGTCAGACTGTTGTGCAAAGTTTCTTTAAAAACTCGTGTTTGCAGCAGTTCCAAGGGGCAGCCCTGCCAGAGCTCCATGCCAGGCACTGAGTGGTCCTGCCTGACACTGGAGCCATGAAATATTAATGAAAGGTATTACCAGCACTCCCTTGTGCCAACTGCAAAGGCAGGAAACACAAATCGCCACCACACCAACAAAAAAGCTCTTTGGGATCTCATTTTGGAAGGAAATGGGCTGGAATTCCAACTCCTCTGCAAGCCCTGGGCAGGTAATGGTGTTATTTTGAGTTTCAGTGTCACCAGGAGGGTGAGGAAAAGTTTGCTTGAACTCAGCCCACTGAGGAGCAGGAACCAGAAGGGTGATATGGAATCACTGACTTCTTACAATGGCACCAGCAGGGACTGGGAACCACATTAAAGCAGTTTGAGAACCACTCATTGTAGCAAGGACTGTGCAGAGATCATAAACTCCTAATGACCCTTCTATGCTTAAAACAATTTAACTTCCAGTTCACAGAAGGATCCATAGAAAGTTATAACATGTAAAGCAAACTCTGAAGAATCCTCGTCCTAAGAATAGCAGGAAAACAAAATGTCAAACTCAGAGCTGGCCAGTCCCAGACATCTCTCTCTGCCTGAGGCACCAACACTCCTCTCATTCAGATTTATGTTCAACTCAGATACCTGGAAACCGAAATGCAAAAGTTCAGCAGCTCTGCAGCTTCCCAGAGGAGGACACAGGGCAGGGATGGGGACAGGAGAACAGCCAAGACACCAAAATGGAACCCCGTGGCCCCAAACAACCTCAATTTTTACCATGCTGAGGACATTAAAAAACCCAAACCCAACACACAGCACAGAAACACCCCCAACCCTCAGTGAGCAGAGATATTAAGTAAGGCTCAAATTAAAGCATTGGGACAGACAACCCAGACCTTCCCAGCCCCACAACAGAAAGGATCTTGGGGGATTTTCAGCCTCTCAAAAGCCTTACAACTGTGATAGACACTTGAGTATTGTCTCTCAAAGGTTAATTTTGAATTAAAGAGTGGTTTAAGTATTTTATGTTCAAAAATACTGGACTATGAGACAGCCAGACACAAAAACACCCACTCAGTGCACAGGGCTGAAGCAACCATAACGTTCCCAGTTATTCCATCACAGTACATTCAAATATTTGACAAAATCCACAAAAATGCTGAGGCAAAAAGAGAAGTGTGTGGCAAAAACATCCATGTGTGTTCTCATTTAAATATGTTTTCTTATTTTTCACATAGTATTTATAACTCTAAACACTTCAGGGTGTAAACTCATTAACTGACAGACATTGGCAAGGATCTTCCCTGAGCTTTGTCACTCAGAACATGGACCAGGTCCCTGAGATCAAGGCCACCAGTCCCACCTGCACCCCCTGTTTCTGTTTCTTGCATTAGACACAAAGAGAGCAGTTAATGAGCAGTTTAACACATTAAAGCTTTCTGGGGGTTGGGTTTTGGTTGGTTTGGGTTTTTTCAGCAGCAATGGAGGGAACTCATATTTCCAACAGCTGTGATCCATTTTAATTGCAACATCTGATGGGTCAGTGAGAACTGAGCAGCTGCTTTGCAGCCTGACCCTGGCACCGACCGAGCAGAAAGGATGGGCACCTCCCACAGCAGAGCTCTTGGTGGGTAATTGCTGAGAAACCACGGGAGGGACACTCAGGAAAGAAAAACAACTTTGCTGGCACTCTTAATTAAATGATCATTTCACATCAATGTAGATATAAAGACATCACATTGCTCACTAAGAAAATCTTTATAGTGAGATGGCAAAGCGAGGTCCTTGTGCACCTTAAAGCCCTTTATTTCACACCCTTAAGCAACAAGAATATGAGAGGATCCTTCCTACTCTGCTTTTCTCTCTCAAAATGTGGGTAGTGATAACATGCCTAGAAAGATAATTTGTCATGTGAATACTCAAAAAATAAGTAAACAAAACAAAACTGGGCAGAACACAGAGCTCTCCTCTTTCTCCATGGATCTACCTCAACATGGACTTTCACTGTGGGATGAGGCCACCCAGGTGAAATTAAGGGGGAAAAAAAAAAATCCTCTTTAAAAGATTTAAATTCCTTAACAGTTTCCTGAACTTTTCAGCACTCCCTGAACAGTGTTCTCACCCATTCCTCATTTTCTCTCAACTCAGAAAACAACCATTTGTTCCTCCATGGTATAATTCACTCACAGCACACAGACAGGGGTCATTTAACCTTGTGCAAAGCAGACCTTGGGCAGAGCAGTAAAATGGACATCTGTAAATAAAATAACTCCTCCAGGCCTCTGCTCAGAGAGGCACACACCGAGTTCTGACCAGCTTAGAACACAGACCTCACCTCTGCAAACATTGAGCAACTTGGCTGTCTCCAGGAATTTCATCTGACAACCCCACAGGCTGAGAAATAAAAGGTGAAAAGGTGGGTGTTGTGTGGCAACACACACCAAAAGCCACCAGTTGCCTGCTGAATTCATAGTGCAATACCAAGGAAAGGGCTGAAAAAATGTTCAGTGAATTTTTAAGAAGAATCCCAGTTCTACTTTGCATTCAAGCAAAGTTCTACACTGTCACTCTTTGCAGTTACTAAAGGGCTTAAGTCTTCCCTTCCTCATCCCATACTTGCTATCCAACAACCAGGTATTCCCAGGGTAATGTTAGCCCAGCAAATGCCTTCAGCACCATAAAAGCTGCACTCAGAAATAATTCTGTAGTCTGAACCAATGGATAAACCAGGTAGGAGGGAATGCTCTCCCCTGCACGTGGGTTACACTTTGTGCACACACAGGCACAGAAACAGAAGTGCCATTAAAGCAGCTTCAAGGAAAATTAATTTTAGGTCATCAATTTTAAGGTCTTGGTTTGCTGGGAGATGAAAGAACAGCAAAAGCCCCCAGATGGATTGCAAAGGGCAGAGGGAAATCAGTGTCTCTGAGCCATACCCTGCCTTGCTCAGTCACAGGGCTAATTCAGGCACAGGGCACTGCTCCTACAGACATGCTTAATTAATCCACCAGGCATTTGTTTATCAAAGGGAGGCAAGCTCTGAATAAACCCACTGTGAGTAGGTTTGGGAGGATGTACATCCTCACTTGCTCATTGTCAGGGTGTGGGTGTTCAAAGGAGGCTTTTAATTGCTGAGAGATCAGGGCAGAGGAGGCACCTCTGGGTGTCTTCCAGGCCAAGGTGACACAGCAGTGATGAGGGAAGGGTGAGGAAGCTGCTCCCATCCCTCAGGAGCTGTCCCTGCCCTGCTCTGCAGAGTGAAGGCTCTGGAGACAACACTGCTCACTGCTGGGGAAGCTGAAACGAACAGTGCGAGTGGAAATGCAGACACGGCACGGAAACCTTTGCACCTCAAACCTGTCACCACAGCAGGGGACAAAACTCCTGTCTGCTCACCGAGGAACAGCCTCACACCCCTCAGCTCTGCCAGCCCCATGGAGTGAGGAGTGTGATCCCCCCACATAATGCCTCCTTCTGAGCAGATTGAACAGACCACACAAAGCAGCACTGGTTTGTTCTGGGCACTGCAGGAGGAGGCTGGAAAAGCCACTGCTGTCACCTCACCCATCCTGGGACCACAATAACTCTGCAGGACAGGCAGCCCAGGCAGTGTAACTGTACCTGCACTGCTTGGGCAGCTGCAGGATGAGGCAGATCTAAAAGCATCCTGAGAAAGTAAAGCACTAAAACAACTCCTGGGGCAGCACCACCATTTACTCCTTTTTATCATTTTAATTGCCAAGGTTTAGTTTGACTTGATAGGAAGAATAATAAGTAGCCAGGAGTTTTGGCCAATAAAAATGAAATTGAAAAGTTGTCCCAACTCATCAGAAAAAAAAGGGTTCACAAAATCTGCTCAATATTCAAAGGCAACTGCTAACCCACATCTCAAGTATGACAAAAGAAATGGAGACCCACACAACCACCTGTTTATGCTCTGAAATATAACACATTTCTGAATGTACCTTTTCAGACAGTCAGAGTTTTCTGGAACTGTCAGGCACTGCTCTCCAGCCTGTAACCTCCCAGCAGTGTTGAGGCTTCTGGGGAAACAGCCTGTTGTCATAAAGGGAATGATAACAGGGAATAAAGGGAATTAGAAAGCAGGAGATAGTTTGTATGCACAGCTGGTCCCTTCTCCATCCACATCTCTTGTTATTCACTAAAAATAACACATAAAGAGAAGAGTAGAATTTTTTTTCCTCTTTCTTTCTTTTTTACAAAAATACTTTTGTAAAGTTGTCACGCGTTTGCTCAGGTTTATTAAAGGCCCAGCAAAGCCTTTATTAACCAGCACATTTTTGAGCTGACAGACACTTAGGATTATCTCCCCCTTAGTTCTTTCCCCTTCTCCCAATTCCTTTGTTTAACACTTCAAGTCAAGCTGAAGAGGAAGAAGTGTGAAAGTGATTAGACAAAAAGAACTGCAGAGATAAGCCTTATCAAACTTCCCAGAGCTCCAAACAAGCCCAGAGTGGCAGGGAGCACTTTCCTTTACCAGCACAGCACGTTCATCAGTGAGACCAACCCCAAACATTGCACAAGAGTGTGAGGAAAGAAAGTGAAGCCCCTTTGGGCAATAGGGATGATGGACATGTGTTAAGCAAGACTGGAAATGCCCAGCTTGGAAGGCACCCAGAGCAGAACCACCTTCCATGGGCACTCTGGGGCAGGGAGATGGGGAGGAGTGGGAGGTGAGGTCGTGAAGGGCATGGGAATGCTCTGCTGGTGTGAGGTTATCAAGGTTATCATTCCGGACTCAGCCAGAGAACTCTGCAATCCCTGGCAGGTTCTGGATGCTCAGAAGTTCAGAACTGAAGGAAACAGAACATTCTGCAGCTCAAAGCCCAGGGACAGCAATGCCCACACTGAGACAGTTCCCTGCCTGCTCCTGGTGCCACATGTCCAGTGACAATTCCAGGGCAGCTCCCACCACACACCATCCCTGCCCCTCACACCACCCTCGCCCCCTGAGCCTGGCTGGACAGTTTGCTTCCCTCAGTCTTAATCCAGTGAAACAAAACTATTTTTAAAGCTCTCTATCTAATTTCTGAGCAGCAGCTTGTGCCAGGTCACATCCATGTTTCAGTCCTCAGGCATCTGCTCTGAAATTCCCAGTATCAGACACAGTAGCTTTGTTCATGCTCATAATTTTGCATCCTACTTTGCAACTGAAGTGTAATTTAAACAAAACACATGAGTAGGATCTGGAGTTTTACAGCTCTCAGTCCTCTACTTAAACTACAAGAACCCAACACAGTGATTTTTTTGGGCTCAAACACATCCTCTAGAAGTGCACCCCAATTCCTGAATACCCATTTTCATTTAAGAGATCCTACTCCAAGTTTGACCATCCCATCTTCTCACAGCTCAAGGATAACAATCCTGCATTGCCAGGACATGCCATATGTTCCCAGCACTAGGGACACTCTCTGCAGTGTCCCTGTCATCCAACACCAGTGGGGTCAGAGAGCACAGCACTCTATAAACCACTGAGACTCTGGGTAATGAATATTAAAGCCTGGTTCACACACAATTCATTTCCACTGCCCTCCTGACCTCTATGGGAAAACACCACTGTTTGCTGAGTTCATTGATCTCCTGTTATCCTTTGTCCATCAGTCACCTCTTTTAGAACACAAACTCGGCCATTGATTTGGACTTTGCACAGCACAGTAACACACCTTGCTGTCTGGAGAGAAGGGAGTTAAAATAAATAGAAAAAGTATGAACAGAGAAGTAGTTCAGAGGAGCAGGAAGGACAGACAGACAAGATCAGAGAATGTCTCTCCAAAGACACCAGCAATGGGCTTGATCAGACACAACAGATCAGGGTGCCCAGAGAATAAAAATGATGGTAAATAACACCTCAGAATTCTTCTCCTTGCAGGAAGAAAAACCACCTGCAAAACTCCCAGGGATCAGTGCACACTGCAGACATCTCAGCCACCCCAACCCTCTCTGCTGCCAGAACTTGCTCCTGTTTCCTCTCTCAGGAGCAGGACTGGCCTTGGCAAACAGGGGGAGTTGTCAGGCAATGCCTTTCAGATGGACTTAATTCTGTCAAGAACAGCTGATCATGTATCTGTATGACACAATAATTGGGATTTCTGTCCTACACATGCAGAAAAGAAGATGAATTCAAACACATGTGATGCAAAAAACCCTTGAATGCAATCAGAACCATTTAGCACAATCCTCTACAATAATGAGTGGTAACTTTTTTTAAATCAACAGTTCTGACACAGTATTGTTCTCTCAGCATTCCCCTGTTCTACCATCCTCCCTCTTGAAAGGGCAACACATCCTCTCTAATGTCCACTTTACATGACTTAAAAAGTCAACGTTCATCCCTTTTATTGGGCACACGTGGCACTCCAGCATTTCCAGCATTATTTCTACTCGGAATACATCTCCCCTAATACCAAGCACACACTCATGACAGCTCACAGTATTAACTCTTATCTTTATTTCTCCAATCTCTAAGCTTACATCACACTCTCATTTTTCAACATATATTGCAATCTGATTGTTTCATTTAGGGCTGTAAGAGTTTCTAGAACATGAAGGCCTTTACTCACAGATAAGTGCTTTAGAGCACAGTGAATTTGCTTTACTGCTCTGGACATCTGATACCACAATTTCCAGCTTACCAAAGATAAAGAATAAAAATCCACATCTGAGGGACTTTTCCAAGCTCCAAGACTGTGTTTAAGATCAGAATTCACTTACCCTCCCCTTCACTATAATTTACCCTAATTTTATTTAATAATTAAATTATTTTACTCATTAGCCAAGGAACAGCAGCACAGGAAACACATCCCTACATATGTCCCCTGCCATGCTGTGACTGTCACCTGCACACCCTCCCAGTGCAGCTCTGGTGGCCTTTCAGACACTCTGCAGGACAAACCTCCTCACTTATCTCAGGGATGAGGTTGAGCTCACACAGAAAGGTGAGGTTAGAGCATCACAGTCACAAATCTACCAACTCAACAGCTATTTAATGCAACGGTGCATCTTCACTCCTCTAGCTACGTGATTTCCAATTTATTTCAGTTATATTAATCTGTTATTTACTGGGCAAGTTTCTCTATCTCCCACTGCTTTGTTTACACACCTGCCACGACAGAGAAATTCCTGGCAGTACACGTTCTGTCAAGGTTTCCAGCCCCACATTCTTTACTTTGGAAAACAGTTGCTGACAAAGTTCTTTACTTAGAAACAACTAAGCCTTTGCTCTTAACATCTGAAACTCCTCAGAGCTGTTTTCATGCAAAAAGAAAGCTGCAATTCATGTAAATACTTCACTGGGCTGTGTCCTTCAAGTTTCAACTGTAAATTTTACTCACTGACTTTTTTTTCTGAAATAAAGTCAATATGGGTCACCTCACTCAGTTCTTTGCACAAACCAAAAGCAAAGCTCACAACAGAAGTGCTCAGATTACCAGTACAGTTCCCAGGGGATACCAGACCCCAGCAGAGTCCAGTTAAAACATCCGAGCATAGAATTAACTTCTTGGTCTTTCACTCCAGAGGGAACACGCCTTACCCTGCCCTGCCTTAGAAATGCCACCTCAAGCCTCAGCACCTACTTGGAATGTAATTAACACACAACCCACAACAGAGCAGCTTGTTGGATCAGCTCTGAAGTCAGGCAGAACAGCAACCTCCCATATATCATAAAACAACACGATGTCAGCCTTTAAAAGTCAATTCTAACATCAAAAACATTATTTTCTTGTGCTTAAGTTAAAGTGCTTTTAACTCTAATCTAGCCCATTTTCAATTCAGAGAAAATTGAAACAGGGTACTTACACTGCCTGAGTTCTATTCCGTTTAGGAATATGAAGTTATTTTAACAGTAAAAAAAAGGCTGTATCTTCTTGTAAAAGCTCACACCCTGAACTGTGAGCCTGCCTTGTTCTCCCCGGGTAACACAGGCAGTATCAGCTTCAAAGAGGAGTATGACAAAGCATCTTAACAGAAGATAATCTTACAGCACTCAAGCCTTACACTAATTTATCTGAGACCTACAATACTCAGGCTGCATACAAAGCTCCCAATGAATCCCGGCTGGATACTTCATTTCCCAAAATCAGCCTCGAGACATTTTGCTGAGAGAAACAAATCACCGCGAAGTTGAGCACAAACATTAGGAAGGAACTTCAGCACACGCAGCTCGCAGGTTTTAGCCCCTGGACTGCAAGAGGTGGCACAGATGGCAGCGAGAGCTGAGAGGGAAGCACAAACCACGGAGCCGACCCGGGACAGGAAACAGATGAGGACACACAAAACCTCCCTGCTCCGGCACTGAAAACCGCTGGAGATCCTCCCGCCGCTGCCTCGGCCGCTTGTTTGGGAGCTGTTAGCTCAGCCCAGCCCAGCCCAGCTAAGTTCAGCTCAACCCAATGCAGCTGAGCTGAGTTCAGCACAGCTCAGCCCACCTAAACCCAACCCAGCTCAGACCAGCACAGCCCAGACCAGAACAGCACAGCTAAGCTCAGCCCAGCTAAACCCAACCCCAGTCCAGCTCAGCTCAGTCAAGTACAGTCCAGCTCAACCCAACACAACACAGCCCAGCCCAGCTCAGTTCAGCCCAGCCCAACGCAGCTCAACCAAGCCCGGCACAGCCAAGACCAGCCCAGCCCAGCTCAGCTCAGCCCAGCTCAACCCAACCCAGCTAAACCCAATCCAGCTCAGCTGAGCTCAGCCCAGCACAGCACAGCTCACCTCAGGTAGTCCCAACACAGCCCAGCCCAGCTCGGCTCACCTCAGGTAAACCCAACCCAACACAACCCAGCCCAGCCCAGCCCAGCCCAGCCCAGCCCGGCTCACCTCAACTCAGCCCATACCAGTCCAGTTTAAGCCAGCCCAGCCCCGCAGGCCCCAGCTCAGCTCCCCGCGGGTCCCCCCCGGCCTCGCTCGCCCTGCCCGGCCCCGGGACCCGCCCGCGGCCCGCCCGCTGTGCTGAGCCGTGCTGTGCCGAGCTATACCGAGCCGTGCCGCCCTGCCGTCCCCTCCTGTCCCCTACCCTGCACTCACCTCAGCCGCGGCTCATGGCACTGCCCGCCGCGGCCCCGGCCCGGCTCCGGCTCCAGTCCCAGCCCGCGCCGAGCCGCGGCACCGCCGATCCGGGCCCGGGGGGGACGGGCCTGGCCCAGCCGAGCCGAGCGGAGCCGCCGCAGCGCCGCCGGGGCGGGCCGGGGACGGGAACGGGGCGGGAACGGGGCGGGGACAGGGCCGGGCCGGGGCGGGGACAGGGCGGGGACACGGCCGAGAGCGGCCCCGGGATCGCTCCCGGGATCGCCCTCCGGTGCGGACGGGGCCGGGGCCGGTGCGGGTGGCGCGGGCAGAGGGTCCCGCGGGGACACGGCCGTGTCCGATCACACCGCACCCGGTTCCGATCACACCGCACCCGGTTCTACCGCACCCTGTGCCGCTCCCGGTGCCGCTCCCTGTTCCACCGCACCCTGTTCGCTCCCGCTCACACCTCACGGGGTTCCACCGCTCCCAGTGCCTCCCGCACGGCCCCCATAGCGCTCGGTGCGGGTCCGTGTGTGCGGGAACAGGCTCGGTGCGGGTCTGTGTGTGCGGGAACAGACTCGGGGTTGCCGGGCATTGTCGGAACGTCTCACCAGCCACTGTCACTCCAGGAAACGTGCCCGGGCAGAGGTCACTTGGTTTTCACCCTTCCTATTTCCCGAATTAGCATCTTGCAGGGGAACAAGAATTAATTCTGTGTGTCCAAAGGCTGTTTTCCCAATTAATGGTGTCTTGCAATAAATTACAGCCTTAGCACTGCGTTACCCTTCTCTTAATCGCTCTGGCTTCTGAGGGCAGTTAATAATGACATTACAACATCACACCAGGTCAGGCTCATGCTGGCCTTGCCTGCCCAGGTTTCTTCAGCTCACCCCGGGGTTAATTTGGCTGTGTCAACTATCCATAATAATTTCAGTTCGAATTAAAACATAAAGAATCTACAGGATCTTTCAGACTCTATTTCATACCAGTGTTCCAATTTGTGATACTTTATGAGGTGATGAGACAACAGTAATTTATTTACTAGTCAACATTTAGTGGGATACATGAGCAGAATTCAAATTACTCCACACTAGCCAATGTGAGGAGTTAAACATATAATACTAATTTTCCAGCAGTCTTATCTGCAGCTGCAGGTTTGGGGTCCTGTTACATCAGGCATTATGTACATGGTGCAGCAGGGTCTGCTGTCCAGTTCAAAAGCAGGTGTGGGTGGCACTCAGCCTGCTTTGCTCTTTACATTGCAGAGACAATTCAGTGCCTGTGGAAGTGAATTTTCACCAGGCATCTTTGAGCTCTGTTTTTAAAACCAGGATTCCTGCATGTAACTGGAAAACCAGAGTTGGTGAAAGGGGTCAGCACCCAGCGAAATCTGCTTCAGTGAGGGGATGGCAGAGCCTGTTGCAGGTCTGAGCACTAAACTCAGCAGCCTCAAGGCTCCCTGAGCTGCAGGAACCCAACAAAAGACTCACTGTGTGAGCATCACTGCATCACCTCCATTTAGGCTTATTTTTTTCAATTAGAAAGACAACTTTCTATTTGAAATAGATGTACAAGTGTAGTCAAGCACCCAGCACAGGTTTCTGTTCGTAGCTGCCCTTATATACAGGCAGACCTTTGAATCATTATAGTGCTGATGTTAATGTTTCCAAAGTCTGGAGATAAGATAGTGGTTGTTTTCTTAAAAACAGGTTTTCCCTGCAGAGCCCATGGCTGAAACTGTGACTGGGGGGTTGGTTTCAGCCTTTAGTTAAACTATAGTCAACTAGAGCTCCCAAAGCTTTTTCTGCCCCCTCTTTGCACATACTTAGGCAACACATGGCCTAAAAAGCCTGACCTTAAGAGGAATATTTTTGCACTTGAAGTGAGATGTTCAGCAGAGTCTTCTTCCATGGTGTGATACATGCAGAGCAAAGCTGGAAAAACTGGGCCCAGGCTGTGTCTGACCAGAGCAGCTGCCTCTGGGCTGGTGGGAACTCTCTTTCAAAGGCAGGTCCCAGTCAGGTGGAAGAGGGGGAAAGGAAACATCTCTGAATTCTGGAATCATTCAGTGCTGTAAGAATAAATCCTTTTGTTGGATAATTTATCTTCTACACATCCTACAAAAAGACAAGAGAATACAGTAATGTTTATTCATTTTAATATTTCAGTATCCTGTGTATAAACACAGTCATTCTGAGAAACAGCAGCCTGCAGGCTCTAGAAACAGGTATCTACAGTCAGGAACTGCTTTTGGAAATAATTACTTTGATCTTTTGGAATATGTGAGGGAGACATTTAAATGTCTTTAAAAGCAGTGTTTGAGCAGGCTGTGAAATAATAAGTCATATTTCTCCCCCAGAACTTCTGTGAGGCTCAGCTCATTTCTCTGTAATGCCCCCACCAGAATTTCACAGCTCAGGGCAGTTTAAAGCCTCTACTTTTGTGAGAAAAGAACATTACATGAGCTTTGGGGTTGCACATGGTTTTCACAAATCTCATTTGCCGTCAGATCCTGGGGAAGACCCGAGAGCTGCAGGACAGGCCTTGCAATTTCACCCTGAGAAGCTTTAAAAGGAATGAGGCAGCAGCTGTGCCTGAACACAGGAATCTTGGCACTCACAGGTCTCTGTGTGTGTGTGAGAGCAGCTTTACTCCTGGTTTGTTTGGTTGTCACTGGTAAAATTAAACACAATGGAAAGAGGCTTAGCATGGCAAAAACAAACAAGGCTCCAGCCCACTCAGTGTGTACAGAGCCCAGCAAGGACTGGCAAGGCTGCCCAGGAGCTGCAGCTGGCCCTGACTGTGGCCATGGAGCTCCCTGAGTGCCACACTCCTTGCACACAACAGCAGGGGTGTCCACACACCTTGCACACCACAGCAGGGGTGTCCTCAGCACACCCCAGTTCTCTCCCTGCCATTGGTTTCCCTGCTGTCTTTGGACCTGAATTCTCTAAGCTGCAAATTGCCCATTGTGGCCTCCAACCCATCACTTTCCCCACACTGATCCCAGTCCCTGGCACAAAGGGGCACAGCCAGGTCAGACCCTCCTCGAGGAGCTTCCCCAAACCTGGCTCCAACTCTGCTTCCAAACACTCCTGGAATCTGCGGAAATTCTGAGCTCTTGTGGCTTCCTGAGCTAAACCACCTTATTCAGGGGTTATTATTTGGATTTGGGTTTTTTTTGATTGCTGCTTCATTTCTAAAGCTGAGCTGAGGATAGATCCTCTCCTCCTCATTTGCCCTTGTGATCTTCCCATTTCCCTCTTTATTAAAGACTCCTAGATTGCCAGGTATCTGGGGACAAACAGCTCCATGCAGCTCCTCACATCAGAGAAGACACATTTCCAGAGCCAGAGGAGGTTCCAGGTTCCTCCTGTCCCCCTGCAGTCCAAGCAGCAGCACAGCCCCTGGTGGCTGCCGGAGGTGCAGTGGGGTCACAGAACAGGCTACATCAAGGTGTGCAGAGGCAGAAGGTGCTCTCAAGGTGACACCCAGAGGCAGAGCTGCTGCCAGGGCAGGTGCTTGGCAGTGCAGCCTGGCTCGAACGCCTGCAGTGCTGTGAATGTGCACGGGTTTCTCTCAGACCTGCAGAACATCCCCTTGATGTTTCTCCCGTGGGCTGAGCTCTCCCCAGCACTGAACCCAGGCAGGACAATGGGCAGGGCACACCTGCAGCAGGGATGCCACCTCTCACAGGAGCAGGACCAGTCTGTGTGCCATGCAGAGCAGCCACGTGCCTGCTGCCAAAGTCACAGCAAGGTTGTGAGGGCTGGTGTCTGTATTTCAGTGCACCTGGCAAAGGCACAGAACTCTAAAAGCCTGAAATCTGATCTGCACATGTTGGAGAAGTCAATACCCCTCCCTCCACAGAGACCTGGGTGAGTTAGAATGTTCTGGCTGAGTGCTGGAGTGCTCAGGAGAGCAACTGTGACAAAACACAGAGCTGGGGGGAGGTTGGGGGACACATTTTGCCTGGGCAGGTCTTGCACCACAAAGCTCTGACAATAACACCAGATGCTACAGACAATTTTCTATTAATTGGGAAGAGCAAATCACAAAACAAACAGTGTCTGTCCTGACCTTTTAGCTGCCCAATCATTCACCTGTTTTAAATCTACAAGTAAATTTAGTGCTGCCAATACAGAATAGCTGAAGATACATATTTAAATCAGGCACATACACTGCAAGTTTTCCACATGCCCAGCTCTGCCACAGGAGCATTAACACAGCCAGCAGTGCCCTCCTGCTCCTGCCTGGCAGATGCTGAGGTTCTACACTGATGGGCTTAATTTAAATGGTTAATAAAGGGAAAAGAGCATTGACTGTAAACTGGAAATGAATAGCAGCCTTCAGATCCACAACTCCAAGCCACCTGTCCAATATACAGCAGGAAATAGGTCCATAATGGTTTTTGGGGGGGAGAAGGAGAACATATGGTCAGGTTCTCTGTGATGATTTTATTGTCCCTTGACTTCACAGGGAAAGTCAGGAAAATCAATCCAAATTAATCACACGTGTGAGTTGAAAGTTACACTGGAGTCCTGTGTGAGTGCTGCTGCTCAGAGTTAAAGTGGCCTTGATTTGATTTAGCTTTCCTCATTTTCAAAGTGAAGTACACTAAATCAGATTAATGCCACTTAATTCTGAATATGAATATCTGCATAAGGTTTAATAGAATTTAACTAATCTGCTTTAAAATGTAATTCAGACAAGGTTTCCTGAGTGTCCCCTTCGAGGAAAGACTCACATCAATAGACTTAATGGGAGTTGTTCCTGGGTTGTGTTGGCCTGAGGTCAAAACATCACTATCACAAAAATAGCCACAGCTTGCTCAGATGTCTTTGTTCTGAGAGCATCAACATCCAACCCAGGGCTGAATGTACACCTGGTGAAATGGTTTCAGAAATTGTGGCAGGAAGTGAATGCTTTGTTACAAGGGAGATAAAACACTGGCTTTGGTTTCTCCAGCTGAGATGGAGAACTGGCATAGATGAGCAGGATCCTTTCCTTGTTCTGGAGGTGTAAGCAGCAGCAGCAGCAGCAGCACTGTTTTCATTAAGCTGATATAATTCAGGCTGTTGTGCAGTTCTAGACAGTGTAATTTCAAACCTGAATGTTGCTTAGAACCTTTGTTTACATGAACTTCACTGAGGTATGAGGAACTGCAGTCTCTGTGACAGTAATTAGTAACCTGTAATGAGCAGTAGCATCATCGTGGGCCATATCTGCATACCACAGAATAGCCCTAAATGTCTGCGCCAATCACTCCAGCTTTTGGGAATAAAACAGGGGCAAAGTCTTCTTCTAACTGAGCTTTGCTGAGGAGACTGGGCTTGAACAATGAGAACATGAAGGTGCAGCCACACCCCAGAACAAACACGAGCCCAGCTCTGAAAGCAAACACAGGGCTGGTGTTTTGCTGTGTCAAAGAACTGCTCCTGAGGGAGCACTCAGGACTGTGCAGTCACACAAAATGCCATTCAGGACCTGTGCAGTCACACAAAATCCTTCCCTTCTCTCCCTGCAACCAAACTCCAGTGGCAGCCCCATCCTGGCCCATTCCTCTGGCACATCTGGGCCCAGGCTCCAAAGCCAAACACCTTCAGTGCTTCCACAGGGGGATTCTCCCTCTGGACTGCACATTCTCCTTCTCTCCAACAGTGTTAACTGCACAGCACTTGGGGAGGAAAACCTCAGCACAGAGGCATATTAAATAACATCTCACTGTGCTAATCATTCAGGTGGCTAAATAAGGAACCTGTTCTGCTTAGGCTGCTTATTGCAGGCAGTGGGAAGGGACAGGCAGCTCCAAAGGCAGTGCCAGACTGGACTCTCAGTGCCAGCACTGGAGAGCAGAGCAGCCCTTCCGCTCTCACCTTCCCTGTGTAATTTTAGGGACCTGATCCAGACTCCAGACCTGCCCAGCTGCCCTGTCCAGCTTCCACAGCCATCCTCTATAGCTACCAATCCCCACAGCACCTCACAGAGCAGGACAACATCTGCCTCCACATGACCTTGGGTTTTTTCAGTGCCATTAAATCTTTCCATCAAACTTTGCTCAGTAATCCATCCAACCAGAACCCCTGAGTCAAAATTCCGAGTGCTGAGAGATAATATATTATGTTTTTCACACAAATCCAGTGAGATATACTAAGGAATCTGATAGCCTGCTCTGGAACAAAAAGTAAACTAAACACAGTCTTAAGCTTTAGAACATCAAATCCAGATTCCAGACAATATTAAAAACTTCCAGACTTGGGGGAGACTCACCAGTGCTGCCTTCCACTGCACTTAGACAGAGAATTAATCTTGATATTCAAAGCTTTCCAAAACTCGCATGGTTTAAAAATAGCAAAATGTATTTCTTTTGAAGTATGGGCTTGTTACAGCTATTTAGAAACCTCTTACTCAAGTCAGATGGATCTTGAGCCTCCCCTGGGGATTGTTTAGATGTCAGTGTGCATCCATTAACAGACTGGAAACTGTCCAGGACAATATTGCAAAAAAACATGCCATGTCCAGGCTTTCTTTCTGTTTCTTCCTCTCTTAAATAGGATTCTCTGAGTAGTTCCCTACAAATAGATCCAAGGTTAAATATGATGAGTAGGGCAAGGAATGCAAGGAAATTCCAATGAGTGCTAGCAATGCATCCTGCTTATTGGTCAGCAGGTATTTCTCTCTGGTGGGAAGGGGAGTGTGGAGTAAAAACTTCCCTTGGGCAGTGAGAGTCCCATCCTGCCCCAATTCCATCACATGCTCCTGTTGCCACTGACAATAAATGTGCAAAGATCTTCCTTTCCATCAGTACAAGGCCACATGCTGAGTGTCTAACCCTGATTCCATCCAGACACAGAGTTCAGGCAAAACCTTATGACCCAACAGGTTTATTGTTGCCTCTCACTGGATATCCTTCTGCTGAAGAAACAACCAACCTCTCACACACATCCAGGCAGCTGGGAGAGGAACAGCCACCCCAAGAAAGAAGGCAAACCTGGAGGAGGAGCTGATGCATTCAAGGTTTGTGCCAGCTGAGAGATGGTTTGAAGATGCAGGGAGGAGGGCAGTGCCTGGAGGGATGGTGAGCCCCAGGGTGTGACAGGAGCAGAGCCAGAGAAACCCTGAGAGAATGACCTTGAGAGAAAGGCTGGTGAAATTCTTCTGGTAAGTGCTGGCTGAAAGGGTTGAAATTGCATGCAGAGAAAGAGAATATTGTCTAATTCCTCCTCTCTTCAAGGAAACAGAATTTTGTACTCTCTTTGTAAATAAAAGGGCTGCATCAAAGCACCTGAGTGATCAATTTTGCCTGCTATTAGAAACAATCTGCTGGGCCTAAAACCATCTAAGTGCTTTGGTCAAAGATGAGGAATAAAAGCTTCAGTAAAAAGCAACAACTTCATCCCTTTGACTGCAAGAAAAAGCCAGGGATGCAGGAAGGGTGATGGCTGTGCTGGGGACACACTGGCTGCTGACACTCCCCTGCCCTGCACTTTGTGTCTCACTGGCAGGAGCACAAAGGGGGTGTAAAGCACCTACCAAGTGATTTTGCACTGGTGGAAGTGACTGCAGGAACCACAGCACCCCGAGAGTCAGTGGAGGGAGCTCTCTGTGTTTGTAGGCAATGAAGACAGCACAGCTGTGACCTTTGTCAGGCAGGCAGTGCACTCATTAGTGTGTCAGAGATAATAACTGTTGCACATGAAAATCTGACCTACATATGCTACCAAAGAGGAAAAGGCAACAATTTACTTAAGTCTCTATTATACTATGAATGATTATAAGCTGAAAAACTACAGCATAATGCAGGAAACTTGTAATTAAAAAGCATCAATTATCATTTTCTCCTTGTAGGGGACATTAGTCAGGTTTGCTTTCCTCAGTCCCACTGGGAATACAGATAGACATGTAGGACTGTGTGATTCATCCTGGAACAGTCAGAAAGGAATCAACTCAGTGGGAAAAGATCAGCTTCAGGAAAAAAACAAGATTTAAAAAAAAAAAAAGGCAAGGAAAAGGAAATAATGACAGCTAAAGCCAGCCCTCTGAGCATGTCTCCTTGGCAAAGCACAGGTGTGTGTCAGGCAGCCCTTGCCTCCCTCCAGCCATGACTAAACTGGATTTATGCACTGTACACAATGTTCTGAGGCTCCAGGGCTGAGCCAGCTCACCTTCCAGTCATGCTGAACATGCCATCCCTCTGCAGAGCTCACCCTGCCCCAGGGGGGGCTGCAAAACCCCCTCTCTGCTCCCTGAAGGTCCCTGACTCCCAGCCAGGGTGGACACACTGCCTGGAGGCTGTTTCAGGCTCAGCACCCACAGGTGGAGCCTGTTTTTCCACAGTGCCAACACGTGCTGTAAGTGCATCCAGAGTTGTTCCTCCAGCCCCCAGGAATGCCCTGAGTCAGGTGCCCTGAGCTGAGCTGGGAACTGCAGCCAGGGAGGTGGCTCTGCTGTTCTCCCTGTCTGTGCCAGCATTCCCAGGAGCCCAGGGCAGTGCAAAAGGGTAAATCCCTGTCTGGAGGCCACAGCTCCAGTGGGGAGAGTTATGGGAGTGCCACCCAAGGGTTTCACCTGCAGGGGCCAAGACCTCCTTTTATCCTGAGTAAAACATTAAAACAAAAAGACAACTACAGAAAAATTAGGGCAGTAACCAGAGGAAGATGAACCATCACACTGGTCACTTCTGGGGTTTTTTTATGGTGAAAAAGATGAACCATCACACTGGTCACTTCTGGGGGGTTTTTTTATGGTGAAAAAATTATTGTATTTTCATTGCTCAAAAAAAAGACCCTGATTTCACCTACCACTCTTGGCTTTCAGGATTATGTAGAAATATATTACTAACATATTAGTAATCATTTCAGAGGCAGATGCCATCTTTACTTTAAGTAACAGTTTAGATGTGGAATTTCTCCTCAGACAATACCTGTTGGATCTGAATTCCTCTCAGCTTTGGGAATGTGGTCAGAGCTGTGTGAAGTCCATTTCTTACAACCTCCATTAGAAGTTCAAGCACAGTCCAAGGCTCCTGCAGGTCCAGATTGATGGGGCAGAGCCCAAGTGCCTTTGCAGTGGCTGCCTTGACTTTTGCTGCTTTGTGTTAAATCTTTCATTTCAGCTTCATGCTGTTATTCTGTTTCTCTGTCATCACTTTACAGGTGACTCTCACCCCGAGGAAACTGATTTCTTTTGCTATTAAATTTAAAATTTAACTATAGTGATTATTTCCTGCAATGGTGAGAATTCTTTCAGCCTTCCACTCAGTATGTCTGTGGCTGGTGAGGAAATAAATTACCTGTACAAATACAAATGTTCACATTTAGCTGAAGCTTCCCATACAAGCTACATTCTCATGACTGCTCGAGTCTAATGGGAACACTTGTGATTTAGAGTGGAGCATTTGAAAGCAGGAAGGCAAAAAGCCCCATTCTTTGTGATTCTTTAGACGTGACAACTTGCTTATTACCTCCCAAATAACAGCCAAAGTGATGCTTATTTTGCTTTCCCCAGCCCACTTAGAGAGGCCTTGACTTTCTAAACAACAAAATGTGCTGGCATTTAAAATCTGCACTGATACTTTATTGCTTTCAGTTTGATTTCTAGTTTAATTGATGGGGTTTGTTTTTCATTTGATACCTTTGCTTTTCTCAAGCTTTGTTTCTTTTCCCTGTCCCTGTCCTTTCCCTTGAAGACTGGCTGGAGCAGCTTTACTCCCCTGCCCCCAAGAGCTGGGGCTCGTGGTGCAAGAGCAGCTTAGAGATGAACTGCAGCACGAGGAGCCTGAACTGAGCCAATCTCACAGAGCAGCAGGTGCAACAAGCACGTAACACCCCAGCAGAGTAAATAAACTGTGAGGGTTGTCACCCACCAATGAACAGGATATTTACTGTGCTCAAAGCAGTGCCCAATTCACAAACAATTCACTAACCTGTGGGAGAGGGGAGAGTTACACTGAACTTAGGAAACTGTTCTCAGGATCACAGAAAGTGCTGAGCTGGAAGGGACCTACAGGGATCATCAAGTCCAACCTCAGCCCTGCACAGGTCCATACCAAGGAGTCACACCCTGTGCCCCAGAGCATCATCCAAACCCTCCTGGAGCTCTGGCAGCCTTGGGGCTTGCCCACTGCCCTGGGGAATTCCAGTGCCCACCACCCTCTGGGGGAAGGACCTTTTCCTGAGATCCAACCTAAACATGCCCTGACACAGCTCCAGCCATTCCCTGGGTGCTGTCCCTGCCCTGGTACAGCTCCAGCCATTCCCTGGGTGCTGTCCCTGCCCTGGTACAGCTCCAGCCATTCCCTGGGTGCTGTCCCTGCTCACAGGGAGCAGAGCTCAGTGCCTGCCCCTCCTTTGCCCCTCCGAGGAAGTTGTACCTGCAGTGAGGTCTCCTCTTCTGCAGCTGAACACACCAAGTGCCCTCAGCCGCTCCCTCACTGCCCTTCGCCATCTTCCTTGCCCTCCTCTAATGGCTTAATATGTACTTTAAGAGTGGCTCAGCGATACTCGTTAGAGTAATTAAAAGCTCTGGAGGCCGTTCCAGCAGCAGCCCGGGCCTGTTGTTCCCTCGGCGGCCACCAGGGGGAAGCGGCGGCGCTGCGGGACTGCCCTGGGACCGGCACGTCTGGGACAGGCACATCTGGGACAGGGACATCTGGGACAGGCACATCTGGGACAGGGACAGGCACGTCTGGGACAGGCACATCTGGGACAGGGACATCTGGGACAGGGACATCTGGGACGGGGACAGGCTCATCTGGGACAGGCACATCTGGGACGGGCGTATCTGGGAGCGGCTCATCCCGGCAGGGACATCCCGGGAGGCACATCCTGGGATGTGCCGGCAGGGACTGGCACAAACCATTGCCCAAAGGCACACAGAGACACACTCACACTGCACGAGAAAACACGCGGCTGGTACTTGGCTGGAAATTGGGAAAAAAATAACAGTGGCAGCGAGGAAGAGTCTGGTTTGGAGCATTTCTGTATCTCCCCCCAAAGCTGCTGCTCTGAAACAGTGCAAATATTCCAAAGCCACCCAGGTGAGCCCCTGGAGTGGGTAAGGCTCTCCCTGACTGTGCTGGGGGTAAGCAGGATGTGGTGCTGTTGGTGGAACTGCTTGGACAAGGCATGGCACAAAGAGCCTGGGCATGTCCATCCCAGGGGACAAGGTATGGCATAAAGAGCCGGGGCATGTCTGTCCCAGAGGAGAAGTCATGGCACAAAGGACCTGGGCATGTGCCATCCTTTTGCTCTGCTCAAAAAGTAAATATTTACCAACACATCTCATTTTATGTTTGCTGAGCTCAACTTGGTGACAATGCAGAAATCTGAATTATTTTGGTTGCTTTCAATCACATACAGTTTGAGCTCTAACCTGACCTTCAGTCTGGCTCAGTAACAGATTCAAGACTTATTTGCCCAATGTTCCCTATGGGATAATGAGGCTTGTTTGGCACATGCCACAAGGACATTTGGACTCCTTGCTTATTTTGTGGGCCCATTTACCTTCTCTTCACTGGAGACATCTGCTGATCTGACATCTGTCCTACACTCTGAACTACTTTTGTTATCTGCAAGACAAAACAGAAGGGCTCAAAGCAGCACAGAGCACTCTGAGAAAGGGACAGTTCACATACCTTTCAGTAGGGCAAATAACTTGTATTAGACTAAATCTAAGATAATTCAGGATTGTTCCAGACAAGAGACAAGCTGGAGGTGAGCAATGAATTGTCCCACTGCAGCTCCATCATGCCCAGGTGACATTCTGAAACTTCCCTGAAACCAAAGTTTCCTGAGCTGTGCCAGGGGCTGGAAGGGGTTTGTGGAGGAACTTTTACCTTTGTCATTTAGTAAAAGACTTCTGTGAACTCCCACACTGAGTTCTTAGAGTAATTTAGTGCATTTACCTGCTGCCAAACGGGTTTGTGACTCCAGCTCTGAGTGCCTGGAACCACTTGGTGCAGAGATGACAATTCCATCTGCAAATCCCAACGATGGATCTCTGTGGCTCCTCACTAATAAAAAACTTCACAGCATTCATTTGCAAGTGGTCACTACTATGAACGTGCAAGATCCAGTGCAAAGTTCAATTCAGAGTTTTCTTTATTAAAATACCTTTCCACATTCCTTATACTGAGGCATTTGCATGGACACTCGTGGGATGCTGAAGGAACACTGGTCAACAGAAGAGAGCTGTGGAGTCAGTCAGTTGTGACAGGCTTGTGATACAAACAACATTTGCACAGGGACAATAAATTAGAGATAATAGCCACTAACTGGAGCTTGAAAATTTAAACACTTGGAATGAGGATATAAAACCTTTTGTGTTTCTTGCTGGTTTTGCACCTTTGATGCAATATTTAAAGCAGTAAACATGTATGTATATGCAAATCCATGGCCTCTCTTTCACTATATTCTAATTAAAATGAGAACCTTCTTACCTGTGGCCCAAATCTTGTAGTAATTTAATCTGCAGTAAGAAAAGCAGAGCAATTGCAGTGTCAAAGGGGTTGGGGCCAGTATTTTCTCTGGTTTGTTTTGTATTCTTTTTTAAATTAATGCAGCTGAGATAAACACGTGCTGCAGGGATTAGATCCAGGTCCAGACTGGATCCATGTTAGGGGTTTATCATGCTAGAGAGGAAGAGGACAGGTATGGAGCTCCACACTGGACAAACTGGGCACAAGTAGGACTTCAGATCTCCCCTAAAACCAAAGGAACAAGGATTATACATGACAGGATTTTCAGGTACAGACCCACTGACCTGGGTGCAATATATCCACTCGCTGAAGACCTACAGAATCATCCAAAAAGAATTGTGATGGACAACCTACTTCTTGAAGAACCATCACACCAAACTAACCAACAAGCATCAGGACTTTTAAAGGGGAAAAGCAGTTTAGCAAAGAATAAGACTAACTGTGCCTGTCCAGATGGAAGCACTTGGTAAAGTCTGACTCTCTGAACAGTTACTGAAGTTTTTGGGCACCCAGAGCTCACTCCCCTGCAGTGTGGCATCCCCTGGGCTGGCAGTGGGCTGGCTCCAAGCCTGGTAGCAGTCCAGCTGCTGCAGCACAGGGAGAGCAGCACGAGCTGCAGCATCAGAAAGCACATCCATGGCTGCCCAAGCTGTGCTGAGCTCAGAAGTGTCACTGATAGCCCAGTCAGTCAGTTTAAAGCAAGCTTAGATACTTGTACATCCCACTGGCATCCCAGTAGCTGCTGCACTGTAGAAATGTGCTTCCTCAGCTGGAACTCCCCCTTTTGTTTCCTCAGAGAAGGCTGAATTGGAGGCAAAAAAAGGCAAAATTGCGTTAGCAGGAGAAATTAAAAATGAGAACCTGGGTCGGTGGTTTCTAGAGCCACTTTCCTATGAGAATTTTTATTCGTAATTTTTTCCATTAAATGCTTTAGGAACATCTCTATTGTTCCCCCTAAGGAAATAAACTTTGAAAAGAGGAGTCTGGCAAACTCATAAATAACTGCTGCAGAGCCTGTGGAACATTGGCAACATCTTCCATCTCGGCTTGTTTTCTTCTCCCAGCTGATCTGTGAGGTGACTGCTCTAAGTGGCATCAGGGTGCCCTGGTATTCTCTGTGGGCAACAGAAAAAAAAAGCAGAAAAAACCAAGGTGTGAGTACAAATGTATCCCTTCCCTCCTGTCCCATAACACATCCCTTAGAGCACTGTGCAACAAGCTAAGAGATACCCCCAGTTCCCTGGGGAGATATTAGTATTACCTTTGTCAGATTTAAAAGGAAACAAGACAGTGGGAGATTTAGGCCAACAATGACAGGCTGGACTGCAATGCTGTTAATCACCAACATCTGCAAGTGGGTGCTTGCTGATAAAAGTTGGATTTTCAAGGGAGTTGCAGGCACTCATCTGGAAGTCAGACCCCTTGTTTACCAGGAGATGTTCAGCTGCCACAACCAGACCCTCAGTCTGTGAGATTGGAAACCTTTTCCCAAGGCTGGTGTCTCCCAGGGAGCAATGCAGTGCTCAGCTTTGGGACACCACGTTCCTCCAGGAGCTGCTGGGAAGAGGTTTTATCTCCAGCACACAGCAGGGACAGAAACCTGGCACTGGGAACCACAGAGGCAGCGTGCAGATGGAACGGTGCAGCCAATGGGAACAGGCAGGGACAGAGCCCAAACTGCATTGTTTTCACATTATATGACAGAAATAATTCTGTCCACTGGGGACTCACAACTGTCAAGTCTTTCCTGACATCAGTTGCCAAAGCAAGTCTTCCTCCAGCAGATTTCTAAGAGGACATGGTGGCCTCTAACCCACTAGTTTAGTCTGGGGCGCCTCGTTCCTTTTGTGGACTTACCCCCAAAGGATTTGCCCCATGACTCAGAGGCAGGAATTCCTGGTTTATAATTCAGTGTTTATTTCAGAGTATCACCTTGTTTTTCATATCCTGACTGCCTGAAATCACCCCCCCAACTCTAAATGGACACATCCTTCATGTCCCTTTCCTGTCTGGCACCATTGTGCCATGTCACTGAGCACAGTCAAACACATGCCAGGCCTCCCTCCGGAGCTGGCTGGGCTGTACTGGCAGGAGAATTCCTGCACCACTCAGAAAATACTTGAGAAAGCAGCTGAATAACACCCAGAAATTCCTCCAAATGGATGCAAAATGCCCAGGTTTCTGTCTCAGAGGGCACACACTGAGGCTGAGCATGTGAGCAGCTGAAAGAACACGATGTCCTGAGCGAGGCTGCCAGTCCTGATGTACCCAAGCACAGAGTGACACAGAACACACAGGAACACACAGAGAGACACACAGGAACACACAGAGAGACACACAGGAACACACAGAGAGACACAGAGGAACACACAGGAACACACAGAGACACACAGGAACACACAGAGAGACACACAGGAACACACAGAGAGACACACAGGAACACACAGAGACACAGAGGAACACACAGAGAGACACAGAGGAACACACAGGAAGACACAGAGACACACACAAATACAGAGACACAGAAACACACACACACACACTCACACACACACAGCTCCAGGGCAGCAGCAGAGCAGGGTATGAAGTCAGAACGTTGTGCTGAGGTGCATTTGACACAATACCAATTAGTATTTGGCGAAGTGGCTATCTCATTGTCAAGATATTTCCTTCAATGTGTTTTCAGAAACTGGGACCATTAAATAACTTAGAAAGATTGCCAGCTCTGATTTCAGGAAGGAAACCTCCTCCCAGTTCCTCTCTAAGTAATTCATTTCTTTTGCAAATACTTCCTATGGATGGCATTTAAGATACAAATTTCTGAAACAGAGGAGATGGAGGGAAGCAACCCCAAACATAAAACTTTAGGTTCCTTTCTAAACAACCTAAAAGTCCAAGACATTCAAGTTCAAGGTTCTCTGAACTGCAAATCAGCCACAACCTGTACTGCAGTTGGGCCTTTATACAATTCAAGAATTCAAACTGTAAGTGATTGCTTTTCTGGAACCTTTCTTGACACAATCCAAACACCTTCAATGCCTCTGTGTAACACAACCCTTATTGTCAGTACACAGTGTTTACTAAAAGCCTGAGCCAAATTTTGTGATTGTCTCTCAGTGAGGATGAGGCAAAGTTCCTAAATTTCCCAGCTGGATTATATTTATTCTGACAGAAACTATGCAGAGGCAAATGCACGAAAGCAGAGCTGGCAATCATTAAAATGATTTATTACATCTTTCTTCTCTGCAGTGAAGAGTGTTTTGCCTGTGGCTTCTGGGAGAGCAATGCAGAACTGAGTGCTAACAGACTTTCTCTGAGCAGTGGAATCCACATTATCTGGATTTAGGGAGTAAAAAGGACATCAGGATCTGATGTTGAGTCTCCCCCATCATCATTTCATGTCCTCCCACCTCTGAAAACAGCTCTTCCAAAACACTCTTCTCTGCTGTGTGCCCTCTGTCCCACACTTCTAGAACAGCTGTGACTTCCCAAACAGAGTCAGATTCTACAGGATTTTTGACAGGCCACTCCCCTAAGGAATCCACCTGGCATTCCATTGGATCAAGGTGCCACCTGAAGGTCTCCTCTCACTCCCAGAGTGAGGGAGCAGCAGATCAAAAGCAACTTCACCTCTGAGCCAAACACTTCATTTGGCTATCAAGAAGCAGAACAGCTGGGGAGGAAGTTTAAGCCACTTGATCACTTTATAAGAAGCATTTTCCTTTTCATGAGTAGGATCAGCAACCTCTCATTTGGACCAAATCTCTGAGATACATCACAGTCAAGCACTGTGTGAAAATGAGCTTGAGGAAAAAAAAAAACAAACAGCTGCAAGAAAATAATGATAAAAAGCACCTTAATGTGCTGCCTGAAAAGTGCTGAGAGGCAAATAGAGGGGATGGAAAATCTACTAAAAATTCATCTGTCCATCCTACTTTAGGTCACTTATCTGAAGAGTTCTAAAGAGGGATAGTGTTGCTTTTTGCCACAGACTTTATTGGGAATAGAGGTGGGAATTTAAGAAGCAGAGGACAGGGCTCTGGTTTTTTTTGCTATGTCCTTTAAAGCACTAATAAATTAGAAGAAAAGGAATAGTTACTCTGTTAGTACATGAGCAGTATATCAAAGGAGGGCACAACATCTCAGGTGTGAACTGAGTGAAGCTGCTCCTGGGAGAACTCAGGGAAGATGTGCAGCTGCTCAAAAACTGACATTTCTTTGGGGTGTTTCTGAAAATGGGATTAGTTTTACAGAATAACTAGTTTTATTACTCCCCTACTGCTAACAGGAGAGTAATAAAAGAAGCACAAAGAAAACACTGCCCTCAGCTGACACTTCTTCCTTGAATCTAACATAGATTGTTGGGTTCAGCAAGCTTTAATAGCCCAATTAATTAGGAAAGTCATTTACAGGGTAGTCAGTGTATATCCACTAACTTTTCCATTATACTTCCATGGAGAGATATTTTACTCACTTTTTACTGCAGGAAAACAAAAAAAAAATTCTTCATAAAACTTAAGTCTTTCATCCCATGTCCATTATAAATGAGGCAGGCTGTGGAAAAAAGAAGACAAAACCTCCTCTCTGACTTCCACCTGCTGTCTGTCACAGCCCCTCTTGACCATTTTCCCCTTTGAGTTGGACAGGGACGAACTTTCCTCTCTGAGGAATTCCTGGTACAGCCCAGAGGAGGGTTCAGCTCAAGGTATTTTTAGAAAATCGAGAGGAAAGAATAAAAACAAAGCTTTAAACTGAGAGACACAATGCTACCACCAACCCTCCTGGCCTGTGCTGATGGGAGTGTTTATTGCCAGGCACTCTGTGACCTTCTGTGGCAACACAATGGGCTGCCTGTGTGTCCCTGGGGACTGGGGGAGCCTTTCAGAACCCACAGCCATCCATGAGACTGTGCTATTGTCAGGCTGATTTATCAGCCTCTCCTTGCTGCTTTTGAAGTTCCAAAGTGGATGGCAGAAAAAACCTCGTTGTGCACAGTCTGAGGTTGGGTTTGAGAGCTTATCCAACATTCATGAGTGTAGCCCTGAAATGTTCCCTGCCCCCTGGATCTCCTGAGAGCAGAGTAACAGCTCATTCGAGACATTTCTTGGATTATTAAAAAGAAATCCATGTTTTTTCACTGGCTCCTCAGCACTGTGAAGCTGTTCACCACCCACAGAACCTTTAAAGACTCCACATTTTTAGCTGAGATCCTCCACATAAGGATGGCACCAGTCCCTCCCAGGCACCTGGAAAGCTGATCACCCCATAAATGTAGCACTGAAAGCCTGAGTAGTAAGAATATTTATGAAGGGACTGCCCTGTAGTGTCCTGTAAAGGTCCTGAACAACAAACAAACAATTAAACCCCCTTGAATTCCATCTCACACAACAATCTCAATCCAGTGGCACCACACTGAATTGCTTGCATAAAATGGATACTTACAGAATACCTGTTTTCCATAGAATCTGCAAAATAAAATACAATGTATGGATTACAAAATGGTACATTGAAGAAGGATTGGTTCTGTATTCCAGAAAATACAGATTTATATATTTTTAACGTTTTTGTTCACTTTGCAGTGATGTAAAATTGCTGCCTAGAGCAAGGCCCCAGCTCTGGACCTAAGGAGCATCCAAGTTCAGGATATCTTTAGTTTAATCCAAGTTTCTCACTACTTTAATCCAAGTTTCCCTCTACTTTAATCCAAGCACAGGGGTGACACCAGACATGTCAAAGACCACGCTGAACAAGCCCTGTTTGACAGCTGTTGGATTGTGGGTTGGAGCAGAGTCTCTCCTGAGGGGACAATGTGCTCCTGGAGCAGAGAGTCTTCCTTTGAGAGGCAAGTTCTCAGGAGCATTATCCTTCCTAACCCCATTCCTTGCCAGGAAAACAATGTACTACACAAATCTAATGTAGGACACAATTTTTCAGGGCCAAATACGATCTTGCACCTGAAATTTTATTAATAAGAAGTTGCTCATTCCCAGTGAAAGCCTGAGAGCCCCCAGGCTCTTTCCATTCAGGGTCAGGGAACTTCAGGATTAGATCTTGGGCTATTTCTTTTGAAGAAGTGGATTCAGCCATTCAGAAATTCCACAGAACACATTCAAATACCAAAACATAAATATATATTTGCCCTCTGAAAGTAACTCCAGTTTTAGTGGAGGACTTCAAGTCTTGTTAAAAGTGCTTCTCTGTTAAGATACTTCCCACATGACAGAAGTAAGTGCTGAACCTTGAAGGGTTTTTTCTTGGAAGGTACATAAAATTCTGTGGAGAGAGGCTGTCTGGAGGAAATCCATCCAGTGTTCCAAGCAGAGGGTTTGGACTGGGGCTCTGGGGTAAATAATCCTGCCAGTGCTTTTTCTGTACATGTTGGGATAGTTTCTAAATCTGTGGTTTTTTCTAAGCATGTATTTTTTAACCAGCAAATAATAACACCAGCCCTCTATGGGCAGAACACTTCTGTACATTTTGAAATGTTCTCTACAATAATTAAATGAAGGACATCATGCAAAGCACTGCTACCATTACTGGACCTTAATAAAGGTCTGTTAGAAACTCCCTTCTCAAACAGCTCAAGTAACCAGGAAACAACACAGGTGCAGGTCTCTGCCATGGCACAGTAGGAATTTTCTCCACAGTCCTGCACAGAACTTTTAGTCCAGGCAAAGGATTAAAAACTGAGCTGACTACAGCACCTTTTGCCAGTGCATAAAGTTAATTTCAGTGCAAAACTGGCCTCAATGCTGGGAAAGATTGATTGACATGTTCAGCTATTTTGGTAAGAAACAGTTACATGGAACACACGTGAAAGCTTTTCGTGTCTTGAAAGCAACAGAAGTGACCAAACCCACCCTACTTCAAAGCCTGGCCTGACGTGGACAAAACTATACATGAGGTTTATGAAGTGAGACATTAATGAGCTGTCATTTAGTCTCTGTCACAACGCATTGTGCTCACAGGAAGGAGGAAATGAGAAATCTTGTGTAAATTCCCAACTTCAAACAAGGGGATGTTGGCTCCTCAAAGCCTCTGGGTCACAGTGACAGCCACTCTGAGCCCTTGTTACCTGTTACCCACATCCACACTCGTGTGCCATGCCAGAAGGGAATGTGAGCCTGGACAGCTGCAGTTCTTGATCCTTCTCAGACCCAACACAGCCCTGGTGAAAGCCAGGGTGTCAGATGCTGAGCTGAAGGTGCTGGACACACACAGTACACCCTGCCAAGCCCTTCCCTGCAGCAGCTTCCACCAGAGGATCCTGGCAGACAGCTAGGAACAGCTCTGACACGGGGCACACACGAAATTCAGCTTTGCACTGGGGGTTCAGGCAGGGGCAGGAGCTCCCGGCATGTTTGTGCCTCACTGAAATCAGCTGGCACTGCCTAATTCCTGGCTGGAGCTGTTGTAGCATTTGGCTCTGCAATCAGGGTCTCACAGATCCAGGCTCTGGTCTAGAATATGTCCAGAAACCTAAAGATCCAAAGAGTTTTGATTTTGGAGAAGGGACAAGTTATTTGCATGACTTTGGACTGCATGTGCTGGAAAAGCCTGAGTTCTGAACAACACCATGAATCCCCAGACCCTGTGAGTCCTCTGTGCTGGAAGAGAAATCCAGTGGGAAATTCTGGAGGTGTTAATCCTGAGGTTCAGGAGCAGGAAAGTATTTGAGCAGATTTCCTGATTGCTAGGGCTGATTTCAAATAGTTTGTTCCAAGCCACCGAGTGCAATGGGGATTTCTCATGCCTCTTTCCACTGGGATGTATTTGTTTTTCCATAGCACATTGTTGGTTGCTGTAGGATTCGTTGAGTTTCCTGTCTCACTGCTGCAATTGCTTCCAAGTGACCACTTTTCCAGGCTTAGCAGCATAAAGGCTGGCTGTGCATTTTGTTCACTAGATTTCCACTTTCCTAATAAGAAATTAGGGATTATCTTGCAATAAGCCGCTCTGGGCTTGACTCAGTGCACACACAGAGCAGTGCACAGCCTGTCACAGCCTTGGGTTTGACACAGAGCAAAGACAGAGGTCACTGAAGGAGCAAAAATGTACCAGGACATGGTCACAGGAAGTGTCCTGGACAAATGTAAGGAAACCTGTGAGCTGGAGCTGGCTCCAGCCTTCCCAGCAAGAGGAACAGGGCTCTGCTCCCCCCAGCACTGGGACCAGTGTGGAGGGAAGGGCTGGAGCTCAGATAAAGAACCAGCGTGGAGATGCTTGGATTTCCTGCCCCTGCTGCCTCTGGGGAGGATGAAAGGTGTGATGGAAATAAATCATGGCTCCAAGAGCCTCCACCCAGGGCTGACCTGGTGTGTGACACATCCTGGCCCTGCCCAGGGGGGCTGCAGTGCTGGCACCACAACCACTCTGCCACTCTTGGCACACTTCATTTAGGCAAGGGCCTGTTTTGCTTGAGTTCTGGACTGTCTTGGCAGCAGCCCTGAAACTGGGCTGGGTATTCCTGGCTCACAGGATGATCTGGGCTCTTCACAGAGCAACCAGAGAAAAGCAGAATTTAAGCAGATTTTTTCATCCTGGTAAGTCTGAAGGACTTTTAGACAAAGGTGTTACTGACCTGGCTGGCACTAATTGTGACCAAAATTCCCCAAATATCCCACTTGGATGTAAGGTTTGATTTGAAGCTGAGGCTTGAAGCTGCTTCAGGTATTTGATGTAAAATACTAAAATAACAACCTATTGCTCTAGAAAAGGTTTTAAATCAATACCTGTGTGAATGTGGTAGTTTTAGTTCAACCCAAGACAGTGAACTTCCTGAACACTGAATATGTCACTGAATTAAACTAACCTTTCAATAAGAATGCAAGGACACCTTCTTATCTCTGAGACAAAGTGATCAGCACCCTCATTACAGCAGAGGAAACCCAGCAACCAGCTAGAGACTGACATTATGTTATTTGACTTTCAATCAAAATAAACCTGACTAGACTTGAATGTCACAAATTTTCTGCTTTTCCCACTCTAAATGAGTTAACTACAGTTAACCACAGGCCTGGCTCTCCCAGCAAGGAAAGCAGCACAGCAGAGGGGACAGAGGGGAGGGGGAGTCCAGCACAGGGTGCTCAAGACACTCAGGTGTGGCAACAGGAGACAACACAGCCAGATCAGGAGAATGAAAAGGAACAAGGACACAGCACAGTGGCAAAGGCTCGGCAGAGGTCAGAGCATTATCAGCCCATGGATTCATGAACTGGGAAAGCACAAGCAGTGGCTGCAGAACTCCAAATACAGCAGTTTGTTACTGATGTGGCACGTGCATTGCTGGGGACAGCAGTGAGAGCTGCCAGGAAAAGGAAGAGGACAAATGTTTTAGCTCAGTCCCCAAGAATTGCATCAGACATAACAACTCCTGACAGAGCTTTGCTCCCTCTCTGTGGCCACAGTTTCTGGAATGCACAGAGAACTCCCTGAAAACACAAAATTGCTCATGAAGCACTCAATTCTAATTAATCAAACCCAAATCACAATAGTTACCTACAAATGAATAATAAAATGTTACAGAGGTCTGAGGTGTTAAACCTGTCAAACTGTGCAGCTGACACCAATTCCCAAACTCATGTGATTTCCCAGAGGACACATTCTCTGAACCATTGACTTCCTGACATAGATTGTAACTCAAAAATCTCAAAGAATAGTCAAACATAGTGAAGATCAGAATGTTAAATCAACTTCTGCACCCACTAGTAATGCTCAACATCTCTCACAACTGGCACTTGGTACACTTATATTAATATAAATGACTTATGAAATGGATCCATTTCCTATGGATGCTCCACTGCATTCATACTTTGCCACCTCCCAGTCCCACAGCCCATCAAAAATTCCAGTTAATGCTGCACTAACTGTGGTGTGGCTGCCCAAAGCTCAGCTGAGGGATGCTCTGCTTATCTCCTTGGAACACTTTTCCTGTGGATCAGTCAGGAAAAGCAGATGGGATTAAAACAATAAACTGGGGCTGTGTTTCCAAGAATAACTGAAACTGTAGAATGTTATGCATTAAAGAGCAGGTGGACTGCAAGATTAGGGGGTGTTTGCAGCTGATGTGGCTAATCCAGCCCAGCCCTTCAATCACATCTTGTTTTACTGCAGTTCCCACTTCATGGCATTACAGCCTTTAAGTGCTGAATTACGGCAGGGCTGTACCAGCCTGGAGTTCACAGCCCACAAAACACTAATATATATATAAGAATATATATATATATTATATTACTATTATATATTATATTATTATATATTATATCCTTTTTTTATATATATATATATGTGTGTAAGGATATATATAAGGGTATAACACCTTGTGTTGTGTCAGAACCAGGGAAGGAGAAAGGTGTGACAATCCCCTCCCAACTGGAAAGCAGCTTCCACAGGTCCAGTTCACACTCACTGCAAAATGTTTCTGAGTACTTGTGGCCTTTGGATAGCCCTAAAATAAACTGGTTTTTTTTCCTCCTGGTGATCCTGCAGGAGGTGCCTGGCCCTGCTCTTCAGTGTGAAGAATATTCTGATTTTCACTGTGAAAAATGAGTGCAGCACACAAGGATTCTGCAATTCTCTAAACATACTCCCTTAAATGAATGACCTAATCTCTCTGTTTATTCAGCTGTAAAATGGAGATAAAAACTGCCATGTATGTCCTCACAAGGGAAAATTAAGTCATGTTTTCTAAAGTACTTGGAGACCCTCACATGAAAGATTCCCTAGAGACAGAATACTGTCAGAGCAGGTGGGAAATCCCTCACAAAACAGAAAAAAACCCAGAAAATTAAACCACAACAATCCAAAATTAAAAGTGGCACACGAGAAAGCCATTTGGTAACATTGATGAGGACAAAAGGTGAGCAGTTTGCAGCCCTAATAAGTACAAATCTGGACTTCCTAACACGAAGAGGGGAGAGGAAATCCTTTCTGATTTAGTCTTTGACAAACTCTGAAGAAATGCTTTTAACCTTCTGTCTCTGAACTCATCAGTGCCAGCACATTCAGTCAGTGATTGCCAGGGAGCTGCTGATGCCCCACACAAGGGTGTGCCAGAGGAGCTGGAAGGGCAGAGACTGGCACATAAAATCTGAGGCAGTTTTTGATGCTGTTTTAGATGACAATTTAATAGCTCACGACAAACATGCCCAATTAAGAGACAAGGTGTTGCTCATGAGCAGTTTGGGTTTAGATTCAGACCCAGATGTATGGCCCAAATTCTCAGCAGATACAAAACAAACAGGCTGATGGAGCAGGTGCTACAAATACGAATCTCACTGCATTAATTAGCACTGATTTATGAGGAACCATGAAGGTGTTACACAATTTATCAACACCTGTGATTTCGTAGCTGCACTTTTCCTATGTGTTCCTATGTGAATTGCACCTTTTTTTTAATTGCACTTCTAATTATTCAGCCTGAATATTATCCTGTAAGATATTCAGTCACAAATTTCTCCCTAATCTCCTCACAAATGCTCCCATTAAGTGTTTCATTTTTCACTAGCTTACTTACCATTATTAGCTTTTCTGATTTCACTATAAACTGTTTCAGTCCCCGTCTGTGCAGGAGCTGGAAAATGTATTGGCACAGAATCAATTTCTTTCTTTTTTTTTCGTTTTGTTTGCCTTATGAAAAGCTCCTTAAACAAACAGAACACTCTGGTTTACTTTCAGAGGAAGGAGTTGCACAAGCAGCTCTGAGCCTGTGGAAAAGCAGGAGCCCTCCCTGCCCAAACCCAGCCTGTGAGGAACTGACAGGGACATCTCTCCCTCTGTATGAAAGTGATGATAAAAATCTGCTTCCCTGTCTAAATTTAACATTTTAATAACCTTCTTTGAACTCAAATCGATACTGCTTTAATTTTACAGAGGCACCACCACTAGGGAATAGTTTCTCTGGACCCCTTTGAAGAGCTGCTTCAATTTGTCCAAGGATTTTGGGATCCAACACCTGAGATCTGTCATTTGGAGGGCTGACTACACCCCCCTTTGGCAACCAGCCTGATTAATTCCTATGGGCACAAAAAACAGCCTCAATTGCTGTTCTTTGTGAACTGTCTGGGAAGGATATTTGTGGATTCTGCACAACTTCTATTCAGTGTTATCTGGGAAAGGTCCCCCCTGGGCATGGAGGGCTCTCCCATCACTGGGACCAGGAGGGCACAGCAGGAGTGAAGGCTCACAGGGCTTGTGGGAAGAATAAAGGAAAGGAGAAAAGCAGACAGAGGTTTGTGCCTCCAGGGACAGAGCTGGGGGACAAGTGCAGAGTTAGTCTTTGCAGCCCCTGTAAAAACCTGTGCTCCTGCATGGAAGGAAAGCAGAACCTCCTCCTTTTGCCCTGACATGGCAGGACTCACCCACAGACACACGAACAGGGAAGGGGCAGAGCCCTGTCTGGAGGCCTGAAAACAGCAGGAGTTTGGTTTCTCCCTGCTCAGCACAAAGTGCTGGTGAGTAGGAGACCAGAACAGCTTCCTGGATTTAGTTTAAAAATCCCTGGGCAACCAAAGTGCATTTAAACCCACTGTCTTCACTTGCTATCAGGGCCTGTGCTGGCAGGGTCCAGCAGGTGCCTGTTCATGAACCTCAGAGTGTTCTGGAAACATTCACTGCAGTTAAACTGAGTCTCCTAGAAACCCTCTGAATTCTATCTGTATCACCTCCAATTTCTGTGGAGCTTCAACAAACCCAGAAGGCAGAGTTTTTCTAGTTAAAGAAAAAAGAAAGGTTGTTCTCTTTCTGCAAGAAACTGGAAGGAAAATTCACATTTCTGGATACAAAATCCTGTAAATTAGATATCAGAAAAGCCCCCAGCATTGAAAGAATTCAGATATGCTCTGCAATCAGACTCAGGGTCAGGACTGTTCCTGTCCTGCTCTGCTCTGAAGAACCCAAGTGTCTCTGGCACCACGTTCTGATTTCCCAAAGCTAATTCCACATTTTTACAAATGTGTTCAGCACCCTTTAAGCACTGGGAGCTCACAGGTCAGAAATGAGCTGCAAAGCTGCTGTGATTGACTCTCTAGGAGCAGTTACACTCCATACAGTGTCTAATCACAGCTTCCAACTCGCAGCTTCGGCGTGAATTTTCTTTGCAAAATAATCTGAGGACCTTGAGGCACATTTTATCTGCTTATGGGCCACTGCTTAAATGATAACTCAGTTTCCAGTGAAGTAAGAAATAATCCTCTAAGAATTTTAATAGGAGCTCATTTTGTTGGGACTCTTTTTCAGCAGATTACAGTCCTAAGTCTGCTCCCATTGACTCCATGGAAAGATTTGGTTGGAGGCATTTCCTTAACCTGCTTTTTTTTTTTTTTTCCAGTCCCATTTAATTGAATTGTGATATAGTGCCACTGCCCATGTTATTTCCTTTGTTAATCTTCCAAAAGTTGTCTCAGCACTGCAAAAATGTGCCAGGAGAAATTCCTTGACTGATGTGACATTTTGTTCCCACTGACTTTCTGATGTTGCCACCCTGCAGATAAACCAGCCAGATCCAACAGCAAAGGAAGGGGCAGGTTCTGGCTCAGCCACAACCAGCGGTTTCTCCCTCTCTTCAGGGTTATTTCCTGGTCTTACTTTAGGCCTGGCCTTGGTTTTTGCTCAGATTAACAACAAAGGCTCTAAATCACTTTGCCATCATTTTGCACAATAAGCTTTAGAGAAGACAAGCACCACATTTTTGTCAAGCATATAATGTATAAAAATATTCAATTTAATAATTCCTTACAATTACCACCTCTTTAAATATCAAATGAACATTCGACTCTGCCTAACCCCAATAAGAGCTGGACTGTGTAGCCCCAGCTCTACCTCCTATTTGTGTTGCCCCTTCAGCCCTACTTCAAAAAGCAGCTATCAAGTTATTCCCATATGGCAGTTCTAAAATAAAGCAGTAAAATTTTACTTCTAGCAAGTGACAGGAGCCCTCCCTGCCAGTAACACTGCAATGAGCCCTGGTTTTTGCTCCCCACACAGAAGCACATCTGGAGTTCTTGGTGCATTCACCTGTTCCCCACCACACTGTGTTAAACTATTCCAGAGAGGACCAGGTAGTGCAGACAGGGCTGGAAAAACAGGAGAATCCCAGTGTTTACAAATGTAAGGAATTCCTCAGTGACAAAGACAAGCTGTAAGTCCTTCTACAATAATTTAAACCTGTTCTGAGGTGACATTCAATCATCCCCACTTCCCAAAAGTGACATCAAGGCTGGAGTTGCAGCTCAGACACTGCACATTTACTGCAGAATTCTGTCACAACACACAAAACGTGATTCTCCTGCTCCTGAGATGAACATCAGCACTGACACTGACAACAGTGGCAGGAGGAACAAATGATTAGGGAGATAAATTAATCTGAGGTTAGTCCTGAGAGACCAAAGAAATCTGGAGCTCCTCAAAAGGCTGAGGGAATGAGACTCTGTGCAGCTGCTGGGTGAGCTGTGCATGCCCAGAGAAAAGTGGGATTTGCTTTGTCTTCATTCACAAAACAGGAGGAATCAAAAGGGGTGTGATAGGGGTTTGGAGCAAGGTGATAATCTGAAAGGTCTGTTCCCAGGAAGGGCTGGTCATACCCACAGACAGACACAAAGAATGTTATGATTTAAAACAAAACTTCACAATAACACCAGTGTGGCAGAAATATCAGTGCCAGTCCTGTGGCCAAATTCTCTCTGTGGGTGTACATGATTATTACAAGGGAATATTAAGAAACTTGGCTTTGCTTCTCCTTTCCCAAGAATAAATCTCATCCTGTTTTCATTGTGATAGGCAGTGCAGAGCTGAAAGAATTAACTTGGTTTCATACAGCTCCTGTTTAAGCAGCATCCTCGAGATGCCCTCCAAGATTAACACATTCAATGCTTGCAATGCTTTGCCATTTACCAAAGCATTCATTTGGGAAGTGCTTAACTGTGCCCTGGGGCACAAAGGAAATCGATTAGGGCACTATTATCCTATCTCTATATGCCTGAAGCACTGCTCAGTCCTACAGAACCAATCAGTGTTCTGTTAAAACAACCTGATCTCATTTACACAGTATATTAAATATTATTGTGGGGTTTAATAGTATTCAGCCTACAGAGCACAGATACTCTCTTGTTACTCACTCTGATACACAGGAATAGTGTTATATATAAAGAATGGGATCCAAAGGCTATTTTTAGAGATGCTGATCTTGTATTTAACAGGGCTTTTAATTTAAATAACCAAGCACTACCATATCTTACCATTCTATGCCATTGTATTGTGTAGTGCACACTCAGAAACAGTTGAACAATTATTTATTACCCTATTCCAAAAAAGAGTAGAACTATAGTACTTCAGCCCAGAATTTAGCAGGGGTGGATGAACATCATGCTCAGAACAGAGGGAAACTGAGGGATGATACTGGGAAGTGAAAACAGGGGAAGGACAGGCCTGGCTGTTCTGGGAGGTTTGGCAGCCAAGCTTGCAGAGTGAGCACTTCTGCCCAAACATCTGTTACCAGCTAAACAATCGTGTCTGAGCCTCTGAAATAAGTGACTAGTCCTTCCTCCCAGGAAAAAGGAAATTTATGTGTTTCTTCCTCAGTCTGCTTCTCATTCAGCTGAAGCAGAGCATGAACCTCCCTCACTGGATTTATTCACTCATAGCTATGTGGGACTGTCAGCACAAGGCCCATAACGGTGTCAGAGTTCTCCAGGTGACACAGTATGACTCAAGTGTGCACTTGGGTATTCAGAACAA
Organism: Hafferia zeledoni; assembly: GCA_035583235.1. NCBI lineage: Eukaryota > Metazoa > Chordata > Aves > Passeriformes > Thamnophilidae > Hafferia > Hafferia zeledoni. The sequence goes on along the minus strand of JAWWEV010000044.1, from coordinate 3,563,315 downwards.
GTTTCACTGGATATTTCCCCTTCAGTGCCTCAGAGACACGTACCTGAGGTGTGGGTCCTGCTACCACAGAGCTGCAGGGAAGAGGACTAAATTTTCTGGGCATCAACACCCTCATTTCTCTGTTTAATGTGCCACAAAATCCAGGATGGTCTCCAGGCCTCTCCAGACTGAGAGACTAAATCTGTGATGGTCTCTCTTCCTTCTCTAGCACAAGTGAATTACAGCTTTGACCCTTCAACCAGTTCCTTTACAAAGGAGGAAATTGCACCACTTTTTGTTCTCTGTATTACCTTCCCCTGTGGCTCCCCTCACATGGCTCTAAAGCCTGGATGTTCCCAGCAGGCTCAGAGCCACAGCTCCACACAGTCCTGCTGGGGTTGGGAAGGGGAATGGGAGCACCCCAGGGCAAGGAGGTGCAGAACAGCAGCATGGCTGGCACCATCAGCCGGGTTAAGGAGCACCCCTGGCAGCAAACTGTCACCCACACAAAGCACAGCCTGCCCTGACATTCCCAGTGCCAGTATTGGAGCAGTGCCAGGGAGGGCAAACCAGCCCAGAGCTGCTGCCAAACACAAAACAGAGAGGCTGGAGAGTTCATTACCTCTGTGAGGATCAAGCGTTGACACTTCAACTTCAGTGTACTCCACCTCAGCACTCTCAAGGTCAGGTCCTGCCCCAAAAATAGCAAGAAGATGTTTCTTTGTAGGACTGCACCTTTGTTTGAGCTGTGGGCCTGATCCTGCTGCCACTGAAATTAAGGGACAAGCCCTCCCAGGCTCTCACAGGTGCAGAATCAGGCCCTGCTTACAGATGTGAGTCACTCTGCTAAGAGCTGTAAGGGCAACACATTCCTAAGGGACATCCCAATCCAAAGGGCAGGAGACCAATGAAAGGCAGATTTCTGAAACTGTGGGACATGCAAATTGTGCCTAAAACTCTCACTTTGAATGTAGCACCTTCAAAAGTGGCACAACACAAAACAGACTGGGGAATTACTATAGATTCTCCCACATTCCTGCTCCAGCTCCTCTTCTATTTCTCTCCCTGCCATTCCTTTCTCCTTGTTTTCTATGATTAAGGCAGGACACTCCCCATTCTCTACTTTCCTCACATTTAAAGCCACCTTTAAGTCTTTCATGGCCCCCATCACCCCCCATCCTCTGAATTTCAGCACTTTTCTCCTACACTGCCCTCCAAGCTCTCCATGGAGCACCTGGAACACAACCTATCCTTCTCCTCAAGATGTTCCTCTGCCACAGAAAGCCTGACAAGGGTTGGAGAGCTGATGGACTGAGACAACTCTGCCTGCCTGCACTCAACAGGTACAAGAGACAGCTGTTGCCTTCCACACTCTGGCTTTTTTCCTGGGGTGGAGATGGTTTTCCAACAGATTTCTGTGAGAGTTGGAAGGAACCACAACAGTCATCCAGACTGGAATCCTGCAGATTTGGTTTGGCAGATTATTTTATTCAGATTTCATGGCAGTTTATTTTCAGATTTAATGCTTAAGTATTTCAAGAGCAACCAAAATGAAGAAAGGACAGAGAAGTAAAAGAAGCAGAAATCTGTAGAAAAGTTTTTTTTAAATATCTGAATATTTGTTATATAGAACTTGCAATTTTGAGTCTAAGTTGTATTTTTATGCCAATCCAACACAGCTAATTACACTTCACAAAGCTGTTGGTAAATGGGTCTTATCAGTGTCATTTTGTGTATAAGGAAAAAACTGAGCTCAGCAAAGGAAAGTTTTCCCCACAATCAAAGAGAAAAAGGAAAGGGATGGACCTATCAAATTCTGGTTGCTAGCATTAGAAAACATAATGAGTTTCAGTGAAAAAATACTTTAAATTCTATTGTTTAAGTATGAAATTACCTTTACTCTCATCTGCTGATTTCATGTGATTTTCACTATCTTCAATGTAACCTGATCCTAAAATATTAAAGCCAAAGTTGAGCTGACAAAGTGTTTATTACAGCCAATGAAATAAATGGGTTACACAGCTGCAATTCCTATTGCCATTATCTGTATTTTATAGGAGACACTCTACTTTCAGATTCACACCTAAGACATTCATAAGTAACACAGGTGGGAAAAATGTGGCCTTTTAAATAATCAGCTAAAAAACACCCAGGAGGTAACTTTGTTTATGTCAAATACTTTAAACAACATGACCACTTTATTTTGTAAAGTTCATTGAGATCCTGGGATGAAAAGTGCCCAGCCATGGCAAGTTAACAGCCCTGTCCTGTGGCCACATCACAGGACCATGTGCCACAACTCCCATTTCCTCTCTGCAATGATTTTCTTGCAGCTATGTCAAACCTAGAAAGTAATTCTCTTTTACCATGATTTCTCCATCTGTAATATTGTCAACTGATTGCCTGGGAGAAGGATCTGAGCAGAGTTACAAACCAATCTTTGTGTGAGACATGCTCAGAAAAACTGTACAAAAATGACAGAAGATACTTTGGAGAATGTCACTGGTATCCCTCTGTATTCCCCAAACACTGGGCCCTATCCAAACAGCAACTATGCAAGTTCAAAACTTTCATCAGATGTTTAATTAAGCCAACTTACTAAGTCTGACAGCAAAATGTCCTACCTGAATAATAGTCTCCATCATTGGGCTCTCTTGTCAGCTTTTCACTTGTCAAGTTTGCAGCCAAGCCTGAACTGCAAAACAAACCAATCAAAGTTGAGGTGATTATCCAAAAGCAGTCAATAAAACCCACAACATGATTCTGTGCAAAGCTCAGTCTGTGCTGACTACCACATATTCTCAGCTACTGAAGCTAATGAAAATTTTGCCTTTGTCTTTAAAAGCGCCAACCAACTTCAAGATAAAAAATGTTCCCTATTGCATTAACCTTCTTTAAACCATTATCTAAATACATTCAAATACAGGCCTGACATTATTCTACTTCACTTAGTGGGCTGGTTTTTTCTATTTTTAGAGCATTTCCTCATCCTGTTGTTGTGCAAGCAGGTGGCACATGAAGCAGAACCATCTATTGTGTGCAGGTGTGTGCCATAATAAACTACACTGATGTGGAGGAAGGCCTAGAGCCCTTCAAACAGAAATACTGCACCACTAACACTCAGTGTTGTGGTTTAATCCCAGATGGCAGCTCAATATGACATGGCCATTCACTCACTCCCCTGCCCTGTCTGGAGAGGAGGATTGGAAAGAGGTAAAACCCAGGGGTTGAGATAAGAACAGTTTAATGATTGAAACAAAGTTAATAATAATAGCAATAATAAAAAGGAGAGAGAGAGAGAGGAATAAAATCCAAGAAAAATGAGTGATGCCCAGCCAGTCCCAGGTGTGTTGCTGTGACAGTGATCAGCACATGACAAGGGAGCTGCTGCTTTTCCTCTGTTTCCAAGGCTGCTGTACTGAAATCCCACCACTGCTCCTTTAGCTCCCTGAAATCTCCTCTGCTGAGACAGTCTGTGCCCATGGAGCCTCTGGGCAGTCACTGGGAGGTTTCTGCCACGTATTCCCAGTCAGCTGGTGGGATGCCCTTCCAGAAACATAACTGGGTTGTGCCCCTTTGCAGCCTGATGGCACCAGGGGACACTGTCACCAGTGTCTGCTGGAGCCTCACACTCCTGGGGGGTGACATTCCAGGCCATTGGATCCACACACAAGGCTGTCCCTCTTCTCCACCTGGCTGGAGGCAGAACTTCTCCAGTCCTGCTCACAGGATTCTCCACTCCTGGTAAGAATGGGACAGATTTCCTTTCCGTAGGATCAGGAGTAAGAGCAGCCCTTCCACTCTGAGGAGCTGCCACCACAGACTGGAGCAGCAGCTTCCCTTGAAGAACCCCCACTTGTAATCCACAGACCCTCTGGGGTCCAGAGGGAATTTCCATGCCACCTCCTCATGTCCTCTCTGGGTCCTGCAGGTAAGACCACAGGGGCTCCTGTGCTGTGCACCCTCTACATTCTCTCTCTTGAGCAAAAGGACGCTCACTGTTAATAGCTGAGATACTGGACTGTACACGTGGGGGTACAATCTGCCCACTCTGAGTTGCTCAACCAGTTTCTCCACAAAGACAAGGGAAGAAGAGAGATTTTCTCTGTACTGCTGGGTTGGTGAAGCCACTTCATCCACCATCCTCGTCTCTCCAGGTCGTCACTGCCAGTGAGTTGGTGCAGACAATGGTGCACTCTGTAGGAGTTTCTGACACATGGTTTGTGCACATTAGCCTTCCTCTGCATCTCTGAGTAACTCTGAGTTGTTTGGGTCATAACAAATTATCTCTAATTCCCTCAGGTACTGGTACCTGCCTCCAGTTTAGTCTCCTTGCTTGGGTGACACAGAACATCTTCCTTGGAGGGACACCTTTTCTTCACACTTGAGAAGAGCTGTCTCCAGAGGCTGAGGACTTGTGTTACTCTTCCAACCACCTTGTCAATGCACCCTTTCCTAGAAAATGATCCCAGCTGCTTGGCTTCCCTACCCTCTAATTCCACACTCTAAACAAGATCTGAACCACGCTCAGCACCGTGCAGGACCACTGCTGGTCCAGCATCCCAGGTGGATTCAGAATTTCCACGGCTCTCAAGCCCTTGTGTAATTAGCCCGGGGAAGAAAGGGGAGCTGTGGGAAGGTGGATCCACAGACTGGCTCTCCGAGGAGAAAGGGAAAAGGTGTCATTATGGATGATTCCCAATAGGTGTCTCCCCAGGACGCAGGTGCCGCTGAGGACACCACCAGGTGATTCAAGAGCAGCGATTCTATCGTATCATAAATTAGTGCTGCAAAGTAGAACAAAGCAATACCCTCAGCCCAGGCCCCGGTGGCAACAAACACCACAGGAGGACGGTGTTCCCCCTGAGTGCAAGCAAAGTGTTAGACAACACAGCTCTGAGAGCAAAGAAATCACTGTTGGGACCACTGGCCATGCAATCTAATGAATGCTTGTAGCAAATTTGTTTCAACAGGCACCGGTCAGATCTGCTGTTAAATCTGAGTCCCATTTTGGGCTCCAAAAAGGACTGTTGTGGTTTAACCCCAGCTGGCAACTGAGGACCACACAGCACCTCCCTCACTCTGCCTCCAGTGGGATGGGGAGGAGCACTGGACAAAGGTAAAACCCATGGGTTGAGATAAGAACAGTTTAATGACTGAAATAAAGTAAAATATAATAAGAACAACAGCAATAACCATAATAATAAAGGCAGAGAGAGAGAGGGGAATAAAACAGAAGAAAACAAGTGATGCCCAACACAATTGCTGCCCACCCTCTGCCCAATGCCCAGCCCATCCCCCAGCACTGCCCAGTGCCTCCCAGACAATTCCCCCCAGTTCCTATACTGGGCATGATGGTCTGTGGTGTGGAACATCCCCTGGGCCAGCTGTGCTGGCCATGCTCCCTCCCAGCTTCTGATGCACCTGCTCACTGGCAGAGTGTGGGAAACTGAGGAGTCCTTGGGTTAGAGTAAGCACTACTGACCAACAACTAAACACCAGTGTTATCAGCATTATTCTCACAGTAAATCCAGCCACAGCACTGCACCAGCTACCAGGAAGGAAATGAATATCCCAGCTGAAACCAAGACAGCAAGACATCTTACCCAGACATCTCCATGGGTCGTCCTTTAGCTTGACAGAGAGGAAAGAAAACCATCTATTAGCAGGTGGCACAAGTAAAGAATTTAAAAGCAAAAATCAAACCAAAAATATAGCAATTATCTATTCACATGAGAATAATTTCTCCTGGCTATCACAAAATTAATTACCTCACATCTTACATTCTGTTCATCACCCAGGTCCCTTAAATGTCTCCTGCAGAGAACCTAAGACCCTAAACCCCAGATTTCACCTTGGCCAGTTTAAGTAGACTGGGACATCCAGATGCTTCAAATTGTCCCAAATAATTTGCAATGTACTGCATATCATGGGATAAACCAGATTTACTGTTTTCTGTAAGAACAAGATCTGAAAAAATACCTTAATGATAAAAGACAAATCCCTAAACAAAATTGTATTACAGTGTGGGAAGGAAAAAAACCCCAACAATCCCACAACCTAATAATCTAAATTTGTTCCATGAGGACTAGAGAAGCACCTCAATTACAGCTGAGCTGGAGCTCCAAATCAAATTGTTACAGCTCTGTAAGGCACTCCTGAGGCCCTGTCTGCCTCTGCATTGCACAGGGCTGGATTCCAGACCTAGGACTGCATGGGAACACTGCAATTCCAGCCTACCTTTGCTTCCCTAGTCCTTGCCCTGCTCCATTAGTTCGGTGTTCCCATTCTGCCCCACATACTTGGAAAACTTCAGCACACCTGCAGTGTCACTTGGGTCACCTGACACTTCTAGGTAGAACTTTTAGGATTTTTGAATTGTGTTTGGTCATCTCTGAAGCCTCACTCACACAACCTTTTGCTCCTGACACAAATGCAAGTCTAACTGTAAGACATTTGTCACCAAAATGTCACCAAAAGAGAAGGGACCCCTCCTTACCCTTTTTCTTCTTGCGCAAGAACCACCACACAGCGAGTGCTGCGGCCCCTGCAATGAGGAGCAGCACAAATGCAACAATCACTCCTTTCTTCCAAGCTGCCAGGATGACTGGAAATAAAATAAATATATTTAAGAGGGTATTTACTGTGATAGGTCAACATTACCAAATTCTGCAGTCCCTGACCTTGCATTTTACTACAAATCAACATTTTTACCCTCCAGAGAACTTCGAGGGGATCTGCATGCAAAGTGAGCCTCTCCTTTGTGACCAAACCCTCAGGACAACAACAGGCAGGTTTTAGTTTGCATCTGGCTCCTTTGGCTTTAGAGCATCCCTTACCCTTTCCTCTGCTTAACTCCTGGAGAAGGTGGAACAAAAGCAAGGAGGGGAGTTGCATCCCAGATAAGATGAGCCCACCAACCACGATGGGGGGCAGGCTGTCACCAGTGACTCACCACTGATGCTGATGGGGTGGCTCCTCACGTCCACGTTGGCTCTGTTTGAGGCCATGCAGAAATATGTCCCCGTGTCCTGCCTCTTCATTGTCTTCTTGTGCCACATCACCCTGTCTGCATGTTCAGTTTTTTCATACACAAGGACTTCATGGTCAGTTTTTTTAAAGAACTTGAAGAGGATTGGCCAAGATCCTTCTTTCACAGAGCAGAGAAAAGCAGTCTCACTGCCATCTTCCACTTCTCCATACGGAATGCTGCCCAGGCTGGCATCCCTGACTGGGACTGCAGAGCAAGGCACAAAAAAAGCAAATATTAGCACCATTAGAAATAATTTAGATGATAAAGTATTGTACTGTAGCAATGCTTGCTTTAATGCTTAGTTCAACAGAGGCTGAATGCACAGGATTAATCTTTCTGAGCAGTCTCTGCCAGAGAGCATCCTCTGGTAAATATTTGTATTACCCAGAAATAGAGAGGGCACAAGAAACAAAGCAGACACAGGAGGAAATTACATCCATGCCACAGAGGTCAGACAGTCTCTTTTTCTAAAATCCTTTGGATGCCACTCTGGCCCCAGCCCAGGAATTATTTAGTTTCCAGAAATAACACACTCAGCAGTTCAATAGTGTAAATAATGATGGTTCAGTTTATGTAGCTCTGCCTTCATAGTTAGGGAGAGTTGTGCTGTTTTACACTGTGTGGTAACTGAGTTCTTGGAAGCTTTAATACACAACAGTGGGTATCAGGAGATAACTGATCAAGTTCTCCAAGGGCATTAGCAAGTCCCAAATTCCAGTGGTTACACTCAGTTTGCATTTGAACAAATTGTAAGAATATGCACACCAAATACAGTCTTTAAGTCTGCTAGTTTACACATTAAGTATTTTAGCATATACAGAATTAATGTAGGAGCAGATGAGCACCAGCCCTTGTAATTACATGGGGGGGAAAATGGACACACATTCTGTGATTCAAGACATGTAGAATGCCAGCAGCTTTTCAAAATGCTTGGATATGAGGCATCTGTTTTGCTAAAACCCCTAAAGAAAATTTCTCTGGAAATATTATGAATGTGTTTGGGGCACTGTCATGGATAACACAGGGCAGATGTAAAGAAGGAATCATTAAGGCAGCACAGAAGCAGAAGGAGGAAACCAGATCTGATATGAAAAGATGCTGTTCCTGAAAGCTGTATTTATATTAGGAAGCAGATTTAGATATAAGACATGGGTTGCTAAGAGTGAGGCTGTGACAGAGAGGATTGCTCTGGCAGACAAGTGCTTCTCCAGACCTGCTACAGGCAGAAAGGACAGAGCACAGAGAACTCAAAGTCACCACCTCAGCAGTGTTGGGCTGTGGAAGAATGGCCCACCAGGCTCCAAAACCTGGCTATTGAGAACTTCCAAACAGTGCCACAGCACACCCTGAGGCACAGCTCTGAGAGCTGGGACACACTAATTCCAGCAGAGAAATCCCCACCTGTCAAAGGGCTATGACGATGCTTTGTGTTTGTGTATTTGTAGCCTGTTATTTCAAACTACTCTGACTTTAAATTTCCCTGGATAAATGAATCTCTTCAGTCTTATCATTCAGCTTCTCTCTAGTGTTAGTGAATGGTGGAACTGAAGAACTCAAGGTGAGTCCTGCTGCCATAGTCTGGGTGAATGCAAATACTGCACTAAAGGCCCTGTTTGGGAGCTCAGTGAACAGAGACCACGTCCTTCACTGGGAAATAAATCCAACTGACTCAGAGCAAACCCAGCAACTCTGGATGTATCTCTTCGAGTCACACACATCTTTGTCAAAACTCAGAGGAAAACCAGCCTATTAACCACAAGTTTGTCTTTTTAAAACCAACGCAGTTGGGTTCAAGCCAGGACACAAAACTGAAAACTCCTTGGCAGAGAGAAATTATCTCTTCTTTTTGAAAGGTCAAGAATAAACCTGCTCTGGTCCTGGACTACTGTGCTGTGATCAGCAACTGTTTTAATTCAAGTGAGCAAAAATTTCACATTTCACATCCGTTTTTCTTAGTCCATCATTTGCTGCTACAGTTTCAAAACTCTAAACATGACACTGGACAAGAAGAATTAAACAGACTTACCTATTACTGTGACATTTAGGACATCACTGGTTCTCATACCACTGGAGTGATTATTTCTAACATCACATTTGTATCCTCTTTTGTCATTTAGTCTAATATTTTCATCCAAGAATGTAGCATATGTGTCATTAACTACAATTTTCTTCACATCATTTCCCTTGTAGAATGTGAAGGTTTTTGGTGGTGTCCCCAGCACTGAGTGACAGAATAACTGCAGAGGCTTCCCCAGCACCACCTCGGGCAAACCACCAGCCACAGAGAGAGCTGGCTTGGAGACTGGAGCTAAAAGGGGAATGAAAGGCAAGAGTTACTGAAAATGACACTGCACAAGGCCAGAAGACCTGATATTATTTTATAGAAAGCATTAAAATATACAATATCTAGCTGGTTTGCACACATAGTTGATGTTGGGAAGCTTTTCCTCATTGATAGAATGGAAATGAAGGGACTTGAACAAATCAACAATGTAGATAATGTGACTTTGAATAAAATAGCATGCAGGGAAAACAAAGGAAAACAAAGGGTGAGTGAGAGAGCTCTGGGTCATCCAAACTCCAGAGTAGCTCCGACCCAAGGGATAAGTCTGTCATGTTCCATGTATGACTGAGATGGACCAAGCAGAACCTGATCAGGGCCCTGTTCCAGCAGCACAGGAGTCACACCCCAGCCTGGAGCACCACCTGCACCTGTTCCATGAGAGAGAGGGGAACCAGAGTGCTTGGAACCTGCTGTTCTGGAACCAGAGTGCTTGGAACCGGCTGTTCCGGAACCAGAGTGCTTGGAACCAGCTGTTCTGGAACCAGATGACCTCTGGCTCTCCTGGTTCCCACCTGCAGGGCCAGGGGGAGGGATCCAAGGCAAGCACTGACAGAGTTTCAGATCAAACTGATGAGTGAAAGATTTGCAGAGCAGTTCTGGCTCTTACAAAGGTAATGAATGAGTTTATGTGGCATCCAGCAGAACCAGGGGAGCAGCAGGAGGCCTTGCCAACTCCCTTCTCCCAGGGCCAGCCCTGGAAAAGCCTGACTTGGTTAGTTCATGGTACATCAAATCCTCTACAGCTAAAGAGAACGAGCACATCTCACAGAAACTGGTATTGCAAGAACTCACAGACACCCTGCTAGTTCCTGGACTGGAGGCTGATCTGTAAACAGATGTGCCTATTTATAAGCTCCTGGTTTAGATCCTCCCCCAGCCTGTTGGGTTCTAAGCCTCTGTATCAACTCACCATAAACATTTATCCTTACAGGTTTGCTCTCCTTGACTATTCCCTTCACTTCAGCCCTGCAGGTGTAGGATCCAGTGTCATTGACATCAACTCTCATGGTTAAGGACCTGGAGTTCCTCAGTGGGATGTCTCCAGTGGGACTTTTCCGTATGATGGAGAAGTTTGCTCTCCGAAAACCATTAATGCTGCAGGTCAAGGTGAGTTCTTTGTTTTCATCCAGCTTAGTCATAGGAGCAATCAGGGTGGGCTTGGGGAATAACTCTGCAAGATAAAAAGAGAACTAATTTGTTCAAACTTAGCCTGAAAGAACAAGACCACTTATGTCAACATAAACAGAATGAAAGTTTATAACCTGGGAACAAAACAATCATGTTATTTTAATATTAATATATTTTCAGCAAAAATAGAAATTTAGTAATCACTTGAAAGCACTTTTCATGTGTTGCTCGACTATATTATTTTAGTTGGGGTGTATTGGTAGGGAAAAAATCAGAAAGTTAAATCTAAATAGCCTTTCACTCTGAGAAAATTTACACTCAGATCTGGAGGTTACACTTGGATCTTGAGTTCTACCAAATTTCAGTTTAAATATCAATACTTGGAGTAAAATCTAAGATGAACAGAGGTTTTACCTGACACAACAACATTCACTTTGGTGGTTTTAGAGGCTCTCCCTTGCTCCACCTTACACAGGTATTCACCACTGTCCTCTAGAGTAGCCACTGTGGAGTATTTCAAAACCTTCTTGTCTTGGACACTGTTCAGTATTGTTCTGTTTTTCTGGAGGATGATTTCCATGTCCCGCATTCGAGCCACTGCAGTGGAGCATTCAAACTCTATTTGGTCTCCTTCTGTGACATTACTTGAGGGCATGGTGGTCAGAGTGGGCTTTATGAATGGTTCTGCAGGAGAATACACAAAAACATAGAGATAAATACATACATATACAAATACATGACCCAGTTATAACCACAGCAAGCAAAAAGTATCAAAAGAAAAGCCAAGTAACTTACCCCTGACCGTAACAAGTGTTCTGTTGCTGTTTACTGAGACTTCCCATTCCAGTTTTACACTTCTCCTACCAAAGCAATCAAACTGTAAAATGTGATCTCCTTCTTCCGCAGAAAATTCCAGTACAGAAAAATTCTTGTAAGGCTCACGCACACACATTTCTTTAGGTTTTGAATTCGTCTTGATCTTTCGGAAACAGAAATGCAAAGGAGGTTCTTCTTCTGGCAGCTCACAACGTAATTTCACAACTTCACCCTCCAACACATCTTTTTTGTCAGCAGTCAGGATTGGCTTGGTCATTCCTGACAGCAGAAAACAAGAAAAGAAAGAGAGTTTTGCACAATCCTGAAATGGACACTATCTCTGATGGTTGTGGGAATGATTTATGCCAATGAACAGATGCAAATGCTTTGCAAAAAAACAGCTTTTGAAGATGACCTGGTAACAACTTAATGCTGGACAAATTCTTTCCAGGTTGCTTTTCCAAGGGGGAAAATATCCCTTGCAGTTAAGAACACATGGCTAGAAGGAGCCTGGATGGAGGTGGCCCCTGTTCTCATCAGAGATGGAAGAGCAGAACTGACAAAACACTGTCTGCAAAAGCAGCCAAGACCTGACACTCCTTGGGCAGGGTGAGCATGCCTGTGTTATTTCCAGCACTGCCAGGAATCTACCCACTCCCCATCGTGTTTATGAAGTGGGCACAAGCCTTCACAAACAATACTGTCTGTAGTGAAGGGAACAGAGGCTCAGGACATCAGGGAGGGGACACAGACTGTTTTTGCTGTCACTGCTGCAGCCCTGGAATGTGAGTCCATTTCTGTGCCTGAGCACGAGGGCTCAGCACTGAACTCCTGGGGAGCACTGCGAGCCCATGGGTGAAAACACTTTGCAAGACACCCTATTTAGCACTATTATTACTTCCCTGCCTGTATTATTGCAGGCACTCAGCAATAGGACAAGGGGGCACAGGCTCAAGCTCTGCCAGGGGAAACTGAAGTTGGAGATCAGAAAAAATTCTTTCCAGAGAGAGTGCTCAGGCCTTGGAATGGGCTGCCCAGAGAGGGAGTGGATTCCCCATCCCTGGAGGTTTTTAACCTGAGATTGGCTGTGGCACTGAGTGCCATGATCTGGTAAAGGGACTG
>JAWWEV010000044.1:3508395-3550793 GCA_035583235.1 Hafferia zeledoni | reverse complement strand
TGGCACTGAGTGCCATGATCTGGTAAAGGGACTGGAGTTGGACCAAGGGTTGGACTTGATGATCTCAGAGGTCTTTTTCAACCCAACTGATACTGTGATTCTGTGATTCTATGGATGTGGCACTGGGTGAGAATCCACCACGTCTTTGATCCAACCCCACTGTGATCACCAGCCCAGGGCACTCCGTGGATCAAGGGTTGGACTTGATGATCTCAGAGGTCTTTTCCAACCCAATCCATTCTATGATTCTATGATTCCTCTGGAAGGTTGTTCTCTCTTTGTACCTGTTTCAAAGAACACTCACCTGTCACCCGGACATGGACGGGGTCGCTGGATCGTGTCTTTTTATCTGCTCTCACAGTACATTCATAGTCTCCTGTGTCTGAGGATTTGGCCACAGGTATTTCATACCGTGCAGCTCCCCTGTCTGACACAGCTGTGAACACAACCCTGCGGTCCTGAAAGATGGTGAAGTTGTACTCCAGCTGGAAATCAGCACTTTTGCTGATGTCAGCCTGGCAGATGATGGACAGGGGAGCTCCATTCCTCACTTTGGCAGATGGCTGAACCTTGATTTCAACTGTGTTGAAAGTAAAAACTTGAGAGAAAAAGAAAAGGGTTATATTTATTTTTCATTAGTCCAACATAACACCCTTATCTCGAGTTGCTACATTTTAATCACAAAAATTAATTGCAAATTTTCCATTTTATTTGAGAGGAATATTGCAATTTATCTACAAAGCAATTGATATTGTTTATATACAAAAGTAACAAGCACATTTAGAAATAAAATGCATCATATATATATATATATTCTGTGTTTATATATAATATATATATTCTGTGTTAAGATATAATATATATAATATATATATATTATATATATTCTGTGTTTATATATAATATATATGGTATATATATTCTGTATTTATAACCACAGCAGTGATAAATGATTTGTAGCATAAATATTGTAACTGTTAGAATCCTGGTATCATTAACATTTTTATTCACACACCTGGAGTTAAAACAAGTGGAGAAAGATCTATCAGTTCACTCATTTTCCCTTCCTTTAGAATTTTTGGGTTATGCCCATTTTGGTCAGGATTTGTATAGAAATTTGCTACTAGAACAGGAAAACTTTCCTGCACCTACAGGAGTCCTTGCCCTGCATATTTACCAGATATTTATAATAAGTCCTTGCTAGAGAGAGTTTTGGGCATAAAACCCATGCAAAAATGGTCATTTTTTTGCATGTGAATAAGCCACATGACAACAAGAACCAAACCTTTGTCCCTGGTGATGGAAAAAGGAGTGGACGTGCTGGGAGCCAGGGAGACAGAAGGTAAAAAGTAACTCCGTTCCTTTCAGAACAGAGCTCTGAACTCTTCTCAACTGACCAATTCTTTGGCAAGAGAGGATTGCCCTTAACTTATGTTCTCTAGTTTTATCCTCCCTCCTTGCTTGCGGGCACCAGAGGGTTTTTTAAACACCAAAATGTTCTCTCCCACCTCTTTTATGCCCCAGAAAAGCAAATTACTCTAGGAAAGAGTTCACCACATCTGTCATTTAAACACTATCCCAAGAAACAGCATTAAGTAATTCCTTTTTTCGCCATATGGCCAAATTTCATCCTGAGCTATTGTACAGCAAACCCAAATAAACTCTGTTACAAATGCACACCAACAACTGAGGGCTTAGTTAAATTAGTTATTTTAAATCTGTATGTGAAAAAAAAACAAACCAAAAACTATCATTCCCTACCTTTATCCTGAGCGTAAAGTTGTGAACCTGGAAAAAAAAAAGAGAAGTGTTATTTTCAAAGCTTTCAGATTGAGAGACAGCAACATGAAACCATAAAAACCACCCCCAAAGACCCCCAGATAAACCACAAACACGTGGAACCCCCAGAGATTCAGTTATCACACTTACACTGCAAGAAAATCACCAGGAGAGCAAGATACATCTCGTTCCTGAAGAGCAGCCACTTAACTCCAAAATAAAACAATATTCATTATCAGAGGTGATGCCTCCAGGTACCAAACCCACGTTATGGTCTTTTTTTCTGCTGCTGTTTTATGGAAAGCGATAAAAATTTGCCATGAAAATGTGTAGGTTTTCCCAAATCCTCCACAGCAACTGCCTGGATCAAGTAATCGTTCCCATTACTGGGAACTGGAAATGGCAAACAATGAGAATCTCTCTGCTGCTCCCAGGCAGATTACTGCTCAGGAAGTGACTGGACTTTTCCTGAGGGCGCCACCAAATGCATTTGCTTTGTTTAATTTCTTAAGGTGTATCAAAAAAACAAGAAGTTCCAATGACATTTATCCTGCAGTTCCTGCCAATATGGGTATTTTTAAGTCACGATTAACCATTTAGGAGCACAAGTCACCTTTGCTACTGAACCTCAGCAGAGCCTTGAGCAGGAATTTCCCTTTATCCTGACATGGAGAACAGATGCACATAATTACTCATTTCCCCCCTTCACCTCCATTTCTAGGCCTCCAATCTTTGCTGTGGCTGTAGAGTGCACCATAAATTCAAATTATCTCAGAAATCAGAGCTACTGTTGTGTGAGACTAGAATATTGACAGGCAGGTCTCTCATACTGCCATCATATATCAGAAATACGGTTCTGCAGCAGATTTGATTTGATTTGATGCAGTTAGGACAGTGCAAAGCCTGCACAAGCATAAAGTTTAAACCCCACAAGAAAAGAACCAGCTGGAGTTTCAGTTCTCAGCAGAAAGCTGCAGCAGCACTGGCACAGTCTGAAATCAAGCACACCTCTCAGCTGTTCAGGATACTCCTTTCCCAGTGTATCAGCCCACTTTTAATTAAGCCAGCCCTAACACTGACTCAGGCCACAGGCTTCACAAAGGGAGTGGAAATCATGGCCTTCAAAAACTGTTCCTCGAGTTGTGTGTCCCAGAACTCCCCAAGTAGAGATTTAGTTGTTCTTGAGAATTGAGTGCTCAACTCTTAATCTCTTTCTCTCCTTTGTAGACAGAGTCAATGCTTTAATTCCAGCAACATTTTCCAGGCTTGTTAAAACCCTGTGTAAAACGACACCAAATACGTTCACAGAAGTCTATAAATGAGACAGAGATTTCTCATAAGCTTCACTTACATGAAATCCATTTTTTTTTCTCCTGGGGTCAATGAAAACCGTATTTTTTCCCCAAAAATCAATATTTTAAAGCTGTGAGTGTACCTCAGTGCTTGCCTTACACATAAGCATGGCATTTTGCAAAAGGAAGCAGAAGGAAAACACTGCTCTGTTTAACAATGCGTGGGTCAGGAACAAGCAGATCTCTGGCTGTTTCACAGAATGGCACAATAGTCACAGCAATTAATGACCAAAGACTAAGACTAACTACCAGCAGTGTTTGTCCTGCTCAGTCCAGGCTGTTGGAAACACAGCCCCAACAAAGGGCTGCTGGTTTGGCCAGTTGCCAGCAATGGTCTCCAGGGACAGGTAAAGGAAAAGAGAAGCAGGACACGTAGCAGGTGGAGAACAAAGGTAGATCAACTTTTGCTATTGATAACAAAAAAATAGGAAGGAAGGAGATTTTCCCCTTCCCCCTTTCCCCAGAAAGGAATTCAGCACAATATAAAAAGCACAGCAAACCCACACCTCTCTTTCCCACGGGGGACAAAGGGCGCCCTGAGCCCCAGCAAGGGGAGGAGGGAGCAGTGTGGGCCGAGTTCAGAGCCAGGCTGGGTCAGGCTCAGGTGGAAAGCCCAATTTTGGGGTGAACCAGCCCAGCAGTAAGGTTTAATGCTGTCAGAACCTGAGGCTGTTGTGAGGTGTCACTCCCAAGTGCAGGACATTCCAGAAGGTCTCAAAGGCTGATTACACTGCCACATTCCTGACCAGCCTGGACATTGTCATGGAGAGGAAAATCCAGCTGGTACTGACCAAAATCCAAGAATAAATTCAACTGCAGGAATTCAAGCCAAACTCACGTGGAACTTGAGAGATAAACATTTCAAACACAAAAGAACAGCTTGAGACCATCTCCTGTGGCTAAACTGGAAATGACACCGACCTAAAGAATGTAAAATTCCAAGCACCTGTGCCACTAACAGAGCTGCTTCTTTTCCTAACAGCCACCCTATTCTAATCTCTCAAGACACCTATTTCTGAATTACATAAGATAAAATCTATTCTAATATATACCACATAAAGAACTCTATTCAATCCCTATTATATTTGTGGGAAAAGTAGGACAGACCTCCAAAATGCAACACACCTCCTGAGGCAGACAGAAGAAACCATTACAGTCTGACCTAATGCCCTTTAAAACCCACAGGAATCATCCCATTTAATCTACTGCCAATGAATTGGTCCCTTAAACATTAAACCTCCTCTGGGAATTCCCAATCCCTGGTTCTGCTGGCTGGATCCCCTGCTGCTTGCTGACACAGGACATTTCCTAAGAGCCCTGAGCTCTGGCACCTGAACAGAGCCTTGCTGAAACGAGAGGCAAAATCTATTTTTTAACAGAGGGGAAAACGCTGAATAAGATTTTCAAATTTTTCCCTTTGCAAATAGAGTGTTTTCAGCCAGTACCTGATGACAGGAAAGGGAGCTCGGAGTTCCCAGCCCATTCCAGCTGTTTGTTTCCATGTGCTCTCCGGGCTGGCAGGACAGCAAAGAGCTGGTCCCCAGCACTGACACCTCACTCACTTCCTCACAGCACACACAGAGTCCACCCAATTCTGGGGCCCCAAAACTTTGCCTCCTGCTCTCAAGTGCCTGTTCCTGAGGGCAGTTTCACTTCCTTCAGAAAAGAATTTTTATCTCAATGATAAAACGTACCAGGAGTCAGAAATCTCATCCCTGACAATGGAAGCTCAACGTAATTTTTTGTGTAAGTTCACTGCATTTAAAAATAGTTCATTGCTACAGAGGTGGAAATACAGATGTTTGGGATTAAAAATAGTTCATTGCTAGAGGTGGAACTACAGGTGCTTGGGATTTTTCTCAGTTTTATTTTAAAATATATAAAAATTCAGAGACTGGGTGTATCTATACTGAAGTCAACAAAAGTTTTCCAGCAACTGAATCAAGACCAGAAAAGTAGCTCTGATTTCTAATCCTCCAATTGCTGGCCACATAACCATTAAATTGTTTTGATTTCTTACAGCTGGGAGCTCTTTTGCTTATTCATAAATCCCAGTTTCAGCATAGCCATAGCTAACAGAACTGTGACAAACATTGCTGTTTGCAAAGTCTAGACAAACCCTGGGGAACTGTGAGTGAAACAAGGTCTTTCTGCAGACCCTTTCAGGGCACACTGTCTTCTCTTGAAAGTGGGACACTTGTATTGTTTGTCTTTAAAAGTGTCTCTTTACACCTCCCCAGAGAAGAATAAAATATTACTTTTTCTCCATGGATTTGAGTATTTACTGAGAACATTAAAGAAATTAACGCTGCCGTTTTTCAGAAGTCTGGGAGTTCTACAGTTTACAGAAACTCTCTGCTGGCAGTCGGTGCATCTGGGAATAAACTGCATTTCGCAATGGCACCATCTGCTGGGAGAGGAGCAGCAAAGTGCAATTAGACACGTGGTCTCCGATAGCCAACACCTCCTCCAGATGGCAACGTAAATCAAACCTGGAAAAGTTACTGAAGGAACCAGGAGGCCGATATTCCCTGAGGCTTTCACCTTGAAATTTTTCTTTTTAATAAAACAAAAGCTAATTATTGCTATTTTTTTATGCTTCCTCACTGATACGGTGCAACATCAAGAACACTAGAAGTCTAACCCTGACTTGTATTTCACGTGGCACACTCTTCCTTTACCCATTCTGATAAAAGCAGGGAAATTCCTTCATCAGAGATGTGAAATCAGTTTATGATAACACAATTTTCGTGGTCTGTGATGGCACCTCAGACCCTCTCTGTGACCGACTCAGCTCCTTGAGGACGTTTCTGCTGCTGCCAGCCCTGCATGAGCAAACAGCTCTGTCTGGAAACACCTCCCAGCCCGTGCCACTGCCACACACTGCCCTTTCCTGGCACTTCACCGGGGTCTGCACTGGTTTTGTAACACCCAGCACTTCTGTCTGCAGCTGAAAATCAGCCTCAGCCTCTGCAGGAACACTCACCTCAGAGTATGGACAGTGACAGAGAGGAGATCAGAAACTTCTGCCTGAAAATGTTCTCTTACCATAGTTTCCATATGGCTTGCTGATCCTCCCAGCATTATTCCACGCTGGTTTCACAAGTCAAATTCAGCTGGCAGTGACTCAACAAGCTGATCCAGGTTGGCAGGAGATCTTTCAGTAGAGTTCACACAAACCACGAGGCAGAATTTGTCTGCTCCTCACCTGCAGCAGGTGCCCACACACAGCCAGTGCTGCTACCCCTGGAATGCTGCTCAGACTGCACAGGGGGCAGGTGCTCCTCAGAACACACCAACAGAGGGCTGGAAAGGGATGAGAAATACATAGAATCCTGGCAGATGTATTTTTTCAGCATTTTTTTTTCATTCAGTATGTTAAGTATTCTAAGAAAAAATATGTAACTTTTATCAGAGGTTAGGAAGCAGAAAAAAGTTAAACTTACAACCATGAGTTTGTAAAGAAGGGTGATTAGGCTGACCAAGAGACTACTCCTTATTTTTCAACCCACAGCATTCTTATAGCAATTCCTGAGTGTATTTGTCTGGAGCACTTTTCATACAGTGATGTCTGAATTTATCCCATGAGAAATTCATTAGTAACCCCAGTTTTCCATGTCCCACCAAAATTCTTTCTTTATTTTTCCATTTTTGGTGAGGACTCAGAGGACAGACATACCCCATTCCATCTTTGGGGGATTTGGGAACTGCTGGGTTAACCAAATTGGGTACCCAAAAGTTCCTTTCACCTGCTGAGATGCTCTTTGCAATCTGCAGTTAATACAAAACCAGATCAAAATCCTCATTCAGAACCTGAGCATCACTGCAAGAAATGTAAAGCTACCTTAAATACCCATACAGAAGAAATCCTTTCCTCTTCTACTCTTGCTTGTCCTCCAGAAAAACAATCCTCTCACAAACACCAAGTAAGTCAAATAAATAGACCTGTTCCCAAAGCTATTTTTACAGGAGTATAAAATACACTATTCTGTGAGGCTCAAGTTGTATCAGTAAAACCTTCCTGCAGACAAAACAGAAGCCTTAATTTAATTCATCACCAGACATAACTGTCAGTACAGGGTGATTTCTGCAACATCTACTGCAGCAGATGCTCCTCCAGAATGCAGGACCTCTCAGGGTGAGAAACTGGGGCTGGGAATAACTTTCAAAATTCTGCTGAAAAATGCAAATTTAATTTCCCTGGAAGCCTGTGACAGAACAGACATAGTGTGAAGCTTTCACAGCCTTACTACAGAACATTATCACATTTTCATTCTCAAGTTAAAAAACTGACCTTGTGAATGAAAGCTCAGTTTGGGTTTATTCTCTTCCACCTCCTCACTTGGGGCAGAATATTGTCATAGCACCAAGGGATACATATTTCCCTTTCTGACTTCTTAACTTACTTGTTTTGGCTGGATGGCTTCTGCTCTGTAATGCTATATTCATTACTCTTTGTTAAATTTATCCAGTTCTCCTTACATGTACAGCCACATTAATTCCAGGCAGGAAATTCACAGATCTAATAAAAAGGGAACTCTGAGCTTGCACTCTAACTTACTGTTGGCACAAAACTCTCTGTACACATGCTGAACAAACCAACATCATCTTAGCCCAAAGCCAATAGCCAGTTCTGCCAGGAAAACAATCAACATGGAATAAAACTCACTTCCCAACAGAAACCAGGGCTTGGGATTTGTCCTCCTTGGAGGCCCAGGCTGAACATCCTGAGGGGACCTGCACAGGTGCCACTAAAGCTGCTGTGAAGAGACATCCTGGTGACAACCAAATTATTTTTCAACAGGCAGAGCCAGATTCACAGCTCATTTGCTGTGTGACCCTTCCCCACTGCACACACACAAAACGAAGCAGCTTCTTAGAAAGAGAAAAGCCCTGGGTGGCAGGTGAGCCCCCCCAGCCTCACCCTGAGCTGAGGGGACCGAGGGACTCTGTGTGTGGGTTGCTGACGAAAACAGGCTCGTACAACAGGAAAATGCACAACCAGCCCCTGTTCTTCCTCCACCAGCTGCATTTTCACTTGTGCTTCCTGGCAGCTGTGAAAGATGTTCCACCCTTGTGGTTTGCTGTCAGCGTTTCCACACCAGAACAACTGGGGAGGGGAGGGTGGAGATTGCCTTAGAAGAAATCAAAAAACCAAAACAAAACACAACAAACCACCCTCAAAATTAAACAAAAAACCCAAAAAACAAAACAAGGAGGAAGGAAGTGCACATTACATTCTGTGAGGAAGCTTTGCAATGCTGCAACAGCCGAGGATTTGGGAGGGATCCTGTGTTACACCTCCAGACTGCAAGACTTTGTCTTGTGCCTTCAGAAACTGAAAACAAAGAAAGAAGAAATGAGACAAGGATCAAACAACTCTTTAAAGGCAACTTGTGTGTAAGCAATTACCTCCTCAAGTACAACAGGGCCTGGAGCCCTCCAGAAGGCACTGCCCATGCATGGCTGTTGATAACACTGACTGTGCCCATAGGATGATGTGCCAAGACTGTCATTATGTAACTTTGTCTTACTAATTATCTCATCAAATTACTCAGCAAGTTTGTTTATGCAGTGGTGTTAACTCAATTCCTTAAGAGATTTGTAGAGTCTAATACAAGGTCTCACTTCCTCACAGCTTCATATGAAGTTTGACCAAAATGTTTTCCAAACAAGCTGGCTAAGCGCTAAATAATTATTAGCATCTTAAAACTTCTACAGATTTAATACTCTCTTTTTCTGGGGACTGGTTTTTTTAACTATATTGCTGCTAAAAAACACCCAGTGCCACGTCCTTCCTTAGTCACAGCCATATGATCACTTGCACTATCTTTGGTAAACTTGTGACTTTTTGATACGGATCAGTGATTGATCTCAATCCCTTTTAAGAGCAGTGCTAGAAAAACTACCCAAAAGAAGGTCGTAGCCAGGTGGGGGTTGGTCTCTTCTCCCTAGTAACAACAATAGGACAAGAGGAAATGGTCTAAAGTTGTACCAGAGGAGGTTTATATGGGATATTAGGAAACATCTGTCATGGAACAGGCTGCTCTGGGAAGTGGTGGAGCCACCAAGGCTGGAGGGATTCAAAAGGCAGGTAGATGTGGCACTTGTGGACGTGGTTTAGTGATGGGCCTGGCAGGACTGGGTTAATGGTTGGACTCCATGATCTCAGAGGTCTTTTCCAACCTCAGTGGTTCAAAGATTCTGTCCTGCAGGGCAGCACCTCCCACCCAACTCATGTGGAAACTGGTGAGCACACCAGCCACGTGTTAGAACAGCTCTGGGCAGCATTTACCTGGATCCCAACCTGGTGCTCCTCACTCTGCACCCTGCTGGCTCCCCCAGGCTGAATGTCCATGGGATATCACAGAAACCTCAGCAGAGATCAGCACTGCCTCCATATTTAGAACTTCCTCAAGCCCTCGAGCCACTCCTCCATCTCTTTTGAAAGATCTGTCATGCAACTCCACCAGCTCCACCTCAGCACCAAGAAAATGTTTTTTCTCACAATTCTGCTGTTTTCCTACCGTAAGCCAAGGACAAGGACACACTCCTTTCATCCTCCAGATCTTTCCAAACCTGAACCATCATTTCTCATTGAAAGCTTTTCTTTTCCTTCTCTTAGCTCAAACGTCTCAGCAGGTACAGAAAACTGCAACTGGCAAAGGTATGTTCTTTATTGTTCATTTTCAGGTTAGTGCTAAAATTGACTGTTAATCAAAAAATGGGGGCGGGCTTTAAAAATGTCCAAAAAGTTCACGTAAAATTAAATCTTTCACCTGGCTGTGCAGTGAGGCAGTTTACAAATTTCTAGACAAAGTTAACAGTCTCTTTGCTGACCTGTATGTACAATCAGAATTGCTTCAAGCTGGTAAAACATTTTTTTCCCTACTGAAATGCAATTTATTTTAGTCACGATTAGTTTAGTACCATTTTCTATGAAAAGAGAAGGGTTTCTTGCAAATTCACTCGTATAGTATCATAAAAGGAAACAAATTTGAGAGACCATCAAGGCCCCTGCTGCTATTATTCTGAAGTTCAATCTGCTTGCACAAGGTTAATTCTGCCACAAATAAAATACTCTTTTGCTTTCAGGTTCACATGCTGCCTCTCACACAGTATATAACGTTCCTTTCTCCTACAATGAACACTCCAGAGTCTTTCATTTACCTTTTATACTTCTGTTATTTCAGTTGCTGCTGTATTTATCTTTTGTACTTCTATTTATTTTAATTGCTGCTGTCGTTCAAAAGCATTTTTGCTGGTTCATCTGAATACATCAGTGGGCTTTGTGTGGCTGTCCCTCTTCTGCATGAAGACCTGCACTTTCTGTCACGTGTGAAGCTGCCCTTTCCATGCTGTGTGAGGGTGCCCTTCCTCATCATCTGTGAGGCTGCACACTGGATTTAAAAAATATGAACCTTAATTGGCTGCTACTGGAGGTGGAAAAAAGTATACAATGCCCTATTTCAACAGAAATAGATATAGCTTGGTTCTCAATATATCTGGGGGGAAAATCTGAGGGGTTTTTGGGTGACAGGTGCAGTCAACTCACCCAGAAGTTTCTCCTTTCCAGGGATGCTGTCCAACCCCAAGCTCGGACCGATGCAGAGTGGTTTGAATGTAGTGATGAAGCAGAATGTGACCCTCTCCTGCTCCTCTGCCTCTGGATCTCCCCCTGTCAGATACACCTTGTTCAAAGACAGCCAGCAGGTATCCTCTCTGAACAGGTCAGACTCAGACCCTGCACTGTTCACCCTGACCATCAGCTCTGCCAGCGACGTGGGGCCCTACAAATGCAAAGCTGAGGACAACACCTTCCCTGATGGAAAATACAGCAACAGCCTCAACTTCACCCTGTTAGGTATGTCTGACTGTGCACCTTCCCAGCACCACTCCTTTCAGGGGCACAGTTTGGTGGGGAGCTGGACTTCCCTGCAGATAACTGTACTCCCTTAGCAGGCAGCAGTGCTGTCCTGCCCTGGCTCACAGACCCCTCCATCCTCCATGCCCTGCTCGTTTTTGTCACTTAACTCCGAGTCCTGCTTGGAGCTTGTCCTGTTCTCAGTGATTCAGCCTTTTCAGTTCTCTTTTCACAGAGCCAATTTCCAAACCAGTGCTGAGCTCACCCACCTCTCACACAAGGAAGGGCCAGAACGTGACCCTCACCTGTTTCTCAGATAATGGATCCCTTCCCATCACATACCAGTTCTTCAAAGGCAACAGAAGCATCTCTCCCCAGAAAATGATGCACAAGAGGGAACCAGCTGTGATTTTTCTGTTTGTCGACTCCTCTCCTGACTCTGGAACCTATAAATGCAAAGCTAATAATAGTTTTCCCAACGGAGCAAAATACAGCCACAGTTTCAACTTCACATTAGAAGGTAGGAAGGAGTGAAAGGAGTTTGCCACTGTCGACAAACAGGGACCACACAAAGTTCAGAATATTGTCACGAGCCAAGTGTTTTAGCCAGATATTTTGTTCCTGCAATGTCATGTCCAGAATGTAATTTTTTACAACAAAAAAATAATCTGAGTTTTTACAATTAATGCAAAACCATAGAATTCCATGCAGTCTGGATAGCAGAAGTTGAAGTGCCCATGAAGGACGACTGTAAAAGATTCTCTTTTACAAGAGACCCCTGGTGCCCCTTGGGGAGAGTCTGGTTTCATTTTCCTCTCCGTTCCTATGGAAGAGCCTCCTGGCACCAGCAAGCTGGGACACAGAACCCTTGGGGCTCTCCTGAGCAGTTACATTAACCACAGTTAATCCAAAAGCTGAAAGAAATTGCAGAGTCTGGATTTTAATGTACAGAAGACACTTAAAATGCAAACAATTCATTGCATAAACACATTTCTTTTCTTCTTTTTGGCAGAAGAGAGAAGCCATTCTCAGGCCCTGCTCATTTCTCTTGGGCTGATCCTGCTGCTACTCATAATAGGCTTTGCTCTGGCAATTCCATTCCTCATAATTCCTTCATATAAAGCAAGTGAGTTACTTGAATGTCTCTCTCATTTTCCAGAGGTGTTGTCAATACATTTTGGTGTGTAAACATCATGGTAACAGCAGAGCAGCTCTTGGTACTTTAGGATGTTATCAAGTCTTTTCTCAACCAGCACTGGCAACTTCACCTTCTCAATGTCTCAACAAGTCACTGAAAAGGCAGAACCTCCAAGTGTGTTTTGTATGGCAGGTCTGGGATGGGGGAAGCAAAGCAACATCTAAAGTACTACACAGAAATGTTGGAAGGAATCAGACCTCATTGGAAAGGGAAATCTAGTAAAATCTATTAAAATTGGCTAAAGAGTAATATTTATCATGAAAATAACATTATCTGAGATTTCTAAATGTTCAAAAAATACCATGAAACTCTTTCTTTCCCTCTAAGAAAAACTGACACAGGTATATTAACACAGGTTTTCTTTTACAATTTGCAGAAAAATTTAAGTCTACCAGGTCCTCAACTGGCTTTACATCACCAGTGAACGCAGAGGAGCCTGAAAATGATGTCATATATACAGAGATTGGTGAGTTCATGTCATCCCCTGCAGTCAGGATGGTGGGCACTCAGTGAGTATCACTGACCCTGCCTGCCACAGGCAGTATCTGAAGTCCCTCAGAAAATATATTTGACACTACCTGTCAAAACTGCAGCTGGTTAAATGAAATTAGGTTCTACACCAAACGAACCCAAATGGATGTAATTCCCATTTACTAAGAGAAACTGTGGGCTATACGAAGTAGCAGAATAAAACTTCTGTAGCTCCTGCATTCTGCCCAAGATTTTCAGTGCTTCTGTTCTTTATTCCATGTTTCTTAAGTTTGACAAGAATCAGTTCAAACTTAAATTGTGGAGTGACAACAAAGCAACTGAAGTAAGGCATTGCACTGCTTGAATTGCAGAAAATACACAATAACAAGGACATTACACAGCAGCCACAATGCTCTGAACTTGCAGTTTTACACATTTGCTCTGTATGTGAATATCTGTTTTGAAGGGGGAAAAGAAACCCCCAAACAAACCAACAGCAAAGGCATTATGTTTCTTATTTCTGAGTATCAGAATGGAGTCACTGCCTCCAAACAAACCTGCCTGCCTGTTCATCAGTGGACAGTTCTCCCTGCCCTGCTGTGCAGCTGCTCCAGGTGTCACTCAGCATCCCACTCAGCCTGCAAGGACAGGGACAAGAGCTCTGATAAAGGTCAAGAGTGCTCCACAAAACAGGATTTATATTCAATATAGAATCCCACTGCTTTATTTCTAAGATAATAGAAAAAAAAATCTGGTCTAGTTGCTTGTAATTGAGTTAACTGCTGTTCCTCATCTTTAATCCAGAGCCTGTCAAACCAGAAGAAGAATACATCAACTTTTCTGTTATTAGAAGAGAAGAAGAAAAAGGTGAAAACCCCAAGCTATAATATTGGAATATCTGATGCTCACAAACGTGTTTTGAGGGGACTTTGCTGGGTGGAGGCAGGGCTTAGATAGCTGCAGTTGCCTATGAAATTGCTTAGTTACCATGGAGAAATTAAAACAACTTTAAGACAGTTTAGAGTGGGGAAAAAAGAAGAAAAAACCCAAACCAACAAACCATCCTGTGACCCAACAGCCTCACTATGTAACCATGCAGAGGTGATTAGTAACTGCTGCTGATGCAATGTCAGTTCTTCTGTTGGGTGTCTGTTCCAAAAAAGCAATTATGAATGAATGATTATGTTCTGGCTTTCAGCAGGGAAGGAGGCCTGTTCCACAGTCTACTCAAAGGTCCTCATCAGGAACTGAGCACCAGGTATGATCTCTTTTGTGATTAACTCCATCACGTGCTTTTAAAGGATTTTCCAGTCCTCAAATGTGGTAAATACCAGTAAGTTGCACAGAAAGAGATGATGTTCAGATACCATTTCCTGGCCTAATCAGCCTGTAGAGAGATAACAGCTCACTTTCTACCAGCAAGCAAAATACAGTCATAATATTTAAGGACTTCAACTTAAAAGCAGAGGAGCTAAAAATTGGAATTCCTGAAGACACAAACAGCAATTCCATTAGACAAACAGTACCTTATTGCCCAAACAGCACCATAAAACCCAAACCAAACCAAAGCAATGCAACCACTGCCAGGTATTAAATCCTGCTGGGCACAATTTACAGTCTGGCATTACAGGCATCTGATGAATAAACAGAAAGGAATAAGTTATTTAAAGCTCTCACCCAGACCCAAGTTCCTGTACATTTAACAATTCTCCTAAAGCAGAGACTGGATTGTGTGCAGACACAAGATAATCAAAAGGCTTTAGTTCAGCATAAAGAAATAAAATAAAATAAAATCCCAACTTGCTGTCCTCTTAGGCACACACTGAAGGGTGTTTGGCCTCTGTACCTGCAAGGATGGCAGTTTCTCAGTTCTGCATCATTTCAGCTCTCACAGTAAGGATAGGATGCCAAAATTAACTTTTGGGGCAGTTAATTCCAAAACAAATTCTGCTTCCTGCTACAGGCTGTTCCTTTAGTATCACTGTTTTAATATCATTCCATAGCCATCTCACTTAGGATTCCCTGAGTTCAGTAAGTCACACTGAGCTAACCTTGCACTACCTCTAGCATAATTACACTATTACTACTGTTACAAATAACTCAGGGATAGTTAAGAAGAAAATTTTAAGGCAAGTTCTTGTGTTTTGTGACCCTGATGACTATCAGAGGCCACGTGCCTTGTTGCACACACTCTGAGCACCTTCTATAATGACTAACAAGCTCTAAACACATTGTCAATCTGCAGAAGATCAGAAACATCAGTTCTGTATCTATGCAAACTCTTGCATCTGATTGTGACTGCTCTGCTTAGTAGGAAAAATATAATCACACATTAGTCCTTCTCCAGAATTTATATAAACAGACCTTTCTTTGCCCACAAAACAAGCCTTCCAAAAAACTTGACTATTTATTTCATCCTGTTCCTCTGTTACTCTTGATAAGGCACTTCTGTTTTTTATGTTTATCAACTGCAAGATGAAGGAACTTGAACGTTGAAGAACTGAGGCCATGTGATTAAAATACATTCCTACAAACAGATAGTACAAAGATTTATTAAAACATTTAAGATTTGGAAGCCTTTTATAGAAAATACCATTTTCCAGCAGAGATCATAACCGTGTCAGCAATACAGAGGAAAGTGGAACTTTTAGCTTAGGATGGAATACTTTTACTTGGCAGTAAAACTGAAGATGTGAATGAGGATTTGCTCAGCCCTGGTAACCAGGGACAAGTTTGTCTCTTCCCTCTTTTCCAAGGAAACCTGGAAGACCTGGATGGCCTGGATTTGACAGAGAGCAGATGCACCACCAGAGCTATTTGCAGAGAAGCCAGCGAGTCCATGACAGCTCTGCAACCAGCTCAGGCACAGATGTTTAGGAAAATCCCTTTGCTGGATGAAGTTCAGCTTACACATTCTTGGCTGATGTCACATACTTGGTCAAAAAGTCCTTCAGCCTAGAAATGTGCATCATTTCCTTCATGGTGGTGTCTCTGCTCCTCAGCTGCACCACCCCGTTCTCTAGAGTGGCATCAGTTATCAGGATCATGAAGAGAATACTCATCTCATCATACCTGCAAAGAAAGGAGCCTCCTGTCACTGCTTCTGGGGCATGAAAAAACCAGATAAATTATGTACAAACAACCACAAGCTGTAAATATTTCTTTTTGCTCCACTGCACTAAGTCCAGCCTCACAAACACCTTTTCTTGTTGTCATTCCTTGCTTTCCTCATTATATTTCTTTAAATTATTTAGCTACTTAGTACATTAAAAATGTTATTTAATACATAACTCTTGTTTCTACAAGAGTATTTTTGTAGAAACAGAATTTATCTTTCTGACTTACTTTGAATACTACTGCACATGAACAAATAGTTGTATTTATCTTCTCTCAGGAAAAAATATTCATCAATATGCTCAAGATCCACTGACATGAGCAGCCACCTGCCCCCAGTTCCCTCCTGATGAACAAATCATACATGAAGCCCCCAAATGGAAGAGCTGTGATTATATCCACAAATAATTCCATCTTATACACTAATGATAATGGTTCCAGACTTGGAAGAAATTTTAAGTTCAAGACTAGACACAGTGTGCTATTTGAAACAGTACTCAAGAATGAAACACAGAACCAGAGCAGATGCAAAAATGGGGGGTGAGGGTGGGAAAGAGTTCTGTGAGCTGGACTCATCTGAAGGAATTTATTTTTAATAGGAGAGTCTCTAAAAGGCATTTCACAATTCCAAGGAAATAACAATGGCATGTGAAAGGTTTATACTTTAATTAATTTAAAACATTAACTATCTGATGTATGATTTTCATACTAAAACTACTTGAATCCCAGCCTATAGTTTGGGGTCAGTGCCTTCAGTCAGGTGGTTTCTGCACTCAGTGACTTCTTACTGAAATCAGACATATTTTCCCTAGTCCACAGAAAGTCCCTTTCACCTCCACAGTTTAATTTACCAACCACTGCTCCTCCTTACTTTGTATAAAGCTGTTCCAGAGACAGTGGCACAGTTTCAAGATAACCTGGCCACACAGAAATTCCATTTTGTGACAGCTCGTTGAACAATCCTTGACAGACCTGTGATCATTTAAAAACAACAGTTAAAAGACAGACTTTGAGGGCTTGAGATACAAAGAAACCACTAAAACTCTGACACGTGGGGTATTAACATTCCTAGCTGCTGTTAATTTGCTGGCTGAAATACTCTCAAAATAGAAAGCAGCCTGGCAATTAAATCTCCACTTCTGTTTAAAAACAGTGAAAGTTTCCTCCTTTCTGTGGGGACTGACATCATGACTGACTGACATAAAATCACTTTAAGAATCCTTCTGAAAATGCAAAATCTGAAAGATTCAGAAGCTGAGAGGGATTGTGTTATTTATTTTCCCCAGTTTTGCATGGAACAAGTATCAGCTCTATTAACAGTACCAAGAGCAGTGTGTCCACACAAGGAGCTGCCTGCAGGGAACTTCTCCTCTGGCTGTGACTCACAGGCTGCACAGCAGCAATCAAAGCAGCACAATTATTTTCCTCAACATAAACAGTGTCTGAACTGTAACACAGAGATTCAGTGCTCAAAATTAAAACACTGCCTTGCAACATACCTGTCTGAGCTCTGTTGTTGGACCTTTTCCTACATCCAAGGCCACTTTAAGAGGTGCTAAACAAGGGTGTAGCTTCAGTACCTAACGAATTCACAAGCAATAGATTACCAAATATATTTAGCATGTAGTTCTCAACACAAGTAGGAAGTAGTAAGTTTTTTTAACTGAAATTAAGGTTCTAAACAGACAAAAACTTTCCCACAGCACAAATTCCTGAATTAGAAGCAAGCTGTATTCTATATACCCAGCACAGCCACACCAGCTGGATTCACACAGCAGAAACTACTCTGTTTTGGCTGAGCCTCAGAAAAGAGGTGAAGGTTTGTTAGCAGAGCTCCATCCTCTTGAATGGAGCCAGAGTGCTCAGAGACAGCCCAGCAGGAAGTTCCCATCCAGCCTAATGCCTGTTCTTAAAGAACAGAGAGCTGTTTGGGTCTGACAGCCAGCACTCAAACTCCACAAAAACAGGGGGAAAGTGGCCATAAAGATGGTCCTGGGGGAAAGGCCCCACTACCACCTGGGACCCACTTTTTCTACTCCTCCCAGACACCTTCAAATGCTGCTGGAAGAGATGAATTCCTCCTTCCCACAAACTGCAGCTACATTGCAGCTTCTCTTAACTCCTTCACTGCTTGTATGGCAAGAGCCTATCTGCTCATCAGAGAGAAAGGGAAAACAGGAAAGGGAAGCTCAGAGTGACAGAAAAATTGCTCATGTGGGTGACAAGGCCCACTGGGCAGTCCTGTGGGGCCAACCAGTGAGAGGGTCACTCTGCACCCACTTGGGAAGGGAACAGAACAGCCAGGTGGGAAAAGGAGACATTTCCATGCTGGAATTTACCCCATTATCTGTGGGTTTTGTACTTTCCACAGAAAGTTACCATTCTCTGGGAATTTTTCTTTGTTGTTAGTGGATTCTCAGCCAGCTGCAGGGAATCAAAGAGATATGCTAATACTCCTCGGTCCAGATTCCCATTCACAGACAGAACATGAGGAACAACATTCTTCCTTCCATCTCGGCCCTGAAGAGACAGAAAACACAAAGGGAAACATCAAAGATTGTCCCCAAAAGCCTTTTGCTTGCTTTAAATTTATAACGAGGTGCTGAGGTCAAGTAATTTAAAGCACAACAGACCTGTATTTTTAAAAGCTACCAGCAATCTTAAAAGTGTAACAGGACCCAGGGAACACTGGGAAAAGCATCAGGACAGGATGGGATTTGCTGTTTGCCCTGACACTGATGATACATTTATGACAAATCCATGGCAAATACACTTGAAATTACATATTCCTTTGGAGATGTGTAGATTATTTCAAAGTGACTACGAGTATCTATCCCCGCATTCCAGGAAATCCCAACCCAGTTTTATTTGTGGATGTGAACAAGCTACAACAAGAAAAAAACATTCACAGGTTCTTTTTGCTGCAAACTGAACACTGCAAAGCACAGTCTGAGTTTCCCTTGACATCTTTTAACAGATATATGTAAAGACTATGGCACTGACAACAGTCTTGTCAATTAGCTCATTTCTAATTATAAAGAATTAACTTCTTGCAAAAAAAGTCCCAAACACTCTTTTATCAGCTTCTGAAAATGAAGGTGTGACTGCAGAGTATCAATTGTACATTTTTACAGCAAATAAAAAGACAGTCACCTGCTAAGCAACTGGACACAAAAAGAAACCATTTCTCTCACATATTACCCTGTTTATCAGGAAAGAGTTTTAATATAGTGAAGCTTACAAGTAATTTTGAACTTTCCCCTGGGTACATCTGTAACAGTTCAGTATCACCAAGGTTCTGCAACGTTTCTATTGTTTCTTTGCCCCAAGGAAAGTTGTACTGCAAATGAAATCCTCTTCTGCCTTCTTCATCATGGAAGTCAGTGCTGCTGAAGTTGGATGGGCCCACTGCAAACTGAAAATAAAATGGGCAAGAGGTGAATCCTGTATCAACCAAAACACCAAGTCTGCAATGCAATGAGGTTTTCAGCATGAGATTTTTATAAATTACAGCCCAAAACTCTCTGCTGCACTACAGCATTTTGTTCTCACATCACTTACAAACACAAGACATTTCCCTTTCTGTAAGTCATGTGATAAACTCCTTATCAGGTCTGTCACAAACTTCAGTAGCTTTTCAGTTTCCACGAGAAATAGGGGTATTTCAGTGACTAGAACAGGCTTGCAATGCAAGGCCATAAACCCAAGCAGGGTGACTATTCCCGAGACATAAAGGAGCGGGCCAAGATTCCCCGTGGATGTGCCGCTGTTACCTTTCTCCACCACTGGAGCCGCTGGCGTAGCCAGTAATCGAGCCACTGTCCTGCAGTTCTGGGAGCACTAAACCATGCAAGCAAGGACGTGGTCCTCTCGCCTATTCTTTAAACAATAGCAAGGGCAGCAAGTTAACACCTTCGGAAATAACAGGGAAAAAGCAAGAGACTGCATTCAAAAACAATCCAGAAGTGAAACAAGAGTTAACAGCTGCTTTAAGCATGGCAAGGGTTAACCCCTCTGTTCTCTACCTTGTGAGGTTTTCGCTGGTTTGTTCACTTTCAGGGACAGAATGAAAGCACACTCCAATCTGGGCGAGGCCACAGGGCAGTCTCTTGTTCACCAGCTCTAAGCAGCTGATATACTGTGCCAGAACACCTGTCAAAAGGCAAATCCTTGATTTTAGTGGCCACAGGGAAGTTTTTTTATACTTTAAATCTACCAAGAGCAGATGCAGCACATGACATGAGAGTTGTTTACAAGTGAAGCCCACTGGCTTTGTACTTCGCAGGGATGGGCTACCAAGAGCAAATGTAGCACATGACATGAGTGTAGTTTACAAGTGAAGCCCACTGGCTTTGTACTTCGCAGGGATGGGCTGAGCATCCTGGTTCCTGTGGGTGCTTTGATTTTAACTTTCCCCTCATTACAGGGAGTGCATCCCTGCCCACCTGTGCTGCTGAGGGGCACACACTCACAGCACTGCTGGCAAACTCCCTCCAACACCGCTACTGCCCTTACTGAAGGGCTCCGCCCGGGACCTACCGGGCAGGAGGCTCTCCCGCAGCACCGCGGCCGTGCCCAGCACTCGCTCCGGGGCCGGGCCGTGCCCGCCGCCCTGCAGGCCGTCCCGCAGCGCCTCGGAGCGCAGCAGCCGCAGCCCAGGGCCGGCCCCGGGCGGGCCGTGCAGCGTGGCATCCACAGCGAACAGCTGCTCCCTCAGGGGCACGGCCGAGTCCCACCACTGCGCCGCCAGGTTGGCGCGCAGGGCCGCGCCGAGCGGGCCGAGCCCCGCGTGCTGCCCGCTCAGGTAGGCGCGCCAGGGCCCGCGCCGCAGGAAGCGCCGCCGCCAGCACACCTCCAGCAGCTCCGCCCCGGCCGCCGCCTCCGCGAAGGGCCGGGCCCAGCAGCGCGGCGGCTCCGCCCGGCCCGGGACGCGCCGCGGCCCCGCCAAGGGCCTGCCCAGGGCCGAGCCGGCCAAGCGCCCGCGCAGCGCCATCTTGGCTCCCTCACGGCGCGCGCGCATGCGCGGGGGCTCCCCCTGCGCACCTCACACCCCCACCCCGCGGGCCCTGGGACCGACCCAGCCCAGGGGGCT
Source organism: Hafferia zeledoni (assembly GCA_035583235.1). Taxonomy (NCBI): domain Eukaryota; kingdom Metazoa; phylum Chordata; class Aves; order Passeriformes; family Thamnophilidae; genus Hafferia; species Hafferia zeledoni. The sequence continues at coordinate 3,529,923 of JAWWEV010000044.1, read as the reverse complement.
TTACATTTAATTTATTTTAATTTCATTATCTGTGTCCAGCCTGCACCGCCGCACCTTTAAAAACGTCATGGTGCCGCCAAAGAGTTTCTGCAAAGGGTTGGGTGTCTCCGAGGAGGGTTTGCTCGCCTTGTGTGAACGTGGCGAGTGTCGTCGCGTAACTCCTGCGATAGAAGTTGCGTAATAAAGAACTTCGTGTTCCAAGCGTTTGGGATCGCAGATAAACATGCGGCAGGGAGGAGCAGGATTTGTATCACACAGGCGGGTTCGTGTAAAGTTTACTGTATGAAAGATGGAAGTTTTCACGCTGTTTTGGGAATCCTCTACCTCTGCCCTGCGCGGGGTCAACAACGAATCCTTTTGAACCAGACCGTGCACAGAACACCTGAAATGGGCACCCGGGGCACAGCCAGCCCGCCCTGTCGGGCACGGAACTCCCGGGACACACCAGGACATAGCCCGGTCCCAGCCCGGGACACCCCAGGGAACAGCCCGGGGCACTCCGGGGATCAGCCCAGGACACAGCCCGGTCCCGGCCCGGGACATCCCGGGGATCAGCCCAGGACACAGCCCGGTCCCGGCCCGGGGCACTCCGGGACACGGCGCGGGGCCCCGAGTTCAGCGGGCAGGGCAGGGCAGGGCAGAGGCAGCGCAGTGGAAATTTCCACTCGCTGCATCACGAGTCTGTACCAGAGCCAGGAGGAGGAGCAAGACGGAACTGCTGCGGGCCGGGCCAGCCCAGGCTCGGCCGAGCAGCCCCGCGCCGGGCCCCGCACTCCCAGCAAGCATTAGTGGGGCAGTGGGGCAGCCGGAGGAGCCGCTGCTCCCGCCGGCACGAGTACTGCAAGTCATTTCATGTCTAAGGCAGATTTGCCATGAGCTCAGCTCTACAGAGGAGCTCTAGTATTACTGGCAAAGCTGCTTAGCAGAGCTTGTCTTTTTTTATCGTTTTATGTGCAAATGTTTTGAGGAGTGCCCACCTCTCACTGCCCCCAGATGATAGGCATTTGGAAACAGCATAAAATATAAAGGGAAATGGGAAAGAGGCTGTTTGGGTCATAAGTTCACATTTTTTTAACAGTAGAAAAGCCTTTATACTGGAATTTTTAAAACCAAGCTTTCCAATGCATTTTGTTTCAAGCAAGTGACCTGGAAACAGGGATTAAGTCATACTTCAGTGGTAAGTAACCTACTTCCTTGTCTTTTGCCACTGGGCAAAGGCGATGTTGCAGAGCCAATTAAAAAGAAAATAAAAACACATTGCCAACTGCACTTGTAGACTCAAGTGCAGTACTTTCAAGCCTACAGCTGAAGTTCTGGAGCAAATGATCATAAAATACTGTCAAGTGATATAACTCCACAGAAAAAGAGGAAATAATTATGAGGCAGATTAGGCTGTTAAGGAACATCACAAGCTGAGCCCCAGAGGGAAGCAATCACCCAGGGCTAAGCACAGACTAAGCAAAAAGATCTTCAATGTGAAAGAAAGTCTGGCTTGGGTTTAAAATAACCTAGAAAGAATCTTGTAGATTCAACCTTGAACTCATTAACTGTAGTTAAGCATTGTTAAACTTGAAACTCAGCATTGGTACTGGTAAACAAGTGAGAAGGAAGAACTGAAAAAGTATTGACAGGAATTTTAATAACTGTACTTGAAAACATTAAGCACTTTAACCCCAGGATCAAGTATTATTCCAGCTCTGCTCATCAAGGAAATGCTGTTGCTTCACTCAGCAAGGGTAGTGCTTTGAGATTAGAGTCATTTGCACATATTAAAAATCTCAAGAAAAAAAAATCCATGAGGCACATTCATGGACCAACAGCCCACTTCCCTCCACCCGCTTCCACAAAGAAATCACTGCTCAATACCGGTTTAAGTATAATTTGAAGTTTTAATACTAAGATCTTCCCGTTTCTCTGAAGCTCAGAAGCCTGCATGCTAACTCACAAGGCCTGGCAGCTGTGGGTACACGACACTCAAGCCTGGTCTGCACATATGCTCGTGTGAAGGCGACGGTTATGGTGCTGCAGAAGCTTCCTACGCTCGTAGCAGCTCATTAGCAACACCACTACAGAGTTTTGATCTTTTCCAAGAACTGGCCCTACGCTAGTGAGACGGGGAAGAACAGACTATCCAACACTTTCTTAAAAGCCAGCCTAAATTTTCTTCCCCATCAAAGCAGAGCCTGCCATGCTAAGCAATCTAGCCCAATCAAGGCAAGGCTGGTTTTTGTATAAGCTTAAATGTTTAATCAGACACAGTTGAGAAACCTTTCTAGAATTTAATATAAAAACATTTGACATTCCATTAATGTAAAGTTGTGCACATGTTGAGAAAATTGTCATCTGAAAGAAAATTCGGTCTTCAAATATCTTTATTGGAAGGCCATGCACTGCCTTCTGTTACTGTATTTCAAATCACTGTACATTTAACTTTGAAAACACTGTCTGCATTTTCTAGTACAAAAAACTAAAAATTGTTTCAGGAATGTAGAGAAATATTCAACTTAAATAGCGAAAAAAGTGCACCATAATTACTGCTGCACTGCAGTCATTTCTGCATTTCCCATTTTCTTAAATAACTATCCTGTTTTGATAACACACAATATAAAGAGCAATTATGAAAAAAACTGAGACATTTAAATTACACTAAGTTATTGAGAGTAACTTGTGGGCATGGGGTAACCTATCATGGGAGCAGCACCAGTGGCAGCAGCGGGGTAGGCGTACTGCTGCTGGTTCATGCCATTGTGCATGTTGGCAATGTTGGAGCCGTACTGCTGCTCGTAGCCGTTCTGGTAGGCGCCGGCCGCGGGGTTAGCGCCCGCCCTGAAGCCAGCCTGCATGCCGGCCGCGGCAAAGCCATTGCCAAAGGGAGTGCCATTGCTGAAACTCTGGGCGCTGTACGCCCCGTTCTGCGTTTTGGCTCCGAAGTCTCTCTTGCCTAGCGCACCATAGGTTCTCTCAAAGTTCTCCCTCTCTCTAAAGCTACTAAATCCACCCCTTTTGCCCGCAGAGTATCTGTCACGGCGGTCACCTCGGGAACGACCTAGTGAGAGAGAAGACGGTTATATGGATTACAGAGGCCCCAGCAGTTCAGCCAAGTACATTCCTTTTCTGTCCCAGCAATGCCATCTATAAAAGCTTCCAGGTGTTCACTGCACTCCTGTTAAAGCTCTGAGGCCCCTCATACACCTTGAGTGGTGGCATCCAGGCAAAGTATCACTTTCACCCTGCCAGCAGGACACTTGGGTCCATCTCTTTTCAAGAGAGAGAAGGCCACAAAACTGAACCCACAAGGGTTTTATTTCTGACCAGGTGAGAAGCACCTCTTTGGCCAGCACTAGCCTTAAATGCACCACAACATGAGCTGGGAGCATTTGGGTGTTGTTTTTTTGCTATTGCTGTTAATAAATACCTTCTGAGGTCACCGTAATTGGTAACTAAACCACCTTCCACATTGAATTTGGAGAGGCTGGAGGTGGAATTTGAGTTTCCATTTTGTTCTGAGAGGAAAGCTATGCACTGAGATCAAAAAGAGCACTTACCTGAACCTCTGTCTTCAATAAGCTGGAGCAATTTGGGGTTGATGGCTTGATTAGCCTCACGAAGCACAGAGATGAGGTCATTTACTTGCTTAATATTGTTAGGAGTAAAGAATGTGTATGCTGTGCCTGTTTTGGTACTGCGGGCAGTTCGTCCAATTCGGTGGATATAGTCCTCTGAGGAGTTAGGGTAGTCATAATTGATGACAAATTTCACATCTTCCACATCTGTAAAGTGTTGCAGTGTGGCAAAAGGCGAAGTACAAAGTTTTGCACACCACAACAGCCAAATCGAAGATAAACATTAGACAAGAGTATTTTAAAGGGAATAATGGCTGCAAAGAACAGTGTTAGAATCATCCATTTCTGCAAGAGTATTGAGGAAGAGAAAGTAATGCACACTCCGTCTGATCCCGTCTCATCACCCACCCTGTGATCCAAAACCTTACCATAAGGAGTATGCATTTGCTTGTCATTCCCAACTCAAGTGTCCCCTTTACATATCATCAAGTGACATCTGAAAGCTTCTTGCAGTAGGGCCACTAAATCTCACAGCAGCCTCTTCATGTGCTCATTTGAGGACCTTAGAGTAAAAACATACAAGGTCCTTCACATACACACTCATTAGAAGCTCAAAAAAAAAAGGGCCACACTGCTCGTCTTGCCAAGACCTTTGAACCGCAGCTGCAAGAAAAACATACCTGTCCCCCCAAAGTCACCAAGTTGTTTTTATGCACTGTGTCTCGTCTAGGCAAGCGCTTCCAAGAAGCCAGGGTTCACTTGAGAATGGGTCTCTCTCTGGCAGGTCTCGACATGACGACTACGTATAGGTGGAGGAACTTTGACTTTCAAAGGCATTGAAAAGCCATTGCTTTCCTGCCCCACTTGTTAAAGTGAGAGGTGGACTTTTTTTTCTCAGATTTCATGTGCCAGTACTCACCAATTTGCACAAGGCTTAGTACATTTTAAAGCTGCTCTCTCCATTTCATGGTTGAAAAAAATTTCATTGAACATTGAAGTTTATAATTATGTCCTTCAACATTTCAAAAAACCTCACTGAAATTCCAAGACCCACAGATCACAGCAAACAGTATGCACAAAACTAACAGTACTGCACCATGGCAAATCATGCAAAGCATGGAGAGAAGAGAAATACCAGGGCAAAGTGAACTGTGAATGAAACTGCTTATTTCATGAGAGAACAGTTTATGGGGTAGTAGTTTAAAGGATGATCTTTGCCTTTTGAAGATTACTGGCACACAATGCTCTCAGTTTTCACCTCTCTATTTGACTGGAAGCAGCCAGCCGATCACTTCCACTAGTCCTCCATCCCCCTCGAGTCCTCCGATTGTCATGCCTAGGCCTTGCCACAAAGACTGCACCTTTATGTGAAGAAAACTTAGAAAAATGCAGAGGTTAAAGAAAGCAATAGACTTTCTTTAAAAGCTTTGGGCAACTGCCATTACGAGTTGTACTAACCTAGACCTCTGGATGCAACATCTGTAGCAATCAGGATTGGTGCTTTTCCATGTTTGAATTCTGTAACATAACAAACAAAGCAGTTTTCAGTAACACACATCAGATGCTTGCAGAAATGCTCTGCAGAAACTGCTGAAACACTCACCATTTAGAACCCAGTCCCGCTCCTGCTGACTTTTATCACCATGAATACCCATCGCTGGCCACCTGAAAATACACAAGTTGATTGACCCAAGACCATCCCTTCAAGGGCTTCACTAGACAGGGCTACTGGCAAACTGCAAAGTTATTCTGAGCATTGTAACTGATGCCTGGTATGACTGACACAGCTAAGAATCTAAAGTGCATTCAGACTGATCAAGGTGGCTCATGAAGTCCCAGCTGTTACTCACCCATCTCTCCTCATTTTCCGGGTAAGATCATCACAACGCCTTTTGGTTTCCACAAAAACAATTGTTTTGTTTTCCTTCTCACTCATGATTTCTTCCATCAAACGAATGAGCCTATTATGGAGAGATGGTATTTAGAGCTCAGGCTGATTTGTACTGTGTAAGCTTAACTGTAACAGTCTGATTTTTAACTTTAGTGGTCTCAGACTGGTGTCAAAAATCCATCAAGACCAATTGATTCCACAGTTGATAAACTGTAACTGGCCATTACTTACTTGTCATCTTTCTCCACATCGTGACACACATCCACAATCTGAAGGATGTTGTGGTTTGCACTCAGTTCCAGAGCACCGATGTTGATGTGCACATACTCTTTCAGGAAGTCCTCAGCCAGCTGCCTCACCTCCTTTGGCCATGTGGCACTCCACATCAGAGTCTGCCTGTCAGGCTGCACAAGGATTAGGGCAGTACAAGATCAACATGTAGTCTGGTCAAATGCCAAACAAAAAAAAAAATCTACCCAGGGAACCCTGAGAAATTAAAGCTTGGGCAGTGCAATTAACTATAACTAAGCACAGGGGTGTTTGTTTCTGCAATAGTGACAAATGGATGAATCATTTATACTTACTCTTATCTGATCCACAATTTTTCTGATTTGAGGTTCAAATCCCATGTCAAGCATCCTGTCAGCTTCATCAAGGACAAGGTAAGTACACCTCCTGAGATTGGTCTTTCCAGCTTCTAAGAAGTCTATAAGCCTTCCAGGTGTTGCAATGCAGATTTCCACACCTAAAAGCAGGCAGTCCAGTTAGCTGAAGCAGTTTGCACAAGGCCTCAGACAGACATGCACCAAGGCTGATCCATACCTCTTTCCAGGTCACGGATTTGTGGTCCCTTGGGAGCACCTCCATAGATGCACGTGGACTTCAAGCGGCACGCTCTGCTGTACTCAGCAGCCACCTGCTGCACTTGCTGGGCCAGCTCACGGGTTGGGGCCAGCACAAGGCACTAGAAACAGCATGCCCACCTTTTAGTTCCCTACCCATGGAAGGATCTGAGTCTCCCACTAAACCTGAGTGGCAAGTCTGTCACATATTCCTTCAGTGTGAGAAGGACTGAAGTGGATTTAAGTAGCCATAAAACAGCAAGCCAAGTTACATGGCATCTCAGCTGCCACCAAACATGGACCTGTGCAAAGATACCTGGAAGTCACCGGCTTCTGGGGACAGCAATTACCAAAATGGAACATCTAGCCTTGTTCTGTATTGTTTTAAGGACAATCCAATCAGAGCTTATTCAGTCTTCCTGGGAGACTACCACAACAGGGGATACTTTAGTCATGAGGGGAACACAGTGCAGCTGCACAGCCTCATGAACAGATAATTTGGACTGTAAAAACCGTGGTCATGTTCCCTAGAAATGAAGGCCCCCTTTCATTTAGGAATACTCACAATAGGTCCATCTCCTCGCTCCAGGAATGGCTGGTGATTTATATGCACAATAGCAGGCAGTAAGTACTATTGGGAAGAAAGAAAAGTCTCATTACCATCTCTTTCCAGAAGTGTTCAGCCTGCTTTAAGCCAGGCCACACTGACACTGCTGAAATCCAGCAGTATTCCAAGCTACAACCAGAACTTACAGAGAGAGTTTTCCCTGATCCAGTCTGTGCCACTCCGACCATATCCAAGCCACTCAATGCAACAGGCCAACCTTGTGCTTGAATAGCAGTTGGTTCAGTGAAGTTCTGCCTCTGAATGACTTCCATAACATTTGCTTGAAGAAAAAATTGGAACATATTAACTTAGGTGTTGCTCTACATGAGCCTGAAGAACCAGCTCTGTGCAACAGTAAGCTGGGCTTCACTTACCAGGGAAGTTTGCTTCATAAAAGTTGATAATTGGTTTTGGACAGTTATGGCCCCTAACAGTGACCTCTTTGCTTGCTCTGTACTGCTCAACTTCTTGCTGCAAAACAAAACACCCATTATTGGAAATCAGCTTTGATACCAAAGTTACATTTTAAGTTACCCTATCTGTGCCTGCAGGGCCTCATGACCCTCAGTGTGTTTGCACTTTCTGTTTACTTTTGCTTGAGCCAGATAGAGTACGTACCGCAGTACGTCTGACCACATCAGGATGTTCTTGATAGAAGTTCTTCTCAAATTTGGGCAGCTCATCTAAATTCCATTTCTTTTTTGTAAGTTTTTCCCCAGGGTTTCCAAATTTCTTTCCAGACAGAGGTCCACCTCTACTTCCTCCAAAACGAGGGGCTCCAAACCTAAGGAAAAAGGAACGTAACATAGAATCCAAAAGAAACATAATGATGTCTTACAGGAGTTGACCACCATCTTTGTGGTTCATCCTGGAACTTTACAACTTGTATGTACAATCCCTTCCCACTCGAGTTTTGAGATAATGAAACTTCCAAAAACATACTTTAACCTGCAGATGCCACAACCTGCCTTGCTACAGTTCTTATGTAGAAGTTAAGGTAACATGCCTTTGCTTTTTCCATAAAATGCAACCGAAAGGCAAGTTACAACAGGCAAGCCAAGGCATTAAAACCTTTGCATTACCCCGTGATCAAAATGGATTCCCATGCCAGTGACACTCCCATTGCTGAAAGAGGGCAGAGGCAGTTATGAAACACGGGGATAACTTGGCCATGGACAGGTTTTTTGTGCCCTAAAAGACACTTCTCTGGACAGGGATGTTTCACGAGGCCGTGTGCTCGGAGCGGGCTGCCCCGCACGCCCCGCGGCGCAGCCGGAGCCGAGCGCTGGCTCCGAGCGCGGGGCTCGCTCCCCGGCCCCGATCGCTTCCCAGCCTCGGCCGGGCAGCGATCCCTCCCGGCACAACACAGCGCTCCCCGAGCGGCCGCTGCTTCCTGCCAGCGCTGTTTCCTTTGTCTCTCATTTCTGTCTACGCCACATTTTCCAGCCGCTGCCATTTTAGAGCCGGGGCTGGGCGGGGGGAGGAGGAGGAGGAACAAAGGCGGCAGCAGCACAGCCGGCATTTTGATTCCCCTCAGCCACCGCATGGCGGGGCCGGCCATTAACATCCGCTTACACAACACAAAGCGGAGCCGGCCGGCTCCTGCCGGCCACGGCCGAGCCAGGGAGGGGGAAGGGAGCGAAGGGAGGGCCGGGACCCGCCCTGCCGAGCGCTCCCCGGGGCTCCGGCACCGCCAACCCACTGACCCACAAACCGCCCACCCGCCGCTCCCGGCGGGGGCATCGGGCTCTGCGGGGGCCATTCGTGCTCGGGAGGGCGTCCCCGGAGGAGGAGGGGGGGCCTAATTTTTGCCCACATAAAAAAGGGGAAAAAAAAAAAAAAAAGAAAAAAAAACCACTCGCGCCCCCCGTCAGCGGCCGCACACCCGCGGGGCTGCGCTAGGGCGGAGGGACCGAGCCCAGACCGCCCCGCCGCCCACGCTCGGTGGCCTAAAAAAGCCCCCAGGCGCCATCCCCGCGGCGGGCGCGCTGAGGGAAGGGCGCGCGGCCCAGCCCCCGCCCCGCCGCCATCTTAAACGGCTCAACAACAACCCGCAGCCCCACAGGCGGGCTCAGAGTCCGGACGCTGGCGGCGGCTAGCGCCAGCCGGGCCCCCGGACTCACCCTCTGTCCCTGTCGCTGGAATACCCGGGCATGGCGATGGCGGCGGTGGGCGAGGCGATGCCGGTCACTTGAAGCGGGTGGTGAGGAGCGGGACACGATCCGGCGCCGTTGGCGGGGGCCGTTCACTGTGGGCGCGCGGCCGCGCTGCCACCGCTTATATAGCGGGCCGCGGGGGCTGCCGGGAGTCGGCGCGTGACGCACGAGCTGGCTCCGCCCATGCCGCGATATGATTGGTCACGTCGGGCTCATGGGCGCGGCCTCGGCCCGCCCGACTGACCGGGTTTGCGCTCGCGGCCGGAAGTGCCACTCCCCGTCGTGGGCGGGGCCTGCGCTGGCGTCACTGCCCGCAGGCGCCCCCTCCCTGGCGCATGCGCAGTGGCGCTGCCGGCTCGGCCTCGCTCCCGCGGAGGGTCCCGGCCCGAGGGCTCGGCGGGGGCTGCACGGCCCGACACGCAGATTTACCCTCCCAAAGGGCCGCCTCGAAACGCCGTCTGGCTCCCCACAGCTCCTGGCAGCGCTGAGCCGGACCCCGCAGCCCGTGGTGCAGCCCCCCGGTTCTCACACATCCGTGTAGTCTTTGTGAAAATCCTTCTGAAAGGGCTCCCCCTGATAACGCTCAGGCTCGAAAGCGGCCTGGGTTCCACCTCTTAACTGATACTTCATGTTAGACAGGCCGCCTGCCCAGCTGTGACTCTCAGAAGGACTCAGATGTGCCACGTTCGCCATGGCCAGCTGGACAGATCATGATACGCTTCCTACACCAGTTCTTTTAGACTGTTACACGATGCCACTTGTAAATGTTACATATACGTGCCTGTAAACAGTAACCAGTGTTATCTTTTCGGATTCCAGCACGGGGCCAGTAACCCGACTCAAAGGTCAGCGGAGGCGCCGCGCTGAGGGCAGGCTGTGCATAAAAACACCCAGTTCCCCAAGAGCTTTTCACCTGCCCGGCTTTGCCAGGTGAGGAATAACCCGAATGTCCGGGTACCTCAGGCTCTACACACCCAAAAGCTGAAGTATAAACACCAGCAGCCACCTGTTCCAGACAGACAGGGATGCAAAGCAAAACAACATAAGGAAGAAGCGCCATAACAACACTCTCATTTATATCCTCCCACCTTCCAGCAATCCGTGCTTTAAGGCTTCTCTGAGACAAAAATAGCTGCATCTGATGGCCATTTCTTCACATTTTTGTTCTATTTATGCCCTGAGCTGCTGAGATACTGTGACAATGTGTTTCAGTTTGACTGTACGCCACCTGAAAAACATTTACTTTCATTTTCAACATCTTCCTGGGCACGAAGCAAAATGACTTATTAAAAATAGGGAGTAATAGTTTTTAATTTATTTATGCCCCTTGTGGACATTAATATCTTCTAAGTCACCTCCTTTACAAACCAAAGCTGAAGTCTGATTTTTCCTCCTTTTAAAGCAATCCCACACTTCTAAGTATCCTTGCCACTTTCTTTTTATTGACAAGAAATCCACAGGAATTATGATCTGGACTCCATACAGATTTACATAACAGAAGCATGAACATGTTTTTTATCTATTGTGTATTATTTCCTATTTTTTTAAATTGTTCCTAAGAATAGACCAAGCTTAGCAAAGACTAGATGTTTCCACAAAATCTTTCTCAAACTTAACATCTTAATCAGGCTTATTTTGTTTATGAGTAGCCACAGCTGTTCACCCCTCAGCAATTTGGAATTCCACCTTGCTCCAACACTTAATTAACTTTTAGTAGCACTCCAATTTGACTAGTTTTGTTAACACTATCTCTGCAAATTTCTAATAAAGGAACCACCCCATTTTTTTCAGTATGGATTTACTGATTTTATATGGTTTTTGAAAGACTTTTCTCCCGAAATACTTCTTTTAACACTCTGTACCTACTGACCCTCCAGACTTCCTGTTTCTGATGAGTCTGAAAAAGGTTTTTGTAAAGGCTGTAAAAATAACAAATTATCCGATCTTTTCTTGTTCTATTACATCTATTTTAACACAGCTTAATTTGATTTTTGTTTGTGTATTACAGTGGCCCTGTTTCTGTGTTGTTTAATCTTCCTGAGGTTTTAAAGAATTGCAAAGACTAAACAAAACCCCCGTCTCTGCCTGCACACATTTGGTCTGCAAGGAACCTCCTTTCGATTTCCTTTGTAAAAAACTTCCTCATTTTTCTGTCCCACCCAAGTTAAACACCACTGATTTTCCTGTTTTCTCTTCTTAATTCGAGCCAATAGGTGGAAACAAAGCAGAGCTGTGTGTCAATCAAACAGAAATCATGTTTAGTTTATCTCGCAGCACCGATACGTGTTTGGTTACCTGCACAAAAGCTGTTTTGTGTTCCTGAGGTGGTGTGTGCACTTGGATTTACACCTACACGTTTGGATTTATACCCACACATGTCTGGATTTATACCCACAGGACACCCGGGAGCTGTTGCACCTCACACCGCTGAGGTTTGCTTGCTGCCAGTCATTGTTCTCACAGTCCTAACTGGCATCTCAGCTGCTTCTCTCGTGCCTCAGCAGTTTAAGGACAAAGAGCACCTTTTTTTGAGCGCCTTGACGCAACAGGGCAATGGAGGATTCCTGAGGAGCGCGGCAGTGTTGGTCGGTACGGCAGGTAACAACAAACACACTTTCGCTACCCGACCTTCCCCCAACGCAGCTGCCAGCACGCCTTTCACCAGACAAACCCTTTTACAGCTTGCTTTTAATGCAGGTTTAACATGGCAAGAGCCATGAAAACGTGTGTCGTCACCCGGCAGTGAACTCCGGTTAAACACACCCCGGCGGAGAACGCCCCGGGCCAGCGCCGCAAGGTCAGTGCTGGAACCTTCCCAGGCCGGGCCCGGCCCACCGACGGCACCGGGAAACCGCCCACGCTCAGCGACGCGGCGAGCCCGCCGCCGTGGCACACCCGCCGTGCGCGGGGGCACCGGGACCAGAGACAGGAATGGGAACAGAGATGGGAACAGAGATGGGAACAGGGTAGGCGCCGGGACCCGACCCGGCCGCGGCGCACGTTCCCCTTAGCCCCGCCCCCAGCCGCCTGGCCCCGCCCCCAGCCGCATGGCCCCGCCCCTTTTCGCGGCCCCGCCCAATGGGCGCGCGGGCCGCCGTTTAAATGGCGCGGCCGGGGCCCGTGTCCGTTGGTGCCGCCATGGGCAGCGCGGAGTGCTCAGGTAGGGCCGGGGGCATCGGGGATCCCCTCACGGTCCCCTCGGGCTGGGTCCTGCTCCCAGCTTCTCTCTCCGCCTCCTCACCCCCTCCCGCATGTGCTGTTTTATTCAGCTCCTTAAAGCTGTCTCTTTCTTCTGCTGGGTTCTTTAAGCTCTTTGTCTTAACGTGCCAGTCCCCTCCCCGGTGATGCTTTTAAAGTGATGAAGCTGGAGATGAGCAATAAATGGAGTGTTCCAAGATATCAGCCTGAAATATAAGAGATGGTACTTTAACCTTTCATGCACCTGAAATTATTAAAATGTTAAAATCAAGTGATGTCTGGAGTGATGGAAGAATAAAGGGATGGAAAAGTAACACTCCTTGTGCACAGAAAATAAAATACTGTACAAATTAGTGTCTGTTGTTGTAACTGCGCCTTTTCCTTCCAAAGATGATTTATTCCTTTTCCAGTAATCTAAAGTTCTTAATACTTGCTAAATACTCTTTTGATTTGCAAAAGCAACACCGTGGGGGTGGAATCCAACCTTAAGAGATCCCAGGCTCACAAAGATAAAGATTTTAGTTCTGCAGAGCTGGTATTTGAACTGGGTGACAAGACTCCAAAGCCCTTTGGATCCAGGACTCCACGTTTTGGGGAAATGAGGCTGTTAATGCACATCTCATTGTGCTCCTCAGAGCGTGAAGTTGGTGGGACCAGCTTTGTATTCTTGTAGTCCCTAAATAAGTAATAAATGCAATCCCTGAATTTAGCTCTCCTGGGGAATATTTACATTAGCAGTGATGTCATTGCCTAAGAGTATTAGAGAACCTTGGTTTGTAAGAGAAGCTCCTTTTTCAAAAGAGTACCTGCCCTTTCTGATTATCAATAAACAGCATATCAAAGCTTGGTAAATTCTTCAAGGATTGGAATTCCTGGCTGTGAGGCCAGATCCAAATTTGTTTTCCATTATATGAAAGAAAAATGTAACTTTCCCAGCCTGTGGTGCTTCAGTGCCCTTCAGCTCTGGAGTTCAGCTGTGCCATGACTGTATTTAAACAAAATGTTCAATATTTATGTGATGTGGGTGGCCTGGCTGGGTTTGACCACCTCTAGTGGAGTCAGAAACACTTACAGATGTTCCACCTTTAACTAACCATGTGCCTGTTTCTGTGTCTTTCAGTTCTGACATTAATATGTTTCCCTTCTGAACAGATTGGGTTGTTGTTGCCAATGAGCTTTTAAGGAGCTGTCACATAAACCAGCAAATAAAGCATCTCTCAGAGTGTGGTGCTGACGTGTTTGTTGGTCTTTATGAGGCAATCTTAGGAGAAAAAGTACCAGGTAGGAATGATAATTTGTAAACCTTTTCATTTTGTGTCTCAGTATTCTGTAATGAAAAAAAAATTTAGAAGTTTGTGCTTAGTATTTATGAAAGATTTCATATGACCATGTGATATTTGGGCTTTTCACCAATTACAAGGTACTGAAACACTACTGATTTGTAAGCAGAAGTTAGAGTAGTTTAATTAAAGTACCCTGCAATAAGCCAGCCATTTAGATAGCCTAAAATCTACTCTTTCTTTTAAATAGATTTCATAGCTACTCCCAGGAGCCAAGAGGATGATGCACACAATGTACAAGCAGTAATAGATTCCCTGGCATTGGACTATTTGCAGGTCAGCCTGTCTCACATCACTGGTAGGTACTGGTTTTAATGAGGCAAACACCATCTGTGGGGTTTAATTTGAACATTTCTGAGAACCATATGTTACACAACGTGCTTTGTACTGGCATGGAAGGTCTTTGTCCTGTAGTGAATGTCATCAGAACACTGAACCCTTGCCTTGGACATCAGCTTATAAATTGGAACAGCAAGCAGAGAATAAATAAGAGAAATAAATATTAAAGTTAAGTCATTCATAGGTCACTTGGCTGCTAAAGTGTAACCTGAAATCTGGCTCATTATTCAAGACTGGCTTTTAAGACATAAGCCTTGAATGTCAAACTCTTATTGCCTTTTTACAAGTTGGTGAGTGAAGACTTGGCCTGTTGTGCCTGTCCTTTGCACACAGATGAGTCTCACATGGCATGACCCGCCAGGAATGAAAACTGCTTGCCATGAAGAGGTGCCTGTGCAGTGTGGTTGCTGTTTGCATCCTGCTGCCCCTCCAGAGGCTGAATTCTTGCTATAGATTGTGTAGGGAAAGTCTTAAATACTGACCATCCCTGGAAATATCCCTGAATCCTTTTCTCCTGTGTGGAAGCAGTTATTGCATCAATAAACTTTCACTTGTTAGTACTGAAAAAATGCAAATTGAGGACACTTTAAAGATACATTAAGCTTATATACACAGCCTTAAATGAATTTCCAAGCACTCTCTTCCAGGAAACTCCTGCTTTGAGAATTTTATTTCTGGGAAGTACTAATTCCTAGTATGTGCCTTCTCTTCAGGTGAGAACATTGTGAAAGGAGACTGGGAGTCTGTCAGAAACCTCCTTGAAATATTTGATGGTTTGTTGGAGTATCTTACAGAAGTCAGTGAATCTTCTTCTCACACTGGAGGTGAGCAGACAGATGGAAACCCAAAGTGTTTCCAACGTAGCAAAGATTTATTTGGTGTGTTTTCCTCATTTGTAGCTTTGACAATGCAGAAAAGGAGAAAGACAAACTAACTGTGGGGGAAGATATTCCAGTGGCCAAAATGAGTATTTACTTTGCTTATTTTTATAAACTATAATGAAATAATTTCCCCCAAAGCTTGTTAAAAGGCAAGAATTGAAGTACATAATCTTTCTGTTTCATTCTTGTGGCAGAAACCTACTCTAGATTGTTCATCCTCTGTTAGCTGCTTTCCAACCTGTAAATCATTCAGGATTAGGATTTAGGGAGGGAAATGTTGGCTTTAATTGGAACACTGAGCAAATGTCCCTTTTACTTACCAGGAGACAAACAAGGGGGTGACAGTCCTTCCTGGGGGGTGGGTCTTTGTAATGGGAACAACAGGATATATGGTAGTGGTGTAATTGTTCAAAACCTACCAAAAAAGTTGTGACTGTCCTAAGGAGAGAGCATTACATGTCATTTTAGATATTGTCATTGTAATGCTTTATTACTTTTAACTGTTCTGATGATACTGGAAATAGCTGTCAGTTTATAGGTAATTTTCTTGTAAGTAATTACCTTTTGATTATTAACAGCTGAGGCAAATGTGCTGCCCAACAATGACATTCCAATTGCATCTCCAGAGCAGCTGGAAGGCAGTGCTGGTCAACTTACAGAACATTCAATACTCTCATCAGCTGAAGGGTAAGAGAATTCTGAGTACTTGCATTGACATAGACATGGACTGTCTTTGTGTATCTGTAGGGAAACCAGTAGGGTTTTAACAGCATGGAAACACAGTGATGACCTGTGTCAGATGGAATGTGAGGAAACTCCTTTGGTCAGGCAGCAGGAGGGCTAAAATTAGATCCAGAACTTTTTTTTTGCCCTGGAAGAGTGCTGATGGCATTTAGTGTCCCCTAAGTTTGCTTGACAAGCTTTGATCAGTTCTAATTGATTGTATTTTCATTTCACTAAGTCCAGTTTATCTTTGCCCCTCCTGCCCTGGTCTGTTCTGTGGAAGGAGGGCTCGTGTCCCCCACTGTCACAAACACTCTGCTGTCACAGCTCTTCTGCAGCTCCATCTGGTGGGCTGAAGGGGCAGAGACTCTGAGAGTAAATATTTTATTGCTTTGTGTTCCCCTCAGGTCCCAGCCAGAATATTTTATTCTAAATTGTGATACAGACTGCTCAGAATCTACCAGTGAATTGATTAGACTTGGAGATACTGCTCATTCATTTTCCAACAGAGAGAGAGGTGAGTTTGGGTGGAAAAAAATTAAGACCACTCTGTAGTAACACTTCTAACCTTTATTTGTTGTTTCTTTTTTTAAAAGTTACTTCTTTCAGGCAAATTTTAAATCTTTTTGTTTTACAAAAAACCCAACCCACAATAAACCTGTAGCTGATCTTGATGAAGGTAAAGTTTCTGAAAGGAAGTATTCCAGACAGGATTTTTCATGACTCCTGAGCTACATTATTTGGATAAAGGTTTGTTGTTTGACTTCTAATTCAGTTCTTCCCCAAAGGCATTTTATCTTGTTCAGTAGAATAGGAGAATTCTGAAGACTTGAATTTATTTCCTTTATTGCAGAGTAAGATATATTTTTTTAATACTATAAAAAGACCAGTAAGTTCATTCTCAAGGAAGACTTGTGAGGAGTGTGGGTACCCCTTCAAAGCATTATGGGTGGCTCTGAAACAAATAATGTGCAGACAACTTAGAGGGAGTTCATTCTTATTTCCCATTTTCTATAACAATATTCCTGTTCTTATTGGTGATTAATCTCTTCAAGTAGAGGCATAAAGGAATATTATGAATTATGAACATTTCACTGACTGCAATTACAAGTAAGAATTTAACAGATCTATTTTGATCATAGTGTGGATTGCTGACACCAGGTAATTAAAGTAGCAGACAAGAAAATTGCCCATCTCCAGATGCTTTCTAGATCTTAATTTAATCTTTTTAAACATCCACTTGTAGAGTTTCCAATGCCTGTGCTGTTACTGGCACAAATGGACAAGGGGATGGAAGAATCAGAGGCTTTTGCAACATTGCCCAGTGAAAGGGAGATGGAAAAGGAAGATGGTGAGTGTTGATTCTTCTGACTGTTTATCTACCTCATTTTGACTTAGGGGTGTGGGGAACTGAGGTAGTGCAGAGGAGAACTTTAGTCATGGGTAGAAGCACTTGAGCTGTGCTTTGAAATAAGTTCTTTTGAGAAATACGATATTTTGGTGTCCCAGAGTATGCAAAGGTTCATTATCCTGGGGTATTTCTGCTTAGGCAGGATTTGGCTTCAGCCAGGATTTTTTAAATTGTGGTTTGTGGGTTTTTAGTTTTGTGGTTCAATAAGGAAAACACTAAAAGTAAGAGTTCCCTTGGAAAGTCCTCACACCCAAAATTATGTTCTCCAGGCACAGAAATGTGACAGTGCTGTCCTGTGCAATCCAGGATGGGGTTTAGCTCCTTCCCTTTGATTTGTACAGACAACACACAACCCACGTTCTGCTTTCCCAGGTAACACAGTTCATGTTCCTGTGTTTGTCTCCCCAGGGCTGATGGAGTCTGTTGGTGCTGCTGAGCCCCCCCTGGAGGGCTGGGGTGCCAGTGCCACCCAACTGGGGGAGCCCATCCAGCAGGCCATCCCTCTGCTGCCCCCCTTCCAGCCCTCACCCCCTGCATGGAGAGACTGGCACAGCTCACACAGGGAGGCAGCAGCTCTGCCAGGCAGGCAGGCACTGACTGTTCCTACTGTAAGGAAAAAACTATCCTTGCATTATTTTATTTATTTTTTTTTTAGTAACCAATACTGCTTTCATTTTAAAACCTTCTAGTTCACTCGCAGAATGGGAATAATTTTATCTCTGAAGAACCCTTCTGATTGTGTCAGAGTTTATGTTAGTTTAGGGAATTTTGGATTGTGGATTAATTCTTGACTAAGTGGCCAGAGAGGAATTTAATTTGAGGGGTGTCTCCATTTATACACATATACATTCATGTCCTCATAATCAATGTAACTGCATGGTTGACAATGGAGCAAACAAAATAATTACTGTGATTTTTGACTATAGAATCAGCTTTGGTTTCCATTTGCAGCCAAACCTAATGTATGACCTCCCTGCCAGGACTCTCCTGTGAGTTTACAGAACACATGTTGCTTTTTATTTCAGCCTGAAAAGTCACTTACTGAAAATTCTGAGGATGTTTCTGATAGTCTTCCTCTGTCAAGACAGATCCCTGGTGAGAGAACATTTTGCTTCCTGTAGGATAACTCTTAACTATCAAATGTTGCATTTATTTTTACTGGCACCACAAGAAACATGGTTTTGAAACTACAAGTGCTTTTCAGCCACAAGTTCATATTTCTATCTCTGTGTTACAGAGAAACAAAAATAGGTTACTTTTAATCTGTTCCCTGTGCTGGAAAAAAGTAATCCATGTCCTCAGTTCAACTCCTTTCTTAGTTAATCCAGTTAAGATGGGCCTGCACTACAGAAATCTCTTCCAGCAGATAACTCCATGGCTGAGCTTATTCTGAGCAGGGAAACATGGACCAAACAAGCCAGTTCCAACTCTAAGCAAAATAAAACCCCCATGAATTACTATTGTAGGGAAGGTTGAGAAGCTGTTTTTCTCAGTACCCATTTTCCCAGTTGCCTGGGAAATCCTGCTTACCTTTCCAGTTTCCATGGCACTGCCATGGCTCTGAGCACTGAGGACTGGAGAAATTCCCCAGATGGATGTCACAGCTGTGTAACCACAGTGGCTTTGCCATCCTGTTCTCTTTGAACCATTTCATGGCTCACATGTGTTTGTAGCCTGTCCCCCCTCAGAAGGGCCAGTGCAGTCTGTGCCATCACCTCACACTTCTGTCCTGTGTCTGCAGGGACAGCCCAGGTGGGACCACGGGATGCCCAGGACAATGTGACAAAGGTACAGGTTCATCTTTATTTATGGAGTTCATTTAATCTTCTTGGATTTCTGCCTAATTCTCCTGGTATCTTGTGGCACTTTGGACTTACTTCAAACCTGCTTTTGTCTTGCTTTCCTGAGTATACAATCAGTGATGCAATGCCATGCCTATGTACAGTTTGTAAGTCACATCACTCTTAGTTCTTTGTGGAGCTGTTTGCCCCAAAAGGTGCAGAACCCAGAGGGTTCTGATTTATCACAGCCAAGGGTCACTAGTTAGCTTGCTTTTAAATCAAAAATGTACAAAACACAGAAGTATGGTCATGTCCTTTCTCTAAAGTGTATCACCATTCTAAATTAGTGAGGGTTTGGGGGTTGTTCAACCTCCAATAAAACTTAGATTTACTCCCTTCTGAAGATCACTGAACTGCCTGGCTGTATTGTTTCATTTTATTTTCTTGCATTGTCCTTTGCTTTTCAAAAAAGCCACGAATGGATCAGTAGATGCCATTCTGTGCCCATAGAAATGGGTCTGTAAAGGAAATTTCTTGCTCTGGAAACACTCTTTTTGCCTTCTACAACCCCAAGAGGTACTCACAGACTTCCTTTGTTCCAGTAGTTTCAACAGCTTTTACATCTACATTGTCTGTTTAAAACGTTGTCTCTGTTTGAAACTCCTTTTCCATTGGTGCATTTGCAAGTCCATGTGTGGAAACCCCAAATTCCTCCTGTTTGGACAGAGGAGTCACCAGGCAGTGCCAGGGCAGTGGAACTGAGTGGCACAAGGGCAGAAATATTGTCTCTTGGCTCTCTGTGAGTTGCAGCTCAGTCTGTGCTCAGTGAAGTTCAGCTTCTTCCCATTACCTGGCACCAGTCCCAGAAAATGAGGGTACTCACTGCTTAACCCAGGCCTTGTCCTTGTTCTGGTTCAGGGCTTTACCTGTAGATGGTTCTGGATCTGATATTCTGTATTTTTGGTAGTCTATTTCTTTAAACATTAGTTCTCTAAGGCTCACTGTCTCCAGTCAGGGACCTGGAAATACAGCTGTTACATATCTGTATTCACAGGGTTTGAGATGGGTCTATAAAAGCTGTTAAAACATCTCCCTACTCATGTGATCTATAAGATCTTAATGAAATCTCAATTTACTGATTTTCCTAGGTTCCTCTGGTACATGAGCCTTCTACATCTGCCTCCTCTTCAGATGAAAAGCTCTCACTGCACGTTGACCAATTCACACAAACCTCAAGACCTGAATCCAGGTACCTGCCTGGAACAACAAGGCAAGTCCAGTGTTCTGGTACTGAACCACGCTTTGATTTCCATGGCCATCCAGCCCCCACCCCTCTTTTTAAATCAGATCTTTTCTTCCTTGGCTGTGTGACAGTGAAACATTAATGTTAATAGAAGGATTTCCTGTTTCTCCTGACATATATTCATTTTCTTAAATACAGTTATAGGCATTTACACATTCAGCTTCTACTTAATCCTGTAAAATGTGCTCATGCAAAGAGTGAACTGGACTAGGGGGAGATAATGAAATCTGTTTTCTGCTTTAGCAGATATGAAAATTCTACCACAGATTCCCTTGAAGATTCACTCTCCCAGGGGACAGCAGAGAAGCAGCTGCCTGAGCAGGAGCTTCATGAGGCATCAGAGAAACTGTCTCACAGGCTGAATGAACTGGATTTAGTAAGTGAAATCTCTGCTTTTTTGAGCTGTAATGACAGTGGAGAGGATGAGAATATCAATTGTGTATTGATGAAATGAAAATCCACATCTAACACTGGCTTTATTGAAGATTTAGAACTGTCTGTTGAACCTGACCCCCCCAAACATCCATCCCTTAGATGTTAAAGAGAGCTCTGGGTGAGCAGAGCAGAGAAGAGCAGAGGGATGAGGACAACCTGTCTCAGCACAGTGACAGTGTCATGGACTATGGCCACAGGGCAGCTGAGCCAGGTAACCATTCTCATGCCAATATTATTAGTAATTATTAATAAATTACCAAGTATTGCAATCGAAAAGAATGGAAAAAACCTTTTCATATGAAGCTGATACACTGCATTACTCACTAAGTTTTGTGTTGTTGGTTCACTTATATTTTGTCTTTGATCCAAACCTGAGCAAAGTAACAGAATTCCAACTCAATTCCTATTTGATACTTAAATAGCTCTGGTAAAGCTGCACAAAGAGACACAAGGCAAACAGAGCTGCAGTGAGAATGAACCAGCCCACAGGCCTGTGGCTCTGAACCGAAGGCTGCTCACAATGCACTGCCCTGGCTTTGTCTCCAGTGAGATGCTCAGTGGGTGACCTTTCCTTGCAGGCACATCCCGCCCACCGTGCCCAGCCAGGCCACGCTCCCTGTCCCCACCCTCACCCTCAGCTCAGCACCAGGAGGACAAACTCTGTGGTAATGGCCACATCAGGACAATCCGGGGCCAGCTGCAAAGAGAAAGGGATGGAAGAACCAGAAAAGCCAAGGTAATTTCTGGGTTAGACCTCATTCCATTCCTCCCAACAGTCGTGCAGAGCCCATGGGAACAGTGCCCTCACTGCAGGGGGGCATCTGCCCTCTCTGGTCACGATGTGCTGCTGTAGCTGCAGCTGCTGAGGACTTGAACCCCAAATCATGCAAAAAAAGAGTTTAAAGTGGAAGAAGCTCCTCTGACCCATGCAGCAAACAAGTCAGTGAGGTGGTTGTATGGACTGATCAGTTCCTCTGACAAATTTTCTAGATGGTCACTAAAGCTTATGAAGATGAACTAAGAATTTATGAAGCCAGGGAGATGTTTAGACTTTCCAG
>JAWWEV010000044.1:3495735-3506787 GCA_035583235.1 Hafferia zeledoni | reverse complement strand
AAGTATTTCATAACTTAGGCTGGCACTGTGGGCAAACTCCACTAAGTGTATTCTCCAGGACTTTATTGCTTACATCTGTCTTTATCTTCCAGTGACAATAAGAGACAATGAGCTCCTGGAGAAGCTCCTGGAGGAGTTTCCCCACCTGCACATTTCCCAGCGTACCCTGAACAAAATGTGGCAGAGGCAGCTGGCACACACCGGGCACCTGCAGGCAGCTCCTGGCAGAGCTAGACCAAAGCTCCTGAATGAGGTGGGTGTTCTCATCCTACCAGAGTGGGCACAGAAACCCTGACAGTGTCAGCAGCACAGACAGGGCACTGCACCCCAGAGCACAGCCTGAAGGGATGGGGGTCTGAGCTCGGTTAAACAGGGATGTCCATAGTTAGACACATGGATTCAGCTTTTGATCAGCCACTGGAATATAATGGTCCTTTTTTATACTGCTTTCTCTAGTGCTGCCTGGGGCTGCTATTGCTTTTTAAAAGCACTTTGTAGTTCTGAGCAGTTGTTTAGTTTCAAGGTTAGTTATGAGAAACAAAAGTTGATTAACAACTTCATGTTAACTCTCAACACAAAACCCAAACCACAGCAGAGGGGCAGTGTTTGAACCTCTGGCACACAACGGCTTGTCCTGCAGAATGATGGAAATAATCAGCTTTTTTTAAACCTCCAGGTCCAACAAGCCCTGAGGAAGCATGAGCTGCTTGCTGCAATTATTAAAAGAGATCAAGACCACAGCAAGAGACTGGTATGTTGTTTGGAGGGCATTTGTTACATCCTGCAGTCATGTTGGGCCACCTGGAAGGTACATTCCCTGGCCATGGAAGTGGCTTTAAATCTTAGGACAGTTTTATGCCTTTTTAGTCGCTGTGGCCTCAAGTGCCATGTGATCTGTCTGTTGGGTGGCTACTGGGGTCATGGAAATGGAAAAGTATCATTATTATTATTATTACACTGCATTGTTGCTTTAAAAAAGGTCAAATTCTTAAGCTGTGCAAGGAGCAGCTCCAGTGGCAGCTCTGACCCCTCAGCTGTGCTAAACCAGCAGTGACTAAAGCTTTAAACCACAACTGCAGTGGCAAACTGGGGTATGGAGAAGGCCAAGATCCTCCATTAATCAGCAGTGATTAACGAAGCTTTGCCTGCAGTTGGCAGTTTGGTCTCACAGCTCTTGTTCTCCACTCAGCAAGACCTGAAGCAGCGCGTGGGCCGCCAGAGGTGGGCCCAGAACAAGGTGACAGAGAAGCGGCAGCAGGTGGCCCGGGCCAGGAGGTACTACGAGGACTACAGGGTGCAGCTGAGGGCCAAGATGATGAGGGCCAGGACACGGGAGGAGAGGGTAAGGACCAGAATCCTGCCCTGCAGGGCTGGGTGTTGGCACCCCAGTGCTGAGCACATGTCGGTTGTGGTTCCACTGGTGCTATGAGCAGAGAGCAGAGCAGATTAAATGTTTGGTCAGTCAGTGCTGAAACACCTTCTCTGGAAACGTGGGTGCACTGTGGGCAAACCACTGTGGAACAAGATGCTTCATGGGGTTAAGAGAAGGAGAGAAAGGGTGAGCTACCAGTGTGGTATCAGGGCTGGTAAAGTGAGGAATTGGGGGAAATGAGTTTTCAGAAAACAGTAGGATTAAGAACTTGTTCCTATAGTTACTATCCAAAGAAAACAATCTAAATCTTCAGTTAAGGGAACTGATCAAACAGGCAACTTTGTTATTCAGTTGTTTGTTAAACAAAGTGGACTTTGGGACAGACATGGTCTCTAACTCTGAGAGAGAAGGAAAGCAAGGAGAGTTATTACACTTTGCAAGAGCAGATACACCATTATCACCTTTTAAAATCAAGGATTCAAAGTTTAGTGCATAACCCACTGTTAGTGATTTGAGAACTGTTTGCCACAAGCTGTGAACCACAGCTGGTAAGTGTTCTTGTGTGGAAATGGAAAGCCTGAGTCCAGGCTGGATTTCCTGCTGCTGGAAATCTGGATGAAGGTCCTGCAGTGAGGCTCAGCATGCAGGGTAGGCTGTAAATCACAGCATGTTCAAAGGTCCTGGCTTGCACTGCTGGGTCATGACTAAACTGACATGAAAAAATTACTTTATCTCTCAGAATTTCAGCTAAATGAGTAAAACAAATCCAGCTCAGCTGTATCTGCACCCCCATTTCTATGTACACAACTGTACTTTTCCATGGGCAATGGCCCATCCTCCTGTGCGGGGGATAAAGCAGCTGGAAAATGTAAAAGCATATTTAAAATTTCTGGGGAAGTTTCAGGTTTGCTTTTCTTAATTGCTGACAGATATTTCAGAAGTTATTTGAAGAAGGCTTGGAGATTCAGAAGCAAAGGCTGAGGGAGCTCAGAGCGTACGCTCAGGAGAAGCGCGACGAGCAACGCAGGGAGCACCAGAACGAGCTGCAGTCCATGGAGAACTACTACAAGGACCAGGTACAGCTTCACCTGCATCACACAGCTCCTGTTTCTACATCAGAAGTGTTCCCTTTATTTAATTACTTGTGTTATGCTTAGTTTTCCATGCTAGCAGAAGCTTTATCTCAAGAATTCCAAGAAATCCAAACCAGAAAGAAAGCACAAGCACAAGTAAGTATTGTTAATTTTGTCTGATTGTGCTTCCTTTTCCCATGCTGTGGCTGATGTCAGGGTTTCCTTCAGATGCTGCAGAAATCAAGAAGAGAACTGAGATCAAAGATGGAAAAGGAAATACAGCAGCTGCAGGCAGCAATCATGCAGAGTGATGATGACACCTTTTTTCAAGAACTGGAAGCAGACAGACTGAGGTCTAGACTTCAGATGGCTTCCTTCCAGTACAGCCAAGGCCATTTCCTCTAAGCCTTGGGTAAATGTCACTGGGTAAGGTGATGACAATCTTTGAGAGCTGCTGGAATGGCAAATGGTGTGTGGCTGGTTTTTTCCCTACAATACCTGGTCTGTCATTTTGGCCTGACAGGGTTGTACCTGTTGGGGTCTGGGATCTCCACAGCATTTTATGATCACTAATAAAGTTTTTGAAGTATTTCCTACCTTCTTAGCAAGGCTGGGCCAACACTGAGCTCTGCCCAAAGGAGGGGGGGTGAAGGCAGAGTGCCTTAGTGAAGGTGTCCTGGTGGAACAGTTGGATGCTGAGCCTGTTGCTGCTAAAGCCACACCAACACATCAGCCAGAAATTACTGCGTTGGAAAGCTCACAAAGAACAAGAAGACCTTTCAAAGAGGTTCAAGTTTCCTGTGAAAGGCCAAGCTAGAGAATGGCTGTAATAAACCTGACATAAAAAATGAGGAATTTAAATACACCAAGCAAGAGAGGACTCCTTATTCCATTACTGCTTCCATTCAGCACTGTGTTTGCAGTGTTGGTGTTGCTGCCTGTGGATAGAATACAAAATACTCCTCTTATGCTGCAAATGCATTGGAAAAAGTAGTTAGAAATAAAAACAATGAGGGTTCTTCTAAAGTACCACCCATGTTTGCTCTCAGGAGCAGATTAGTTGGAGAAAAGTTTTGCAAGGATATTCTATTTAGTATCCTGTTTAGGGTTTTTTAGGGAAAAACAGATTAATTCTTGTTCTGTCAGTTTGAAGCCAGAGTAAAAAGTGACTAAATATTTCAACAGTCAGCTTTTACTTTACTTGCAACTTTTAAATAGCTTATCTTGGTAATGAGCTAAAGTGTAAATAGGCTCTAGAAGAATTTCTGCATAAAATTGGTGTGTGGGAAGTGATACAGAAATACTGGAATTAATTGCATTGTGCACACAATATTTGAAGGTTGCCCTGAGATGGTGTCTGATGGCACTGACAACACACAACTCAGACCTGTGCACTGAAAGAAAAAAGAACAGCAAGAAAGGCCCCAACAGCTGGAGGAGCTGCTTTGACAGGTTAAACAAACCAGAGCATGAGAGACCCACTTCAAAAACACAGACCCAAAACCATGCCCAGAACCACAGATCCTGCCCTTCACAGCCCTGCCAGGGAGTGGCTGCCAGCCTGGCTCTCCAGGGACAGAACTTACCAGATGCCACTTAGCAAGTATTTACCACATTTACCTCTTTTTTTCCCCTCATGAAGATGCTTTAGCTTTGCTGGGTTTTGAGAGGAGACACCTGTTCATCAATCCTGAGAGAAAGTCCTTGCCAAGATGAGCCAGGACAGGAGTCAGAGCTGTTTGTGTTTGACCAGAACATCCAGCACATCCTTTCTGTAGGAACCAGCACAGGGAAAGACACCAAAGTTCAAGTATTTCTCCTGAAACAAAGTTGAGTTACTTAAAAATGATATTTGACATTTGAAAGATGTAATTAATGAAAACATCAAGCTTGTAAAACCATTGATGCTGTGACAGTGCAAACAGCATACAATTTATTGCTCGACTCTGCATGGGTACATACATTAAGTACTTAAAAACCATTTTATACAGATTTTTGTTAAAGCTCATGTAACAGCTGGGTGAAAATACAATGATACCTAAAACACTCTGTAATAAATACAATGGAAATGATAAACTAAGAACTGTCAGTTTGTGGAGGAGTAATTACATTTGGAGAAACTAATTACAACTACAGCCAAAGCTCTGAGGATGTGGCAGAGCCAGGAACCTCCTACATAGTGTGAAGAACACCCTGGGAACTCTGTGGTGCTGTTAAACCCAAGGCCATCAGAACATGCTACATCAGCTGGAGGAGGACAGAGAGGCAGAGCTTTGACTTCCATCAACGCAGCCAGTTCAAATGCACCAGAAGTTCAAGACAGATGTAGTGTTGGAGAACAGGAATTTAAAAATGTGTGCTCTGGACTTTAGTACAAACACAAAAAAATTTTGGTACAAATAAATCAGTTTAGGGAAACTGAAACTATGTGCAAAAAAAAAAAATTAGAATACATACTGTACAAAGCACCATTACAAAACTCTTTACACCGAGAAATTAAATCCTCTGAAACTCAACTGTGTATATTTGAAATCTACAAAAGTCACTGTCCATAATTAAAACATTCATCATGAAAAGCAACAGCATAAAACCAGGATGTGACATCTCTCTAAAACAACTAAAGACTGGATAAAGTAAAACCCAGTAAGAGGGACACATTGAAATAAATATTCACATTAATCATGGGGTGAAAGTCCAAGGTTAAAATGCAATATTGGGCTTAGCACCTTTTTGAGGGGAAAGGAGCTGACATGGTCTTGAAACAAACTTTTGCAAAGGAATCAACCCTTTACCATTTTCAGATAAACATCTGACTGGGTGATGAGGTGCTTCAGTTAAAGCTCTCAGACTTTATGAAGGTAAAAAGGCACTCAAAATACTTGGTATTTTCATCCTCATCTGTCAGCTATGGAAAGTCTAATGTAGGTTTGTCTAGCTTTGCCTATAATATATTAAATTTACAATATTTATCTGTGGCAGTTAAAAAATTCTCTGTGCCATACCAAAATGTTTGGTAGAAAAACAGATGTACTGCTAAGGCTGCTGTGAAAATGAATGTAATTATCAGCTGATCTGGGTCTGTGTTCTGCAGAGCTCATCTCCTCCCTCCTCAGAAATGCTTCTATGACACCAAGGTGTGTGTTCAGTAACTCCCCCAGGCCCCTGGAGTGGTGTGGGCAGGAGGCCCTGCAGGGCCAGTGCTGGGCTGGGCTGAGCCAAACCCCTCCAACCACCTCACAGAGCCCTGACCTCCCAAAAGCTGCAGCAAACCAGGTGTCACATTTGCCATGGCCTGGGAGCAGCAAGAGCAGGGGAAAATAAAATAAAATAAAATACAAATCTCTTTCCAACAGTGGAGTGTCCTGTGAGCAGCAGTCACAGGCCCCTGTCTCTGGAAAATCCCATCAGAAATAACTCACATCCACCCCAGAACATGCAGGGGGTGGGCAGAGGCTCTGGGAGGGGCTGGAACTTGTTCCCAACCATGGCCAGAGCTCTGAGTGAGGAACCAGCACCTGCTCTGCTCTCCCAGCCCCTGGACAGACACAGCAGCAGCTCCCCTGGCACCAGAACCACCTGAAGGTCATGAACTGGGGAGCCCAGCGTGGATGCACAAGGACCACCAGCCCCTCCACAGGAGTGCAGGAGTCCCCTGAAATTAGAAGGAAGGGTGTGATGTATCCCAAACCTCGGCTGGTTGCACCCTGAGCAGCCTCAGCCAGCCCAGAGGGGGAAGCAGCTCCCTCAGAACAACCTGCCAGCAACAGCTCTACAGAAAAACTACCCAGGAACGTGTGGGTTTGGCTGCCCAGTCTCACCACACCAGCATCCCTTGGCCCCTGTTTGATGCACATCAGCAGTCACTGTCCCCACTGTGGCAGCCACACTGGGAGGGCACAGCTGAGCCCCACACAACACACAGAGAAGGAGCTGCTTCCCTGGGCCCTCCCTGCACACCTGAACAGCTCCTTCCATCCCATCCCTGCAGCATTTCAACACCTCTGACTTGCTTCTCATTGTAAAAATAGTGCAGATTTGATGATCAGTTGTAACCTGAGTTACAAAACCACAACACTGATGGGGAAGAAGCTGCTGCTGCCTCCAAAGGTGCTCATGGCTGAGAGGAGAGTGGCACCATCTCTTGAGCAGCCCCCTTTACCCACACACCACGAGCAGATCAGACAGATCTTCACTGAGAATTTCCAAACTAACATCAAAATTCAGTTCCCTCTACTGGTAGTGCATTTTATTCCCCTTTGAAGAGATCAACCCATGTTATAATTCATATATATACTTACTTCCATCCCTACAATCAATAAATTATGTGCTCTTACAACCTCATTTCCAAAGCACATTACACATATCTCAGTCAATACACCATTTTTCCTTAGTTGTAACTTAAACCCACGTGTGATGAGCAGCTGGACAAAGATTACAACATGTTTTACCTGATAAGTCTTTAGCATCAACAAATACAGAACAGGATTTGGCTGCACTCAAACAAACTTTGGTTGACTGGACAGGGTGGGTTCTGGACTGCTGAGAGGCTTCTGCTGGCAAAGCCCCACCAGCTCTTCAAAAGCTGAAAAATGCAGTGTTTCAATTTAAAGTCAAAAGCAACAAAAAATACTCTTGACAGACTTGTTAGAAAAAATGCTGTTAAAAAAAAAAAAATCACAACATCTACTGTTCATTAAAAAAGGTTATCCCACATGTTAACACAAGGACTGTACAAACACAGTCTGTGTCACTCACACCAGAAACTCTGCTGGAGGAATCTGACAAGTGATATAAATAGGACCCCAAAACGTCTGGAATTCATGCTTGAAAAGTATAAAAAAAGCCCCTTGTGGCAACATTTACCTTGAATTTACATTGCAGAATATAATGTTTTACTATAAGAAAATGCAGTTAACATGTAAGTGGCTTTAATTAAAAAGGTTAATGTTTCTTTCAGCCAATTTTATGCAAAGTTAGAATAATCCAAAATATTTTTTTCCAAAAATAGCAGGTATAGATGCTGTTCAGTATCATACATTTAAAACAGGCTGAAACGTGACTTGTACCGACTGCTGAAGGTGTGTCTTGGTATCTGAGAATAGAAATCAGGTAGGCAAATATAATAGATTACCTCTTACAAAAATAGTAGTAGTCTTTAAGTATAGAATACTGCTTAACTGTTGAAATGTAGGAAAAGTCAGCATTCTGTATGTTCAAGATATTAGTTTTTAATAGCAGCTGAGTGATCCTGTGGCAGGAACCACAGAACCCATTTTCTTGAAATAAAAAATTTAAAAAAAAAAAAATTTAAAAAAAAATTAATAATCCAAAGTCGTCCTTTCCCTCCCAGTGTCCTAGTGTAGAAAAGGGAAAGTTTCCTGTATTTCAAGCATTTCTTGAGTCTTGGCTGAGGGAAGGAAGGGCTTTCTGGCTGACAGGAGTATAAATAGAGTCTGGGAGAGGCTGGGAAGGGTCACTCCACAGCAAAGCCACAGGTCTCCTCGATGGCCGTCAGCAGCTTCTCGTGGAGCTTCTCGTAGCTCTCGTACGGGGGAATGTCGATCCGGTTGAAGCTGAGGGGGGAACAGAGCCAGTTCAGCTGAGCCCCAGAGCCCCTGCAGGGCCCTGAGCCCCTCTCTGAGCTCACACAGGGACACCAGGGGGAACAGAGTGAGTTCAGCTGAGCCCCAGAGCCCCTGCAGGGCCCCGAGTCCCTCTCTGAGCTCACACAGGACCACCAAGGCCACCACACCTCCAGCCAAACACCAGCAGGACTAGTTTTCTCTGCTGGGTAAAGGCCCAACAGAGGGGATGGCAAAGGAAAAAGAAGCAAGACTGCTCAAAATAAACAGATGGCAGACTGGGCTCGATCTACAGACCACAACAGAGAGCTGAGAAATCTTACCAGGTATGAGCTTTGGGCAAATTATTAGTGCTGGCATCAATCTGGTGTATCGTGAAGAGCCGTGGGCCTGCAGCACCTGGAAGGCAGAGGGGAGATCTCACTGCTGGCTGGCACAGCAGGGTGTCTGTGGCACTGCAGCAGCAGGAGAGCAACTGAAACACAGAGGAGCTCTGCACAAAGGAAGGTGAAACCATAAACAGGCAGGAAAACCCCAAACAAGCTCCCAGTGGTGTGGGACACTGTCCACACAGACAGCCCTGCAGTTATTTAAACCATGCAGGGATCAGGAACAAAGCACTGATAAGGAAGAATAAATCCAGTGTGTCACACCATGCACAGTTCTAAGATTTTGACTTTTCTCCCCCTTCCCAGACAGCAAAACATCCACAGCTGTACCTGTCCCTGTTTTATAACAGGTCTTGAATTGAGGCCAGTTCCACTGAAATTCCACAGAGGAGTCACAATACCAATTCCTTATAATTTGGTTAAATTCCTCGGGCTGTTTAAGATCCCCTTGGTCTCTGCTAAAGGAAAGGACTGCAGCAGAGCAATCCTTCAGGCCTGGTGTGCACTGGAGATGCCACAAAGGACAGGAGAGGTTACAAATGCCCCAACCTGAGCAAAACAGGAATCCTGGCCTGAGCAGACAGACTAATATTAAAGATACAGGTCACAGGGTCTGTGTTTCTCATGGGGACTCTGCTGTTAGTAAGTCTGAGCCTGTGCTGTGTTACTGCATTTCAGAGGACTGGTGGAATCATCTGCTCTGTCTGGAAGCATGTGGTGTTATCTGGTCCCAGAGCTGTGCAGGTGATGATATGAGGGCTTGTAAAAGTCAGGAATTAAAAACCAGGCTCGTGGAGCAAACACAAGGGGAAGGCCTGTAAGATCTCAGCTGATCAGAACTCCTGGCAGGGAAGGAAGTGCAGAACTGGAACAGAAGAGCCGTTTGCACCTGAGTAACAAACCCACAAAACAGGACTCTGTGGCTGCAGTCAGACCACTGAAATGGCTGTGAGAAGGTGCCCTGCGGCCCCCCCAGCCCCTGCAGGTGCTGCTCTGAGCTGTGCCCTTACCCTGCAGTGCCTTGAAGCCCTGCAGGGGCACCCGGGAGGAGCCGGTGACGAACTGCAGGAGCCGCGCGCGCCGCTCCTCGTCGAACAGCTCCACGGCCTTCCAGAACCACTTCACGATGTTGCTGTCGGGGGTACAGTGTTTTAACCTCGTGTTTGCCTTCCAGTCGTTCACATCAATCTTTCCCAGTCCACAAATGATGAGCTGTAAATTTAAAAGAGAATTATTAAGAGGATTTCATGACTGATCAGTGTAAAAATGGGTTTGGAGCCACCCAAGTGAGGAAGAACTGACTGGGGAAAATGGACAGATTTTATACCTCTCACTCATCTTAAGCAATGCAAAAATATACCTGTTCTGGTTTACTAATTTTACCTTTATACACAAACAATTTTTCAAATGGCCTCAATTAAAATTTAAAACAAACCCAAACCAACCATTTCAAGCTTAAACAAGTGTCTTGACCCATCAGGTAAATAACAGAAGCTCAGATTCCAGCCCTGTATGAAAGTACAGAAATAATTCATATTTGAACTCAGTATTTCCTTCTGGAGTAGTTCTGGATGCCCAGAAGGAATCTCCTTCCTGTGGTACCACAGACGTGACTCAGTTCAGCCCTTCCTGACAGAGCTCTCAGTGCTCCTGGAGATCCACAATGGATCAGGTTAAGTTCAACAGGGATATGATTATAATTCTGAAGACATTTTCTTGTGACTAAGAACACTGGACCTTCCCCTTTCTTATTCTGCAGCTGCCAAATGATTCTGGGTTGGGGGCATGGCTGGCTCACTGCTGGGAGTGAGAATACTGGGGATAAAGGAGGAGCAACCCCTGATGTTCCAGGGCACAGAAGCACAAGTGAGTCATTTACCTGCGGCCACTTTACATGGCAAACCCCTCAGCTCCAGAGCTGACAGACTGTAACATTCCAGGTTAAAGCAAGCTTGGGATCTATGGAGGATCTTGTTCAGATCTGTGACAGGACCCTTCCTTCTGCTGGATTTACAGGGCCAATGGAGTCTGGAAAAACTCAGCTCTGCCAACCCCCTCAGGATCCTGACACCAGTGAGGGCAGTGCAGGGAGGGCTGGGGGTGAGTGCAGGGAGGTGGGAGGCACTGACAGCCTGTTTCCCTGGCAGACTGAATTAGATATCTCTGTGAGAACTCTGCAGCAGGAGCTGTGCTGGAGTAGCAGTGTCTGGACAACCCGAGCTCACTGCAGGGCCCTGCACCTCCAAAACACCCCCAGCACCCCCAGCCCAGTGGCTGCCTGACCTGTCACCCCTGCACTGCCCCTGTTCTGTGTGGGAGCACACCTGGAGCACTGGGAACTCAGCTCGGGGTCCCTCAGGCTCTCAGTGTTACACCTGATGACAGGACACAACAGCAGCACACTGACCTCTAACTCCTTCTCATCAAATGTCTTCAGCAGATGTTGTGGGATGACTTCATTGAATCCCTTCTGCAGCGCCAGGAACTGAGCTTCGATTCCTCGCAGGAACCTCCAGTTCACGTACAGTCTGTGGGCAAGAGCAAAGTGGGCTTGGGGAGGGGGTGTGAAACACAACACCCTGCAGCTCACCCAGCCCAAACAACAGCCTGGCTGACACACCAATCACACCCTGCAG